>JAYESA010000002.1:179104212-179579212 GCA_036927795.1 Iris macrosiphon | reverse complement strand
TTTGTAGAATACCTACAAAATTAACTTGGTCCTAAAGCTCACGGGGGCTTGAGCCCGACTTGTTTCTGTATCTGTCCTTGAAATGAACACTAACTAATATCATTCTAATTGCATATAAATAAAAACTACCCATAAAAAAATAATGAACTAAACACAAGATATATAGAAGAAAACATGTCGATGGACTTTGAAGGTTTTATATGAAAAAAAACACATATATATATATAATCACCTTAGCAGTGGCTAAGATGGGAGGCATTATCTGTTCGGATTTTATCTGTCAAGGTAGAACTGTATTATTTTCTCATATTTAATAAATAAATGGTGGAATTGGTACATTATATGTCTTTTGGATCTAGTGTCCTCTAACTTCCACGGTTCCACCATAAATGAAAGGCTCCCTGCTAACCACAATGGTCATTCGGGTTTGGCGGTGACATTGGTCTTTTGGGCCGAGTTGTTTGAACAATGTTGGAATCGAGTTGAGTGAGTTATATATATATATATATATATATATATATATAGAGAGAGAGAGAGAGAGAGAGAGAGAGAGAGAGAGAGAGACCGTCTGAAAAATCGATGCATGAACCGACGCTAATCACAAACGGACACGTGGTACGTGTTGGTTTTCTATTGGGGAAGAGTTTTCGGCCTATATCAGCAGGGGAGCTGAGATCATCAACTTTTAATTCGGCCAATCACAAACGGACACGTGGTATTTTCGGTTTCTTTTTCTGGTTTTATTTGGGACTGTCAAGCATTTTTGTATATATATACACACCTGAATTACGACATGGAATTGGTTATATTCACCCCTCCTACCCTAGTCTCCGACCACGAGAAAGCTCAACGACCCATCACTCTTGACGGGGTGCTCGAGCCTCTGGAGCTCCGCAGAGACGCAACACAAGAAAATGAGAGTGACAACAACAAGCAAGAAGACAACCATGGCCACGGTTCTGGAACAGAAGAAGAAGAAGAAGAAGCAGCAGCAGCAGCTAGCCAAAGCTCTCATTCATTTCTCTCTATTTCATTTAATCGCAGGTTCAGATTGACGTGCGGAGGGAGTGGGGGGGGGAGGGCATTTGGTAAATTATTGATTTTATTTTTGGTAGTTGAACCGAATATTTTGGAATTGTTGTCCAATTGACTGGCCGGTGGGGGAGCTTTGCTATGTTATTGGTCGGAGACTGTTAAGAGGAGGAACACAATTTCGTCCATAACATACATAGTTGCGAATATTCGTTGGAATAATTTAGGTAAAGTACAAAAAAAAATTCTCCGTAGATTTGCATTTTTGCAATTAAAGACCCATGAATTAAAAAAAATTAACATTTTATATTTGGTGCATTTTGCACCCAATTTGATTTTCTGCCGTTAACGGACGTCAAATTCGACATGAAATGACTTATATACCCCCTTCCTAACCATAATCCTAATCTAATCTTAATCCTAACCCTAATCATAATCCTAACCCTCCTCCCCCCTCCTTCTTCGGCGGTGGGGGCGGCGACTCGGGGAGGAGAGGGAGTGAGGCGCGGGGAGGAGGGGGGGCTCGGGGGAGGGGGGCGCGGGTGGCCTGGCACAGGTGGCCCGACACGGTGAGGAGGGGGGACTCGGGGGAAGAGAGGGAGCGCGGGTGGTCGGGCTAGGGGAGGAGAGGGGGTGAGGTACAGGGAGGAGGGAGGGAGGGAGGGGAGGGGGGCTCGGGGGAGGAGAGGGGGCGTGGGTGGCCGGGCTAGGGGAGGAGAGGGGGTGAGGAACGGGGAGGAGGGGGTGAGGCGCAGGGAGGAGATGGGGGTGGTGAGTGGGGGCACGAGGAGTAGGGGGTGGCCCGGTGGGGACGCGAGGAGGAGGGGAGCTGCTCGGTGTCACGCCCCGGTCCCGCCCGGGCCGCCGCTCCGCCCTGCCCCGTCCCGTACGGTCGGAATTAACGAACCGGGCACGAATCACCGTGCCTCGGCGCGCCGGACGCGAATCACCGCGCCCGTCCCGCGGGTGCGAGGGAGGAAGGGAGCTAACGCACATGGCCCGTTCGAGCTTTCGGGGGACGTGATGCCGCACGGGCCTGGGGTTGCGCCCGTGCAAGGCCAATCGTTTAAGTTGATAGTTGGCTATCATCGCATCAATCGAGTAAGCAGCGGAAAGGGACTTGTTGCAATGCAATGCATTTAGCCAACTGAGTATTCGGGACAATCGAGGCAACTTGGTTCCTTTAGCAAGGCATACGTTCGTTCCATACATTATGCCCCCTTATACGATAGCATTCTCGGGACAACAATCGAAACCAGGATTCCGGGTCTTAGGGACTGTGGCGCGCCTATCGCTCCCTCGGACGATCCAGTACCTGCAAGCAAGTAAACTGTTGGTGGGTCAGCACTTTATACAAGTACTGGTGAGATAAAACAACTGAACAAAAACAAGCATTCACTCAAACCAACACTAAGTAATCATGTTATAAAATATTACATTACTAGTGATCTTTCTAGTTTTACCTAGGTTCGTTTCATGCAGTTGTCTAACAGAGTCATATTACATTCTTTGGAAACATGTTTGGAAACAGAGTTTCATATTGAATATGCAAGCAAGCAATCGTTCATGTTCAGGGTGTGCGCAGCGTGTCTCGTGCGACTCAAGGGTCAGATGCAAAGCTAGACACACGATGCACAATCTTAGGGGCAGTCATCTATCCAAGCCAACACAATGACTTAGCTATATGCAGGGCGGTCCCCGAGTATCTCAGGATCGGCAGCTGTTTGTACAGCATACCAATAACTCTTTATCTGATGCTAGAGGCAGTTGTGGCTCATGGTTGCTTTCCACTATCTCTGTAGCAGCCGTGACACATGCAGCTCAGCTTTCCACCAATAGCCATTGTCCGACCGCATGCGAATGCATGGAACACTATCAAATAAACTCTAGTATGCAGACGAGACGAACCATCAGAATACAATCGTTGATGCGGGGCAATCCGACTTATCACTTGAACACGTTCAGGCACAGTATGGTTCTCTCGAAGCATAGACGATAGTGAACATGTTCATGCACTCTAGGCAAGCGTTTAAGGATTCTCGTTTAGCAGACATTGTTTCAAAGACAAGCTAGGTTAGTTCGTTCATTAACATGCAAGGCAGGTTCTATCATTCTCTTATGAAAATATTGCAAGCAAAAACTCAGGTTATTATTAGGGCGTGCAAGAATCAGAGAACGAAGTTCTGCCCACTCACCTGATACATAACGCCGACGCGGAGCGGGGCTTAACATACTTACCAACCAACAAAAAGTTTCGTCCTCGAAACTTCAAGGATAAACTTCTCGATATTCCGAGCAGCGATAGTGCCATCCCTCGCCGTACTCAATCGAAACAATCAAGCAATTCAAGTTCAGAAAATATTTGCACTTTGAGAATATCTATGGACTTATTGTATGGAACGCTCTATTGCAATACCATATCGACTCAGAGTTGTAACACCCCGTTCCGCTCAAGCGGACTGCCGACTCAATCGGCAATAGTGCAGCTGTCCCGACCCGCTTTGCCTCAAAGAGAATGCAAAGGATATCCAGACTTGTCCCTACAGGAATCCGGCTTCGGCTTTCAGAGGCTCGCTTGACGTATCGCTCTACCGAGACGAATCATCGCTAAGGTGGGTGGCTACGGTGAACTTGTCTTTGCTTAGCCAGCACACATAAAATATGGAATATTCATGCTAGTCGCTAGGTGATAACCCCCTGCATGCTAATAAATCCAACGCACCTAGCTAAGGGAATAATCCAAACCTGTATTGCTATGCTAGAACATGGAAAATAAAATACTGCTTATATATGTTCAGACCCTTGCATGCTAAGTCCCTAACGGTTTCATCTCTCGGCTTACCTTCGGGCCCGAGCAAACGTGTTGCTTATGTTCCTTAGAACGCATGCTTGTCTGCTTGTACGTTGCCTTGACTCAATACTTGTAACATAAGCCAGGCCAACACCCTGTCATACAGGATATTGTTCAGACCGTCTAAGAGAATGGAAAACAGGCAATGCATCTTGTCTCGTACTATTGTTGCCCCAACAGCTTGCCTCTTGTCTTGTACTCTTGTCTTGTACTCTTGTCTTGTACGCTTGTTGCCTCAACCATGTAAATGGATAACTTACCCGAGACGCCGTTCGATCACGGACAACTTGTGCACAGGGATGGTCTAGCGGGCGATGCTGGGGCACTGGCATCGTCCCGGTCCGGGCGAGACCAATTGTTTTAGTCTCTTGTTCTTGGCGGAATGGCATGCAGCGCCTCTTGTACTTCGTTGCACACCATTCTCGTCAAAGACTAAATGGTCTCTTGTTCGGCGGAATGGTTTGTAGCGCCCCTTGTATTTTGTTGCATACCATTCTCGTCAAAGACTATACCGTCCATTATGGCATACGCCAGTGATCGCCTTGTACTTAACTTGTTGCATGCTTGCTGGTAAAAGAAACAAAAGATAACAAGTCATCCTCGCTTAGCGGCTATCCGCGTGCGAGATACTGTATAGCATCAATAAACAACTAAACACCTGAACGATCTTGGATTAAATACTCGTGTTTGCATATGTTATGCCTCCTGAATGCTTATACATGCTCCTGCTCGAATTAACAATGTTTGCCTTGGACAGGGAAGGATAAATGGTAAGTTGGTAAGTCTCGCCGTGTTTCCTCTAATATCGCACGGCGCACTGCCCGACACGTTAGGCTATTCAATATTTGCATGAAACTGATCCTAAGGCAACTAGAAAGACAACTTAATAGTTGTGCACGGAACCTGTATTACGTGTTTGGATTTGTCGAGCGGGCGAGTAGCTTCCCCACCAGTGCATTCAATGTACTGATAATCCACCAGTTTGTATGCAGGGTGCGGGAGAACCTCGTGCGGTGCGGATGCCTCCAACGTGCGTGCTAAGGCCAGGAGTTCCCTCTGAAGCCTTGCAACGGTGCGTCCGGAACAGAAGCACATATACAAGACATAATGTTGGAGTGTCGCCTGACCATCGCCTGTACATTCATTCCACAGTTGTAGCCACTTGGCACGCTTTTACTGTTTCAGAGAGAGGCTTGAGCGACTTGTAATCTCGGCTATATGCCACCTGTAACACAAGTTTATATCAATAAAAGAGCTTGCTTTACTTCAAACTTGTGTTCCAATGCTTCCGCTATATTTGTCGACTCAGTGAACCTGTTACCGATCGCCTATGCGTTCATGACTCCGCTGCACTCGGACAATCTGTGCGACTCTGTGGCTTAGAACTCTTGTCGCCAGCCAATGAACCATGGCCTTGCACGGGCGTGGATCACGCTCGTGCGGCATCACGCCCGGATGGGTTAAGCGATCGTTCCGCGGGAGCGCTGGCGAGGGTGATTCCCGCCTAGCGGGAACGGCCGATTGCCTGCGGGAGATCGGGGCGTGACATGTTGGCATCAGAGCCTGGCTTCTACGCCTTTGGAATTCAATTCGATATCTCTGTTTCGAAAGCTCGTTCGTGGTTTATGTGCACGCTCTCTCTCAATGCCTCGATGGGATGTTCCAACAATAAGTCTAAATACTTTCAAAATGCGTTTTGAATGACATGATTGCTTGTCTGGTTGTATGCTGCGAGTGGCCTTTGTGCCAACCTGTGCGAACCCTTGAGAGTATCGCTAGTAGCTTGTCCGATTTCACTGACTCTAAGTTTGGTTGAATGCATCTATTCGAGGGACGCCTTGAACTAGTGCACCATCCAAGACTTAAGAAAAGGTGAAACTCGAGTGCTAAGACTTCGCTATCACTAAGCTGGTTGACGTGTTCACGCTAGAAGTGCACTTCGAAAGTGCGCACGATCCAGTCTAAGCGATATGCTGATTTCAAAGCTTGTGCAAGTGAATATCCAAATGAAACAAGTACGACGACTTGTCTAGGATTGCCTCAACCCTAGATTACTGCTTGTCCTCAGTAAGTCTCGAGGACGAGACTTTTTCTGAGTTGGGTAGAATGTAACACCCCGTTCCGCTCAAGCGGACTGCCGACTCAATCGGCAATAGTGCAGCTGTCCCGACCCGCTTTGCCTCAAAGAGAATGCAAAGGATATCCAGACTTGTCCCTACAGGAATCCGGCTTCGGCTTTCAGAGGCTCGCTTGACGTATCGCTCTACCGAGACGAATCATCGCTAAGGTGGGTGGCTACGGTGAACTTGTCTTTGCTTAGCCAGCACACATAAAATATGGAATATTCATGCTAGTCGCTAGGTGATAACCCCCTACATGCTAATAAATCCAACGCACCTAGCTAAGGGAATAATTCCAACCTGTATTGCTATGCTAGAACATGGAAAATGAAATACTGCTTATATATGTTCAGACCCTTGCATGCTAAGTCCCTAACGGTTTCATCTCTCAGCTTACCTTCGGGCCCGAGCAAACGTGTTGCTTATGTTTCTTAGAACGCATGCTTGTCTGCTTGTACGTTGCCTTGACTCAATACTTGTAACATAAGCCAGGCCAACACCCTGTCATACAGGATATTGTTCAGACCGTCTAAGAGAATGGAAAACAGGCAATGCATCTTGTCTCGTACTATTGTTGCCCCAACAGCTTGCCTCTTGTCTTGTACTCTTGTCTTGTACGCTTGTTGCCTCGACCATGTAAATGGATAACTTATCCGAGATGCCGTTCGATCACGGACAACTTGTGCACATGGATGGTCTAGCGGGCGACGCTGGGGCACTGGCATCGTCCCGGTCCGGGCGAGACCAATTGTTTTAGTCTCTTGTTCTTGGCGGAATGGCATGCAGCGCCTCTTGTACTTCGTTGCACACCATTCTCGTCAAAGACTAAATAGTCTCTTGTTCGGCGGAATGGTTTGTAGCTCCCCTTGTATTTTGTTGCATACCATTATCGTCAAAGACTATACCGTCCATTATGGCATACGCCAGTGATCGCCTTGTACTTAACTTGTTGCATGCTTGCTGGTAAAAGAAACAAAAGATAACAAGTCATCCTCGCTTAGCGGCTATCCACGTGCGAGATACTGTATAGCATCAATAAACAACTAAACACCTGAACGATCTTGGATTAAATACTTGTGTTTGCATATGTTATGCCTCCTGAATGCTTATACATGCTCCTGCTCGAATTAACAATGTTTGCCTTGGACAGGGAAGGATAAATGGTAAGTTGGTAAGTCTCGCCGTGTTTCCTCTAACATCGCACGGCGCACTGCCCGACACGTTAGGCTATTCAATATTTGCATGAAACTGATCCTAAGGCAACTAGAAAGACAACTTAATAGTTGTGCACGGAACCTGTTTTACGTGTTTGGATTTGTCGAGCGGGCGAGTAGCTTCCCCACCAGTGCATTCAATGTACTGATAATCCACCAGTTTGTATGCAGGGTGCGGGAGAACCTCGTGCGGTGCGGATGCCTCCAACGTGCGTGCTAAGGCCAGGAGTTCCCTCTGAAGCCTTGCAACGGTGCGTCCGGAACAGAAGCACATATACAAGACATAATGTTGGAGCGTCGCCTGACCATCGCCTGTACATTCATTCCACAGTTGCAGCCACTTGGCACGCTTTTACTGTTTCAGAGAGAGGCTTGAGCGACTTGTAATCTCGGCTATATGCCGCCTGTAACACAATTTTATATCAATAAAAGAGCTTGCTTTACTTCAAACTTGTGTTCCAATGCTTCCGCTATATTTGTCGACTCAGTGAACCTGTTACCGATCGCCTATGCGTTCATGACTCCGCTGCACTCGGACAATCTGTGCGACTCTGTGGCTTAGAACTCTTGCCGCCAGCCAATGAACCATGGCCTTGCACGGGCGTGGATCACGCTCGTGCGGCATCACGCCCGGATGGGTTAAGCGATCGTTCCGCGGGAGCGCTGGCGAGGGTGATTTCCGCCTAGCGGGAACGGCCGATTGCCTGCGGGAGATCGGGGCGTGACAAGAGTCATAGCAACGGTTTGGGCCAGAGAATCGATTCCGCTCTGATACCATTCTGTCACGACCCGATTCCGTAGAATCGTTGAGGCGTCCCCCGAATCGTGACCGCCGTGCGGGCCTGGGGTTGCGTCCGCACAAGGCTTTAATGATTTGCATAACAAGCACATATTCAGAGTACGCAGATAAATTGAAACACAGATTTTAAACATGGAAAAGTTCTCTTTATTGATAATGAACATCTATTACAAACTCCTGAACGAGTCAGCTAATTTGCCGCACGGGCTTACAAAAGTGTTGACTCAAAATGAGATAGCAGTCATGTACATTACATCCCTTTATAAACTCAAAATGATAAAGACCTCCAGGCTGGAGGACGGCTTTGCCACGAAGCTGCATTGTGTATGGAAAGTTGCAAGCTTCTTCTTCAAGTACTTCAAAATACGGCGCCGTCAGGATGCGCCAACAGCTGGACTGGATCGAAAAGACGACTTCGGCTACTCGCTCGGTTCGCCTTGGTGCGGAGAACCTGTTTCAACGAGGGTCAGTATGTCGAAACATACTGGTGAAGGCGAGCTAACCTGATTATACCAATCAACACGTTGTTTTAATGAAGCATGCATATTTTGTGGGTTTATATCTTGCCTTAGTTCATTTACAAGTAAGCAGCATATAGAATTTACTGAAATGAACGTGCCACCGTTCGGTGGAATTTTACCTGCCCGTCTGAATTACCTGCACAATACTTACCTTGCCTTCCCTGCCACGAAGACACAAGTTAGTTTGCAACAGGTTTAAATATACAGGATAAACACACGATGCATTGCAAGCCATATTCACACGATAAACACACGAGGCGTTGCAAGCATATACACACGAGGATCACTAGCTTGATGCCATAATGGACTAGTCAAGGACAAGGATACCATGCAACGAGAACACGAGGAGCTCATAAAACACGATGCTTTGCAAGCCATCCAGTCCGCACACGATTGACTATAAACACGAAGTCTGCCCGGATCGGATCGGTGCCAGTGCCCCAGCGACCGTCCGCAGAACTTATATCCTTGTGCACAAGTTGTCCGTGATCGAACATACGATGTTTAGTTAAATTATCACTTCACGCAGTTGAGGCAACACGAGTAATGCATGATTCATTTTGCATAGCCTCTAGGAACAATTATGCGCATACAAGATATGATTCATAAATAGCACAATTTATAGCAGAAGATGCATTCTAACTAAAATTCATGCATATGATGAATATTTCGAACGAACAAGCATGCAAGTAAGTAACCGTTTACGAGTTTGATTGACAAGCAGTATTAACCAAGTCTATTCTCTTTTATCTTGGTTTCTTTTATTATTACTTGGTATCGTTTGATCGGGACTAAGAAGAGTGCACGATTTTAGGGTGTGAAGCTTGGAAGCAAGGCTAGCTAATCGGGATGGTAGCCACTCACTTGGATTGTTGGAAGGGAGAAGGAAAGAGGCGCTTCACGACTCCGCTCGTAAGCCGCCTACTGCTCGTTCACCTGCATTACGAACAGCTCGATCAATACCTCTTCCACTTTTCCAATCTCGGAATTGAAGTGCAGTTCAATGAACGAAAACAATAAAAACCATCAAAATCGTTCAAGGAAAACAAGCAAATCCCAAAACCAACTCAAAGCACGAAAACAACAAGCGACATCGAAAACCGAGGCAATAAAAGATAGCAGCGGAGAGGTCCCTCCTGACTCTGCCTCTAAAGCCGATCCTTGGGGCGCGGTCCACTGAATATGGGAATCGATTCCGAAGAAACAAATCCATAACGAGGACGAGTTCTTGTTTCAATCTATCCCGATCGAACGATACCGTCTTGTGTTTCTTAGCCGCGCTCCCCGCACCGGGGGAACGGGGCGCTACACTCGGGGAGGAGGGGGGTCGCGGGGAGGAGGAGGAGGAGGAGGCGGGTTAGGGGGGAGGGAGGTTCTCTGAATGAGGGGGAGGGTAGTTTAGGGTTTTTGTTTTGGTTTTTTATTTTTTTAAAGCTATTTTTTAACGGAAAATAAACGGGAGGGACTATTTCGAACAAAAAAAATTATGAGATCTTAATTTGCTAACGAGACAAATTAAGAAAGGAATTTTTGGTCATTTACCTGAATAATTTTAAAGGAAAGCATAGGAATATTCTTGCTGTTGCGGCGGAGGCGGTGTGCTTGTATGTTTATTTATGGTTGAAATATTGTTGGCTTTCCTTATGTTATGTTAATGCACTTGATCATGTCTGGATTATTTCACGGAGCAAAAATAAATCCGACAAGTCATGTTTGTAGTTAAAAACAAAAACAACAAAAAAATTCGTCTGAAGGGATAAAATATTATAAAATTGTGCATGAGAGGAGAAGTTTGTGAAAATTATAAAGCAAGGGTCAATTCGCCATTACTTTTGGCGAGCCGAACTTCAGCAGACCAACTCGCCAAAAGCTATGGCGGTCTAGAGGTCAGCAGACCATCTCGCCAAAAGTAATGGCGGTCAGCAGACTAACTCGCCAAAAGCTATGGCGGTCTGACGGTCAGCAGACCATCTCGCCAAACGTAATGGCGGATAAACAGGCTCGAAGACTGCGCTTCCACAGAATCTTGTAGACCGCGCTTGCACTCTCCTGCCCCCTTTATATCAACCACCCACCCCCATCTTTCAGCAGCCCCCATCTTCCAACCGAGAACCTCCTTCCAGAAGCAAAGAAGGAAAAAAAACATAGAAGAGGGGAGAAACAAGAAAAAAATTAGGGTAATTAGTTCTTCTTCTTGATTTCTTTTAGTCATTTTATAAATATTTTATTTTTGTAATGAGATATATTAGTCTAAAGACGATGACGGATATTTTTTTTTTTGTAAATGGATACCCAAAATGACAAACGTATTTTCGGTAGACCAACTACTGGTGTCATTATTCAGGAACGTGAAAATCACATATCTCGTTTGATATTTAATGGACAGGTAATTTTTAAAATTTTGTAAGTATGCTAGTTAAATAGTTTCACATAAACATAATATAACATAATGTATATATTTTATTTATAGTTATATGGTCAAGATCTTGATTTACGAACGCGAGAGCATGAAAGTTGGCGGGAACAGAGAAGATACAGAACATGGGAGTTAAACAACTCACAAAAGGCTTTGGTGCGCTCCTTTGGATTCCACTATTTAGATAATCTAAAATTTCTAACTCACGATCTACTTAATCTTAAGTCTCGCTGAGCGATGGTGGCATGAACGCAATACTTTTCAACTCCACGTTGGCGAGATTACGATCACACTATGGGATGTGGCAAATATATTAGGATTACCTATTACAGGTGATCCTATATATTTTGGTTCTCCGTTAACTTGAGAAGAAATGATTAGGAGATATCTCGGTGTTAGACCTCCATCGGATTTAGGAAATAACAATTATGTGAAGTTGACATGGCTTCGTGGCAACTTCATGGATTTAGATCGCATTATTGACGGCGAGGTTAATGTAGACGAAATACGGGTACGTATTTTAATGCTCTCATTTATTTATGATTTAATTTAGTTTAGTGCTAATGCTTATAAAAATTTTAATATTTTCAGGTCATTCGTTGTACTAGAGCGTATTTGCTCTGATTATGTGGTGAAATTCTATTTTCAGATTCATCAAAAAATATGATAAATTTGCGACTTCTACCATTCTTGGATAATTTGAAAGAACTCACTCGTCATGCATGGGGGGGCTGCTACTTTAGCGCATTTATACGGATTTTTGACGAATTTTGTGGGTTCGAAGCCAAGTAAGAACATTTGTGGATGTATGTCACTGGTTCAGGTAAGAATAAAAATGTTAGACCTATATTATTGTCTTTATTTTTGTTACTAATATCATGTTTTTTCTATTGTAGGTGTGGTCATACGGGCATTTTTATATTGGTAGGCCTGCCACAAGCATTATCAGTAATGTTGGAGTCTTTTCGGTTGCTTTATGATGGACCACAGATGTAGCGGAACACCAACAGTGTCAATATAGGGCTATATCATTTTATCGTTCTCAATTTGACACACTGTAGCATAGTGAGGTAGATATTAAATTATCTATTTAATGTTATTAATTATTAGAGATATCATCAATTTGATAAACTATCATCAAATAGGTTGTCTGGATGTCCTACATATTTGAAGAGAATGCTCCAGAAATAAAGAGTTCATCGTATGATCTTAGTTTGCACAAATATTTTATTATATACGACCGGTACACCATGTATCATCCGACAGACCGTGTTTTTCGACAATTCGGGATGAGACAAATAATTTTCGATGATCCACCTACTATGAGTTATACTCTAGCCAATGCAACAAATAGAATCCATGGTGTCATTGGTTATTGGAATAGTCGGTATGAGAATTATAGTGTGAGGAATATGTCTCACATGCTAGCATCTCAAGATGAATGTAAGTTCTAGCTTACTATGTATTTTGATTGATTAAGTACAAATAGTGTGCTAAACTTTCGCTTACATTTTGCAGACATGGGTGACTTTGCTTATAGGCAATGGTAGGGATGCCCTCATATAAGAAATAACGCATACCAGTTTGAGGAACAAAGGTTCTAGTGCAGAGTCCTAGATGATGCTAGTTTACATGCTTTTGTTGATGGCATATCTGAATTGGTATGCCTTCATTACAAGTTCAAATTTACATATACATAGATATCATACAAATTAATATCTATAAGTTTCATATTTCAAAGTGGTCTCACTAAAGATTATTTCCAAGAACCAGAAAGATCCCCCCAATCATAGTGAAGTTCTTGTGCATGAACTTGTGAGTCGTGTCGATCGTCTGGGTCTTGGGCGAGACCCGGAGATGCCTCCAGTACATACACGTATCCCATCAGATTATCCGATCGGCACTGTTCGTCGGAGACAGTCACGTCGTCGTAGGAGGGATGGTTGTCACGACCCGCACCCGAAAAATCGGGCATGAGTCGTGGGTACGTCCAGCCTACGCCGCAGCATCGGCGGTAGAACGCTGTCTAGGTCAACTAACTAAATAATAATCTCACACAAAAATCGGCCATGACCTCTCCAAAAGGAGGGCAACCACACAAACAATATAAACCTGTCAAGATCTCAACTCCAAACGGAGGAGCAAATATCACAATGATAATCACAATATACTCAATCACGAATCTAAGCACGATAAGATAACACAGAGATCTAACAACTATAAAGTCTAACCAGCAACAACTACTACAACAACCACAACATCAATAGTAATAATACATCATCCAAAATAATATACAAACAAGATCTCAATCCAAAATCGGAGACAAATCCGGTGCTAAAAGCTAATAAAAACAACAACAAGGTCCCAGTGATCCCGGCTACCAACCCGGAAATCACCCCTAAACTAGAGGGTCCCTGTCTGCACCATCGACAGGCTCAGGTCCATAAAACGTCGGACACCAATCCTCCGGATACTCTGAAAAATATGTCCAGTCAGGACTGGAGCAAGTACATCTCTAACAGCAGTTCCATTTAAATGATAAAAACTATAAAACAGTTATAGCAAGTAGCAAGAAGAATGAAGCAGTATGAAACAAGAAAATATGTATAACTGGTGCATAAAGGTAAAGATGCATGGATATCAGAGCAAGATAGTAATAACTGCAAGATACAAGAAATCTACACTAAGAGTAAGTCTGTGCACATGAACGTGTAGTGAGTCTAGCATGAAAAACATGTAGTGAGTCAAGTCCAGAAACATGTAAGTGAGACAAGTCAAGAAATGCATGAGAGTCCAGACTATAAAGAATGAACTCGGTGTCTTTGAAATACTTGTTTCGACATGTAAACGGCTAGGGGTAAGTACGGCTCACCGCGCACTGGGTGCGCGGCTGCTATCATTCCAGATTAGACCAGAGGGAGTGATTCCTGATGATGCCAGATAGGAATATTTACATGTCTACTCGAGTATTTCCCCGCCCCGACTAATACAAGTGGATCCAAGACCCGACACGCAAATCAAGATGAGTCCAGCCTGAACATGAATGATGCCTGTAGTGATGCCTGTAGGTGATGCCTGTAGTGATTCCAGAATAAAGGCCAGAAACATGAAATGTACGTGTCGCAAGTAAATGAATCCAGAAATACCAGTCAGTGTCCCGTGTTGTGCCAGAATAATCATATGATACTATACTAGAAGCTGAATCATAATAATCATCAGATAATGAAAACTATCAGAGAATGTAGTCGCCTGACGTCCTGAGCAACTGGCGATCCGAACCGGTGTCGCAAGGACCTATGCGAAAAGCAAGGTTAAACAGGATTCTAATGAGTTAAACAGATATAAAATAACTAAAAATAGGCTTCTAGGGTCGTTCTAGGTCAAACAGGTCAAACCGGTGAAATCTGGATCAAAAAGTCAACTCTAGGTCCAAAAAGTCAACTCTGGGTCAAAACTAGGTCAAAAGTTGACTTTGGCGGTCAACCGAGTCAACTACGGTCAAGTCTGGGTCAAACTAGGGTGCTCCTGAATTTCTAGGTCAAACCGAGCTCATTAAGCTAGAAAACTCACAAACTCGCCTCCTTGAGATACCGGGATACCCTCGGTATCCGATACCTCAACCTAGGCTATATATCCCGCCTATACCCTCTAAAACCTATGCTAGCACGCGTAAATATATACACATATACATATAAAAATTACTCCAATACTATTCCTAGGCCATTGCTCAAAAACTCCGTTCGAAACCCAATACCTTGGTTATCTTAAGGTATTGAAATACCGCGGTATCTCAAGGTATTGAGATATCGCTCTAAACTCAACCCGACTACCCCTCTAGCTAACTAACTATGCATAAACATATATATCTAGCTATAATCTAGGCTAAAATATATATATCTAATATATATATGCATATACCTAGGTATCTACACACCTTACCTTACCTTACCTTACCTTACCTTACATATATATATATATATACCCCTAGATATCTAACTATCTATCTAGCTATGTATATATCTATATCTATATATATATATCTAGCTATCCCTCTACCTATCCATCTACCTATCTAGATATATACTATATATCTATCTAATATCTAGCCATCTATCCATGGGTTTATATAGATATCTAGATATCTATCTACTAGGTATCTATCTATCTATTTATCTCTAACTACCTAGGTATCTAGTTACCTATGTATCTATCTAACCATCTATGTATTAATCTATCTATTTGTATATCTATCTATCAACCTAGCTATTCACCTATCTATCTATCTATCTATTTATCTTAGTTAACTATCTAACTATCTAGTTATCTATCCATAGATAGATCTATCTATAATACTATCTATCTATCTATCTATTCTAGTAACTTATCTACTTCTCTAATTATCTACATATCTATCTATAGTTATATCTATCTATCCATCTTATATCTATCTATATAGATAAACATATATCTATATCTCTCTCTCACTCGCTATACGCCAATGCAATACGCTGCTAGCTGTTGCTGCGGCTTAAAACTGCTGTTGCTACTGCTTTTCTGCTGCGCTCGAGCGAACTGCTGCCGCGGCGCCTGCAGCGCCTGCTGCTGCCGCGGCGTTGCTGCGCTCGAGCGAGCTGCTGCCGCGGCGCCTGCAGTGCCTGCTGCTGCGCTCGAGCGAGCTGCTGCCGCGGTGCTGCTGCGCTCGAACGAGCTGCTGCAGCGCCCTGCTGGCTGCTGCAGCGGCTGTTCTGCTGCGCTGCTCGCCGCGCTGCACGCTGCAACGGCCGCCCCGCTGTGCTGCTCTGCTGTGCACCCCGCTGCACAGCCGCCTCGACAACCCCACAAGCACACGCACACACACAAACACAATCACACACACAGACACACACACCTATATACATATATATATATATATACAACTATATATATACACACACACTCAAACATATATATATATACCCTAACACACACTCTCTCACACACTAGCACACATTCTCATAAACACACAACCACACACACAAACACTCCTATATATATATATATATATAAATATATATACATATATACACACAAACTCAAACTCATATACATATATATCTATATCTAAACACTCACTCACACTCACACACACACTCACCTACACACTCTAACACCAACACACTCACACAAGCACTCACTAACACACTCACACAAGCACCCACTAACACACTCACAAACACATAAAAACACACATATAAATAGAAAATATATATATAGAAGCACACACAAATATATATACATATATATATATAAACACAACACGCCACAACGCACAACGCTCACAACGCTCACCAACGCGCGCCCAACGACCCCGACACGCACAAACACCTATAAATATATAAAATATAACTCGAAAATTCTAGCACACACTACCCGATGCTAACCCAACGCGCGCACAAGCCCGAAACTAGAAAACTACGCCGAAATGGCCGTTCGGTCATTTCGACGAACACGTGGTGCGCGGTTCGGAAAATCTCCTGAAACGCACACCAAACAAACTCAGAATCGGCCCAAAATTTACCCACGCGCTCTAAACGATGCCTAGATCCTAGAAAATGCGCTCCCGCGTCGATTCTAGGTCCGTGGCGGAAACGCGCACGCACTTAGAATCGGCGACGATGAAAAACCCCAAATTCGTCCGAAACGCCCGTTTCTCCGCTACACGGCTTCCCGTGTCCGAACGGAGACACGCACTCACCCTCAAGACACCCGACAACGTCTACCTAGGTCCGCCTAACCTAGGGCATCACCCAAAATTGGACCAAATTCGGATTCCACCCGAAATTGACACAAAACCTAGTGTTAAAGTCTCCAAACACTACCCAACTAGTTCCAACTTCCTCCCACGGGTAGCCTAAGGGTCTAGGAAGGTTCTAAACTATTAATTACACTATATAAAAGTAATTACAAGGGGAAAATTAGGGTTTACCTCTTGGGAGTTGGAATCCCAAGCCAAAATCTAAAAAATGCTCCAAATCCACCTCAACTAGCTTCCAAGCTCCCAAATCTAGCTCCAACACCAAATCTAAGCTCTACCCACCTAGGTTAGAGAAGAATGTAGGGTTAGGGTTCACAATTATGGAGAATAGAAGAAGAAAGAAGAGTAAAAGGATGCTTACTTGAAGTTGGGAAGAAGAAAGGAAGAAGAAAGAAGAAGAGAGGAAGAAGAAATGAAGAAAAAGAAAATGGAACAAAGGGGAAGGGGGATGCTGTGTTCTCACGGAAATGGGGTTGGTTTGGTCGGCCAAAGCAAAGTAAAGGGGGTTGCCAAGTTTCCAAATTCCCAAAACGCCCCTATTCACTTGGTTTCGGATTCCGGGTTCCAAAAGCACTCAAACTAGTTCCAAATCTCTCCAACTAACCTCCTAAAAATAAAATAATAAATCTAAGCCCCAAAATAAGTCTCACAGGGGTGTGGGCTGGGTCGGACATGGGTCCACTAGGGTCTGACATGGGTCCAGGCTAGCCAAAATCCTAAAACAATCAATAAAAATATAGTACAATCATTAATTAATTATAAATACAATTAATTAAAAATAATGCACAATTAACTAAATTAAAAAAAAATACCCGGCTCTGGAAATGGGGTGGTGACAATGGTGGAGAAGGCGTTGGGCCGAGTAGTTCTCAACAGTATGCTGGAGAGGGAACTAGTCAACAGTACGCTGGGCCGAGTAGTTCTCAACAGTATGTTGGGGAGGGAACTAGTCAGCAGTACTCTGGCTTGGATATTTATCAACACTATGCTGGGGAAGGCACTAGTTCTCAATACACTACTCCAGATGCAGCGGATCTTATCAATTTTATGCCATCCTATACACAGTTTTTTTCAACTCCATCGGCATCGATGCCTACCCAGACTCAAGAGGTAGAGGAGGAGGAGGAGGAGGAGGCTAGATTAGTCCCTAAAAGGCGATTAGGACTTAGACCTGAACAACGAAGAGATTACAGACGACTTGCCGGATGTCGTGCCCCGATCCCGTAGGGGCCGATCGTCCTCGCTTGGTCCCTACGGAACCGTTCGTCCTCGCTTGGGCGCGATGCCGTGCAAGCCTAAGTAGCGCTTGCACCAGGCAACGTACCTGCACAAGACACAAGTTAGACGAAAATATACATATATAGGCACAGAGTAAAAATGCAGAGAACCAAAGTTGAACACATTTGATAGCACACAAAATACTTTCATTTTATTGAATACTGAAGATTTGGATTACAAAGTGTTTGCTTGGCTGAGTTACAAAATATGCCTTAGAAGGCTTACAACTCTTTTCACATTCCCAAAACTAGCCACAACGCCCATTACATTATGCCCTTGTAGTAGGACCAAACTAACCAAAACATCTAGCAGAAGAAGAGTAGCCCACTGGAGAGGTAAGCAGCAGAGGAAACAGCACGAACACAGTCCTAGGGAAGGGTGCGCACACGCTGATTCAGGTTGAGGATGCTTGCCAAACTCTCGCTCCCAGCACCTGGATAATTGCCCACAAACGTGGGTCAGTACTACCACATGTACTGGTGAGCGACCGTGGCCAAACTCACCTTAGAAATCCACACTAAGTAAAGCATATGAAGCTAGCATTATTTGGTGATCTTTCTGGATGTCTAGTTTCTTTTTAACAATTCATGCAAGGAAACATAGACAATATATAGCATATGCATATGATATTTCTTACCCACGGTCGAGCGGTTATCCCTGCAGCAGACACACAAGTTAGCCACAATTTGCATATGAATAACTTATGAATCAATAAAGGCATCAAGTGTTAGGTATGCAAGAAGGTAAACCTAGCATGCGCCCTAACTATATGATGGTCCCCTCCACGGGATTAGTAGTTGGGACGTACAAGCCCATCTCACTAATAGACGAGTCTCGGTCTACCCAAGGACGTACAAGCCTCAGGTATCTAGATCTCTTCCGGCCGAACGATCCCCAGTGCCCCAGGGACCGCTCGAGAGATAATCGTTGTGCACAAGTTGTCCTGACCAAATGCATGAATGCAAGCCCTATCAGAAAAATATGCTATCATGCAACTGATAAACAATGCACAACAAGTCTATCTCTTTTTCTCATTTTCTAGCTCAAGTCCAGAGTCTTCTCGCCACAATTCTCAATGCACAGCATACAAGGGACAGTTAAGTATTCCATAAGCAACTAGTAAATTAGCAGTTCTATACTTGAAGCATGCAATACTTTCTTTCTCTTTTAGCTTATCTTTTAGTGAGGTAACATATTTATGTGAACTAGAGATTCTTTATTAGGCATGCAGACTTAAAGGATTCATCGAAGGGCCTAAGCCACTCACCGAATGAATCGAACGAGAGGATGGGGAAGCCTTAAGCGACGTTCACTCTTGGGTTATGCGTCCTGAAAATGCAACAATACTTGATTAGCATACTTCGATCTCTTTCCCTTACGATTCGAAAAGAAAGCGCAAGCGAGAAGGCGAAATCATGAAAACCAAGTCATCGAAAGCAACTCAAAACACAAAGCAACACAAAACCAAAAAGCAAAGCAACCAACGAAAACTCTTGGACTCATTTCAATAGAAGCCGTTCGATTAATTCGAAGGGTTCATTGCACTTCGTCCGTGTTGATTTGGCGGTAAGGTTTCCCCGAGACTCGATTCTCAACCGAGTCGAAGCAGCGAAGTGTTCCATAAGTAACCGTTAGGAGCGGGGCATTACACCGGAGGGTCTAGGTAGATCAAAGCTTTTTTTTTATTTGCAAATATAATTTGTAACAATATTTGGTTAGTACAATCTTTGCAAGTTTAAAATGAAATATAGTCTATCCACTTTTTTTATTTGCAAGTATGATTTGTAATAATATTTGGCTACTACAATATTTGTAATGACATTTACTTCGGTCGTGTCTCATCGCAATTCTACTTCGGTCTCTTGGCTGACTAGTACATCTTTGGTTGTGTCCTATCATACCACAATTACTACAACGAAGTTCTCTTGTCGATGGCTCCTTTGGTTTGATATGGTTCTTCTTTGGTCTTCCGGCTTTGCGTCGTATATCCGGTACTCTAATTTCTCCTCTAACCAAAGGAGCTTGAATCTTGTAGAAAATTGGAATTGGTTCCATTTTTGCTGCGTATACACTTCTCAAATTTTTCGTAGAAAATAATGCATGATAATAATTTTTAATATTTACATTGCAATATCTACACACAAAATATACATGTATACATGGTATATAAGTATGGTACCAACTAAAACATGTACAAGATCTGTCGTCTAATCGTACAACATATGTTCTACTTGTTGCATGATCTACTATTTCAAATGTATAACCATCAATATCTAATATTTCTATATGATGCTTTTCTTTGATGATACTAGTCATAGTCTTTAACATCTTCGGACAATAATCTGTGTCCATATTTTTAGCAATATTTTTATTCTTGTCATGAAGTGTTATAATCTTGGCTCTAATACCATCGAGAAGAGTTGTTATTGATTTTCTTAATCCAGTTGTTAAAACATTCAACAAGATTAGAAGTATTAATATCTAATCTAGGACAAGGAGCATACGCTGTTATCCAATGTGCAAAACGACGATTTTTATCGTTTACACCAATAAGCCAATTGTATATCGTTATGTTCTCAGCTTTAATTATTTCAAACAAATTCTCTGCATCCGTTTGATTATACGATATGGCAAGCGAGTTTAGCAAGTTTTGAAATATGTTTTCTTTCGCAACCACCTTCATATTTTGTTTGAAATGTTGAATACAAAAAAATGAGGCGATTCTGGAAAATATTACACATAGCATGTATTAATCTTTTTTGCTTATCAGATATAAATGAAATTCTACTCCATTCATTAAAAGAACTTTCAAAAGATATTCTAAAACAGTTTAAAAATCAAGTCCAAGAATCAATATTTTCACCTTCAGCAACAGCATATGCAATAGGATATAATTGATAGTTAGGATCATGAGCACAAGCAATAAACAAAATACCTTGATATTTAGATGAAAGGAGTGTAGTATCAGTACTAATAACTGGTAAACAATCATTTAAAATCCGTCAATACACACCTTGAAACAAATAAAAATTCTTTGAAAGCTATTATTTTCGGCAATTTTAAGAAAATATATACTACTTGGATTCGTCTTCATAATTCTAAAACCATACTCCTCAAGACTAGCATATGCCTCATTATAACTTTCGTTTATTTCAGCTAATGCCATCTCTTGGGCCCCCCAGGCTTTCGAATAAGTAATATGTATATGATGTTCCCTATATATATCTTTAACAATTTGTGATGCACTATATGCTTGATTATCTCTAATTATATCAATTGCACAGGTCTTAACCCATGCAACGGTAGCTAGTCGATGATGTTATGTTATAAGTCCACATAAACAAGAATGACGACTATCTAATGCACAGGCCAACCTACCAGCTCGACGGCCAACTACAGGCTCAATCACTGACTTCCGCCAACTGAAGCCCCGCACTTTTTCTGGAAAAGAGGAGCCCACAGAAGTTCACGAGTGGCTCACCAACATTCGGCATCAACTTGAAGCAGCTGAACTTCCACGGGAACGCTGGATGACTGCCGTCCGAATGCAATTGACGGATAATGCCCATCACTGGTGGCTATCCGAGGAGATGCGACTCGGACCAGACCGAGTCACCTGGGAAGAGTTCTCCAGACTCTTCCAGGAAATGTACATTCCTGCCATCGCTCGATCAGAACTGCGGGACAAATTCAATCGCCTCACTCAGGACTCCATGACGGTGGAAGAGTACAACGCAGAATTCATTCGTCTGAGCCGCTTCGCCCCCACCCTGATCCCGACTGAGGAAGAGAAGGCCGAGAAATTCTTCGACGGACTGAACATTGAGCTGCAGAAACTAATTGGGTTCGTCGCACCAACATCATACTCGGACGTCCTTGCTGCGGCTCGACGCATAGAGCGCGTCACCAAGAGAGAGACCAGACTGAAGCGGTCGTCCCCATCCGCACCAACCGAAGCAGCACAAGAAGAATCTGCAAAGAGACCGCACCAACAGCAGAAAGCATCTACACCACAAACGGTAGTCCTCCTTACTTGTCACTACTGTGGCAAAGCAGGCCATATCGCCAAGGAATGCCGACGCAGACTAGGATTGTGTTTGGCATGCGGATCCCGTCAGCATTCAGTAAGGGATTGCACTCAACGTGGAGAAGGAGCACCAAGGGCGAACCAGCAAACTCCACCAGCGCCTCGAGCAGCACCCTACCAGCAAGCTCAGCAGCAACCGAGGAATCTACCTCAAGGACGAGAGCAAGCTTATGCGCTGACTGTGCAGGACGCCGATGCGAGTAAGTGATTCATAGTTATCTGTTTTAGTCTTGTGCAGCTCGTGCCTATTGGTTCGTGACCTCAGCCCCAACCTAGTAATTTGCAACTTGTTAATAACAACCTGGTTTTCATAAAAGTTATAGTTTTAACTAGATTTTCCTGGAAAGTGTAAACTTTCAATTTTTTGGGAAACGGTATTTCCCTGAAGTATCTTGTGATGTATTTTCAAACGATGCTTGCGACCGCGTCATCTCTGTTGACCAGTTATTCTTTGATTGCGAGGACGCAATCCTCTTAAGGGGGGTAGATTGTAAACTCCCTGAATTTTTTTTAAAAATTTTAAAAACTGGATTTTTCACAATTTTCTGGAATTTTCTGGGAATTTTCTGTAATTTAAAAATTGGGTTTTAATTATTCAATGATTTTTAATTGATATTAAACAGTATTAAAATATTATGAAAATAATATTTTTGGATGTAAAATGAAAAACTGGACTTAGGGCAATTTTTCTGAAATTTATCGGGCCCCGGACCTATTTTTAAATGCCTAAAAAGTATTTATTTATTTATTTATTTAATTAATTATTAATTAATTATTGATTTTATATTATTATTATTATTATTATTATTTATTTAATAATAACCCAGCCCAGCCCAGCCCGCGGCACGCTGGACCCGGCCCACCGGGCCCAGCCCCAACCCGGCCCAAACCTTGCCCAGCGGGTCGGGTCGGATCGGATCCGCCACCCGACCCGCAAACCCGACCCGTCCCCACTCTCGTCCCCACGACTCCTCCGCTGCCCGCGTCGTGCGCCGCCTCCGCCGCGCCCTCCGCCCGCTCCGGCAACTCACCCCCACGTCTACCGCCCTCTCCCCGCCTCTCTCGGCCCCCCAACAGCCTCCGGCCGCCTATTTAAACCCAGCCTCCTCCGATCTCCCCCACCGTGCAGCCCCCAGCCAACCACCACTCGCCGCCGCCGTGCCCCCAGCAGCGCCGCCACCGCCACGCCGTGCAGCGCCGCAGCCAGCGCCGCTCCCCGAGCCACCGGACGCCGCCCCTCCTCCTCCTTCCCCGGCGAGCAGCACCAGCAGCAGCAGCACGAACCGCCTCCGGCCGCCGTGCTCGCCGCCGCCGCCTCCGCTCGAGTGCCGCGCCGCCTCGCCGCAGAGCTCCGGCCACCCTCCGCCGCAGCCCGGCCGCCCCAGCGCCGTCCTCCGGCGAAAGCCCTAACCCTAACCCTAAGTCTCGAGTCCGTGTCCGACACGAATCGGACACGTGTCGGACATGATTTGGCCCTGGTTTTCGGGTCCCCTTCAGGTGCGTGTATCTTTTTATTCGTAGCTCCGTTTTTTATTCCGCAAATTGCGTTGCGAAGCCTGTATGACCCTCTCGGTGTCCGGACAAACCGTTCGGGGCATCGCGTCCTGTGGTGATCGCACACCGCGATCCAAAAACAGGAAAAAACCCAGACCCCGATTCACCCCGGAACTGAGTACGCCCCGCCAAACGGGACGACTTGGTCGCGTGCGGTCTTCACAGATACGTGCGTCTCGTCGATACGGACGTGTGGGATTTCGCGGAAGCTGATTTGGGTGTGCGTGCACACCGGAATCAACGCGTATCCGCGGACATCGCCCCGTATCCGTCTTTTCTGCAATTCGACCTAACTTTGTGTACACACGTCGGATTGAAACGAAACTTGCGCCATCGGACTCGTAGCGATACGCTGGTCCTGTGGGTCAAGTTTGGTTCGATTCTGAGAACGTTGACGAAATCGCGTGTCGTGGGCCCCACAGGCCCCGCTCGACGGGCGATTTTGTGATCGGCTCATCGGAATTCAATTCTGAAAGTTCCGTTGGGTTCGTATCAGCGTTTCTGACCTGTTGACACTGAGTTTGGTGAATTTGGAGACCACTGACCCTGACGCGTTTTTCGGTGCAAAGCGGGCCCACCGGTGGACCCCGTTTTGGCCCGAAACTGCCGTTTCTGTCCTTGTCTCCAAATTGGACCCAAGGACAGGCGTTTCTAGCTGATTGATATTTTCTGGATCTGATGGTGATATTTGTTTCAGCAATCGGAGTACCGCCTGCAATTTCAGCTGAAGTCAGAACCGCAACTGGAACCGGAACCACAGGCAAGTGTACCTCGCCGAAACTTGCAGCTTGCTGCATATTTCCTGGACTTGGTTATACATCAGTGGGCAAGTAAAGCCTGCCAATCCTTAGACCTTTCTGATTATAGTATTTTGCTTGATTTCTGGTAGATTCTTATGCAACTTGTTTAACTGCTTAACCCAGGACACCTGACACTGTTCATGTGACGGAATTGTCTGAGATATACCTGGTGATTCCGTATAGGCTACATTTTTATGTCATTCCAGTTTACATGCTTAGATTCTAGCCTGACTCATTGCACTAGTTCAAACTTGCGTGACTTGTACCTGATATATTCTGGAACTGTGACGTGAGATTACATGGGGTGGGGAGAGTATTACCATATCAAGGCTGATTATAATGTAAATAATGTTATCTGGAGGTGTCCTAGTCTCTGATACAGAGCTTTGGCACAAGTTCTGGCTCTTCGAGAAAATACTGTTATGGGTTCTTAGACACTGATCCTGTAGTAGTCTCAGCCTGAGTATGACTAAAACTCTCACTTGCATATCACTAGCTGGTTTACATATTTACCCTGCTGTTTATTTTATTGCTGCACTGCATATGTTTTGGCTTGTATTTTCTGTACCTTGTTATCTCCCCTGAGGACCTGGAATGGACTATATCCCCAGGTGTAGCCGCAGAGAACTACCCCGAGGTGTACGGTACAGGAGCACTCCTTGGAGCAGAACCCGGAACTGAGGACGAGATGGTGGCCGAAGACTTCTCTTGAGCACCGGCTTCAGTTATACAGTATTTCCATTTCCAGCATTTTAAATTCCTGTCTTTTCTTAAATGTAACAGACTAATTCTCGGATTTGTTCCCGAGATAGCTTATTTGAGATTTCAGTATTTATTTCCATTGCATAATTTCTGGCTTTTAATCTGTGACTTTCTGTGGATGAGATTAGAAATACCTGAGACTTGTACTTAGTATTGCTAGACTACAGCTTAAGCATGCTCTGATGGATCCATTAAATTGGGTTGTCCATCGGTGCGTGCTGCTGGCCATTGCTCACGTGCTCAGTCCCACGTCATTTTGGGACTGGGACGTGACAAATTTATATACCGTGATTGTGAATTAATCTCAAGAACAAAATTTCATGCATCTTCACCATCTATCAAATAATATCTAGAACCAAAAATAGACTTTAAAATAAATTCGTAATGAATAAAACAACGTTCAATAATAATATTACGTATATTTTCAAAACTAATATTCGGATAAGTGAAAAAAAATTGGGTTTCTCCTCCTTCATAATCTAACCCATTTATTTTACCTCTGTGTGAGCATACTATTCTTACGCTGTGATCCATGGAGGAGAGTTTCAATGTCTGAAGGTTGTGTGAAGCTTTGGCTGGAAAAAGTATTTGCTTGCTAGCTGAGAGAAACTTCTGCCGGAGGATGAAAAAAGTTTGAGATATGAGAGATTGAAAATGTTGTGAGAGAGAAAGAAGTGAGAGGTAGGGAGAGTGGTAGAGATCTATTATCTTGTGAGACTGAAAACTGTGAGTCTGTAGAGTGTTCTTACTGCTATTTATAAAGTTAAGGGAGAAAATAATATCGGCATTTGAATTGGCGATGTAGTGTATGTTATAGAGCCGTTGTAGAGCCGTTGTAAACAATGCCATAGTAACTCGCCAAACATTATGGCGGTCTGTGACCGAGAGGTATAACTCACCAACTCTGTTGGCGAGCTGTCATGTCGGACCGCCAAAAACAATGGCTAGATGGTCTGCTGAAGTTGGACTCGCCAAAAGCAATGGCGAGTTGTCCTTTACTTTACAATTTTTCCAAACTTCTCTCACGCACAATTTTATATTATTTTATTCCTTCAGACGAAAATTTTCGAAAAAACAAATGTTTGTGTTCTCACAAGGAGACATGTCAACTGGGCCGAACATGCCCATCCGACTCGAAAAAATTGGTCCATGTGTCGGTCCAGTCCGATTAATCTTGGATCCATGCTGGCTCGACCTACTATATCAGGGTCGACCCGGTCCTGCGCTCACGGGGGTCTGAGACGAACTTGCAAAATGGGTCCTTATACATGTAAAAAAAATTAAAAAAATTGTTGCCACCAAGAATTGAACTAAGGATCTCTAGTGTACATCATAACCATTACACCACAACTATTTTATGTTAATGGTAGCCCATTGTACATAAGTGTTTTATTTTAAATACGTCCATGTTGGTGTCCCTTTAATCTTTGAGCCATGGGCCATCGTCCAACCTGCCCTTGGGCAGGGCCGCCCTTGTATCAAGGAGTGCTAGGTCTCATGTCTCGAACCATAAGAGAGATCATGCCCAAAGCCCAAGCATGTCCCGGCCCGAGGCTCAATCCAGCTCTAAGCTAAAAGTTGACTAATTAATCAGCTAAATATAGTGAAACAATTTTTTTTTATTGACCAATTAATCACCAAGATACAGTAAAAAAATTTATTTTTAAGTTAAAGTGTTATTTGTTAAATAGAAATTAATTAATCACTTAGATACAGTGGAAAATAGATTTTTTAAGTTATAGTGGAAAAAAAAATTATATTACATGATTTTATTTTATTTGGCTCAGGTTCAGTCCGACACGAAGCCCAACGTGTCGTGGACCTCGTACTGGACTGGGTTAGAATTTTCCCACCTTGGGCTCGTCCGGATCCGACCTAGCCCACTTGACAGCTCTACTCACAAGCAGCTAGACCATATTTTAAATTGGACAAGAAAATAAAATTGAGGTCATTTCACTAAATACTTGAAATTAAAATCATCATTAGGTCCAAGGTCCATGGATGTCCGAAAAGTTCGTCCGGCCTGATGAGCCAAATTTCGATACAGTCCGGTCATTAGAGAAGTCCGGCCCAATTCATAATAGTATAGGACAGAACTTGGACTAAGCATCTGTCCACCTGAGCTCGGTCCGAGATCCATCCGATACAAGTCCGACTGAGTCCGACCCGAAATGCCTATCAAAGCCCAGTCCGAAAAGTCTGTTAAGTCCGACCAGATTCTGGAGTATATGGCAAGACGGTGGCTGTAATGGACCTGCTGGTTCCTAGAGTAAGTCATGGAAACTTTTTAGTTTCTCTGTCCATTACTTATGTTAGTTTTTTTTATATGGACAGATGTTCACCTGGGGCTGAAATTTTAATGGAAACTCCACCTGCCAGGGAATTTCGAATAAGCAGTACTTTGTTACCCATGCAAAATAACCTTCATCAAATTAGGAACTCACAACAATTGTCTCCAACTCCTAGAACAAAAATTATTAACCACCCTCTTATTGTTAAGTTAATTCTTTTGTTCAACATCAGTGCACATACTTCAAAATGATAGCCAGATCGCCAATAAACAAGGCAGGGTTTTAAAAAGCGTGTATGAGGCTCCAGGTGAACAGTGCTAGTGGCACCTCACAGTATGTTGGGAACGAAAGTGCATAAATCGTTTTCCAAATCAGAAAATACCTACAAGAGAACCGAGCAAAACGCACAAACCAAAAACATCAAACACAAATCGCAAACACAGAGATTTTTTGACGTAAAAAATTCTTACGGAAAAAACCACGGGACGATCGAAGTCCAACCCTGAAAAGCATATACTAATTGAATAAGAAATACACCGACTCCTTACAAACATCTCACCGATCCAAACGGATCACCACAACTCTTTAGAATAGAAAATAGATCAAAGACACGAAAAACGGAGACGACGAGAAAAGAATTACCCGAAACCGATTTTCACTTCGAAATAGCCTTCAATCTCTTCCTCTATCCTTCCAATGTTGTAAAAGCACTCTTGCCTCCTTTTGCAATATTTTTTGAGATATATTTTAGGGTTAGAAAACACCTAATATATATAGCCTCAAACCCACAACTAGCATTCATATTATTAGGCTGTCAATGGATAGTCGAAAATTCGAACCCGATTCGATTCCGTATACGAATTTTTAGATATTATTCGAAATTTCGGATATCGAATTCGGATATCCGAATATTTTTCGGATATTATCTTTTTTCAGATACGAATTCGGATATTAAGGTATTTGAATCCGTTAATATCCGATCTGATTTTAAATTATAAATTTTGGATATCGGATTCGGATATCCGAAATTTTATATATATATATATACTTTAGTATGATGTATATATAATATATATTAATTATAGGAGAAGATGAAAGGATTTTATTCTTAAGTGTATTTTTTATTATTCCATTCCATCTTTCTAGGCGAGTGACTTTTCATCTTCGACCTACTGTATATATCTATTTAACTAGTCTTTATTACACTCAATATTCTTGGTATTATTTAAGTAGTCTTTGTTATTTTTTATTCTATTAATTTAACTAGTCTTTATTACACTCAATTCTTCATATTATTTAAGTTGTCTTTATTATTCTTCATTCTCCAAGTCCAAGCCATCTGACTTCTCATCTTCTTCAACTAACTTCTGAGTATAAAACTAGAAAGATGGAATATTCAGATAATATAATTAGTTGAAGAGGATTGCAAATTTCGGATATTCAAATAATAACTAAATTTTGAATATTTCGGATTTCGAATTTCGGATTTCGGATATTCGGATAATAACAAGACACAGAGTATATTCGAATTTTTAACTTATCGGATCGAATCGGATCTTATCCGATATTCGTTAAACTAGACAGATACAGATTCGAAGTGTCAAAAAGATATCCGTTCGGATATCGGATCAAATTCGGATATTACAAAAAAAATTCGGATACGGATTCAGATATTGTCATATTCGTACCGATAAGCATCCGTTTACACCCCTACCTATTATAGATAGGAATATTCAATCCAAATCCATTGAGATATTCATATTATATGTAGGAATACCTAATCCAAATCCAAATCCATTGAGGTATTCCCATTATATGTAGGAATATTCAATCCAACTCCGAGATATTTTTCACATAAGTTGGGAACCCCACCTACTCCAACAAATCTCCCCCTTCACAACTATGTGGAGGAGATCGTCATCCTGACGATTCTCCTGCAGTACTTAAACTTTCTCCTTGGTAGAACCTTTGTGAACATGTCTGCTCCGTTGTCATCTATATGGACCTTCTCAAGCGTCGCTTCCTTCTTGTCAACCACATCTCGTATCCAATGATACCGGGTATCAACATGCTTGGACCGACTATGAAATGTTTGGTTCTTCAAAAGGTGAATAGTACTCTGACTATCGCAAAGCAAAGTGTACTGATCTTGATTTAGCCCAATTTCCTGCAACAGCTTCTTTATCCATAATAACGCCTTGCAAGCTTCTGTCGTCACAATGTATTATACCTCTGTCGTCGACAAAGCAACACACTTCTGCAACCGCGACTTTCACAATACTGATCCACCAGCAAACATCATCACATAGCCTGAAGTCGATCGCCTCGTGTCTACATCTCCAGCCATATCAGCATCGGTATACCCAACCAGCTTCGGCTCGTCACCACAAAAAATTCTCCAATCGGCAGTGTCCTGAAGGTATCGTAGAATTCACTTGACTTCACTCCAATATATCCTTCCAGGATTGGGAGTATACCTGCTAACTATGTCAACTGCGTGAGCTATGTCTGGCCTCGTACACACCATAGTATACATGAGACTCCCCACAGTTGCGGCATATGGAACACACTCCATATATTCCTTCTCGTCCTCGGTAGATGGACACTGCTCCTCAGTGAACTTAAAGTGAGCCGCAAGGGGGTTACTCACTTTCTTCGACCCGTCCATACCGAAATACTGAAGTACCCGGTGGATGTACTTCTTTTGGGACAAGTGTAACAGCTTGGACTCTCTCTCTCTCTCTCTCTCTGTTGATCTTCATCTCAAGAATAGTCTTTGATGCGTCCAAATCCTTCATAGAGAAGGTCGCGCCCAGTTGGCGCTTCAACTCTGCTATCCTAGTGGCATTTGGATCCCCCAATATCATATCATCAACATAGAGCAGTAAAATGATAAAATCATCATCGGTAAAGTACCTCATAAATACATAGTGGTCTGACGTCGTTCGTGCATAACCATGCTCCCCCATAAATGACTCAAACTTTCTGTACCACTGCCTCAGAGACTGCTTCAGATAATACAAGCTCTTCCTCAATCGGCAGACCAAATATGACTTGCCCTTCTCACAGAATCCCTCTGGCTACTCCATGTACAACTCCTCCTCAGAATCAAGGTGGAGGAATGTCGTCTTCACGTCCATCTACTCGACCTCCAAGTTAAAACTGACTGTCAATGCTAGCACCACCCAAATAGATGACTGCTTGAAGACTGGCGAAAAGATCTCATCATAATCTACGTCCCTCCGCTGATCGTAGCCTTTAACTACCAGCCTCGCTTTACATCGAGGACGAGTAGTATTATTTGTCTTCTTCACTCTAAACACCCATCGATTTTTTAAAGCCTTATTGTCCTTTAGCAACCGTACCAGATCATAAGTGGAGTTGGACTGTAAGGACTCATCTCCTCCTGCATAGCCTCATTACATCAATGCATGTGTTCGTCTTCCATAGCTTCTACATAACTTTCGGGCTCTCCCCCGTCAATCAGTAGCATATACTCACCCGGTGAGTATCTCGTAGATGGTCGACTCTCGCTATCACTCCTCCTCAATTGAACCGCTGGCGCTGGATGTATATCAACAGCCACCTCCCCTTCAGGAATTACCTCCCCGGCATGCTTATTCTCCTAAGGGTTACCCTGACCACCATCAGCATGCTGATGATCAAGGTTGGGAGCAACTCCATGTACTGGCTCTCATATAACTGGATCATCTGCGATGTCATCTGGAAACTGCTCAAAGCAAAATGACTCTAACTCAGGCAATTCCTCAGTCTCAAAAGGCATCTCAGAACCCTGAGTGTTGGCCATGGTCTGATCCCCATCGAATACCGCGTCTCTGCTTCTATAGAGCTTTCTTCCCACTGGGTCGTAGAGTCTATAGCCAAACTCATCCCGACCATAGCCGACAAAGACGCACCACCTCGTCTTCGACTCAAGTTTGGGTCTCTTGTCCTTTGGTACATGCACGAAGGCCTTGCAACCAAACACTCGTAGGTGATTGTATGACGTCTCTTTGTCGTACCATACTTTGTCAAGCACATCACCCTGCAAAGGAGCACTAGGAGATAAATTAATAATATAAGTAGCGGTGTAAAGAGCGTCACCCTAATAGCTACCCGGTAAGTTTGCTTCTGACAGTAAACATCGTACCCTCTCCATCAGCGTCTTGTTCATGCGCTCTGCTACACCGTTGAGCTGCAGTATCTTTGGTGGAGTCTTCTGGTGTTATATCCCTTGTTCTCTGCAATAAGCATCAAAGGGACCAATGTACTCGTCGCCGTTGTCGGATCGAACACATAGCAGTTTCTTGCTCGTCTCCTTTCAACATGAGAGGTCTGAAATTCTTTGAAAGTGGGCAGCACTTGATCATTGGTCTTTAAGGCATAGACTCAAACCTTTCTGGAACAATCATCAATAAATGTCACAAAATAAGAAGCACCACCAATGTATTTTACCTTCATAGGACCGCAGACATTCGAGTGAATCAACTTGAGTAACGCCAGCTTTCTTGAACTTGGGTGACTTTGGAAAGACACCATATTTTGCTTTTCCGCCAAACAATATTTACATATCTCCAATTTTTTTGACTTTAGCCCTGTAATCAGTACCTTCTTGTTCACCAAGTAGCTCATTCTCTTCTCGCTGACATGGCTGAGCCTCATGTGCCATAACTCGGTAGATGCATCAGTAGTTGCGTTCACCTCCTATGCCCCATTTGCTCACATTCCATATAATAGAGTCCGGACTTTTTGCTTTCTCTAGCAATCACCATCGAACCTACGAAAATCTTCCACTGACCGTTCCCGAAGAGATTGAAGAAACCCTCGTCATCCAACATTCCAATAGACACCAGGTTAAAACGGATATCAGGGACATGACGGACATCTTTGAGAACAAGAACTGCATCCGTCTTCGTCCTCAAATTCACATCTCCAATAGCAACAGCTTTCGACACATCTCCGTTGTCCATCTTCAACACTCCACAGTCTCATGTTGTGTAAATAGAAAACAGTGCCAAGTTGTGAGATACGTGCGTTGAAGCACCTGAGTCCACCAGCCAAGAGTTGTCATCGCAGACAAGGTTTATAACTACCTCATCACCTACAATGATCACATCGCCTCCATGTACCGAGGCTGTCGTTGTAGTGTTCTCACTTTGCTTCTCATTTGTCGTCATTTCTCTCTCTCTTCCAAGCGAAACAGTTCTGCTTGATGTGGCCCTTATTGCCACTATGGTAGCACTCTGAATCCTAGTACTGATCCTTGGACTTTCTCCTGCTCTTGTCTCTGCCACCACCCGTACCCCTACTTTTGCTCCTACCGTGTCTTTCTGAAACTAGCGCCTCTAAGTGGGATGTGGATGAAGTGCCCTGAGAACGTCTCTGCATCTCTTCATTCAGTATCCCGCACTTGGCAAACTCCAGACTGACCACGCCTTCCGGAGTAGAAGCGATCATAGACACTCGTTCCATTTCCCACAAGTTTGGCAATGTACACAGTAGCCATAGTCCATGTACTTCATCATCGAACTTGACTCTCATCGAGGATAGATGGTCCACCACGCCCTGGAACTCACTTAAGTGATCCGTAATAGACGCCACATCTTTGTACCATAGACCCATCATCATCTGGATCAGGAACAATTTATTTACCGCGGTCTTCTTCGCCTACAAAGATTTTAACTTATCCCACAGCGTATTCGCGTGCTCAATATTGGCAATGTGATTGTACACGTTCTCGTCAACGAACTGTCTGATATATCCATATACATGTATATGCTCGAATTTTAAGTCTTCTTCGGATTTGTCACTGGGCTTCTCGGACGCAAATACTGGAAGATGCATCTTCTTGACAAACAAAAAATTCCTCATCTTGCTCCGCCAATAATGATAGTTGGTACCGTTCAAGTTTACCATGTGCACTGGCTTCGCGTCCATCTCTCCTCCCTGTTTTGCCTGTCAACCCTGACACCTCTTTGAACCCAAAGCTCTGATACCACTTTGTTGGGAACGAAAGTGCAAAAATCGTTTCCTGAACTAGTGAGCACCTGCGAGAGAACCGAGCAAAACGCATAAACAAAAAATGTCAAACACAAATCGCAGACACGGAGATTTTTTGACTTGAAAAAATATTATGAAAAAAATCACGGGACGATCGGAGTCCAACCCTGAAAAGCCTCCACTAATGGAATAAAAAATACACTGATTCCTTACAAACTTTTCACCGATCCAAATGGATCACCACAACTTTTTGGAATAGAAAATAGATCACAGACACACGAAAAAAAAAAAGACGGCGAGAAAAGAATTACCCGAAACCGGTCTCCACTTCAAAATAGCCTTCAATCTCTTACTCTCTCCTTCCAGTGTTGTAAAAGCACTCTTGCCTTCTTTTGCAATATTTTTGAAGATAAATTTTAGGGTTAGAAAATACCTAATATATATAGTCTCAAACCCACAACTAGCATTCCTATTATAGATAAGAATACCCAATCCAAATTCAAATTCATTGAGATATTCCTATTATATGTAGGAATACCAAATCCAAATCCAAATCCAAATCCATTGATGTATTCCCATTATATGCAGGAATACTCAATCCAACTCCGAAATATTTTTCACATAGGTTGGGAACCCCATCCACTCCAACACAGTAAACATCTTCAAAAGAACAGACATCTCACTGTAAGCATCTTCAAAAGCACATGTATTTTTTGAAGAGTCGGCACAATGGCCGGTTACCATAAACTATAATATATACTATAATACAGTGTTGAAACAATCTTTCGTAGACGAGTCTAACGATTAGGTCCAAGAAAATCTATTTGGACTTTTTTATAGAGTTAGTTTGATCCAATCCGACTTGGCCCAAAATGTCCGAATCTCGTGGGCAAGCTTGAGCTTCATAGATAATAATTAACTCCGATTTAGTTCGGCCAAAAATTTCTCTAGGACCAAAAAAGATCAGCCCAAGTCCGTACTTTATGTGCCTGGACACAGCCCGGCTGGTCCAATGTCTGGATCTACTTGAAATGTTAGTCGAGTTATTCATTGATAGATTCATCATAGTTTTCAATGTTCTTTCAACAATGGGCATAACAACCGATTAGATTAATCAATACTGTTCAGTTGGTTTCAACCATTTTGTCAAATGTGTCCCCCCCAATTCATTTCAATTGGGACATCCTCCGTCAAATTTGACAAGATGCTTCACAGAAATCATTTTGATGAGACTAAAGCTAAGCAAAAATGAAATTTCCTCGCTGCAAAATTATGATCCAACCATTTCAGGTAGAAATCACAGACAAAGTCCAACTAGATATTTGGTGCTTAGTGACTAAACAAAATCATAATCTATTCAGCAGGGCTGAACATTTTGTTTATTCAGTTTGAAAACTGAAATAGACAAAATCAAAAAAATCAAAATTCAAAAAATTTAAAACTAAAATCGAATAATAACTATTTTCTATTATTTAATAGTTAGGGCCCAAAATTAAAATCATGATTATATTAAAAATTGTAATTTTTATATACACATTTGTATATTTCAAAATTGCACCCAAAATTTGACTAGTTAAATTATCAAATTTGGACTTCAAAACAAATACATAGAAATACTATTTTCAAAATATACACATTTTATTCACAAAATGTGCATATAATTGAGAATACATAATTGCATGTCTTATTCAGTTTTTGACTTCGGACCGAAACCCGAAACCAAATAATTTTTGTATTATTTTCAAAATCAAACCGATTTTTTTTTTCAAACCGAACTTAATAATAATCTCTTATTTGGTTCAGTTTAATTTTCGGTCCAAAACCGAATAATGCTGACCTCTAGTCACGAGAATGATAAATCAAGTTTGAAGCTTACATTAATAATCCTCATACTTCTGACATTCCTCCGTTACTCCTTGACATTTCTCATCATACAATAAAGTTATGGGATTGGGGGAGGGGCTAGTGAGCTACACAAAGCAGCCGCAAATGAAACACACAAAATTCATCAGTCCAAACTCATCAGCTTCAGTGTTGTTGTCTCCGACTTGAGATTGGGGGCAACAGAGGACTGGCCGAACCCTTCCTGGAAACCAGTAACTTACGGATGTATGACTATATGTTATGTACGCACAAATGAGAAGCAGACAGTTTGTTTTCCTTCTCCTGGACATGCTCTAGTCATCCATCATTGGTTGTTGTGGCTGTTGAGGAGGGGGGGCAGCAGGAGGATGCTGCCGCCTCTGTCGTTCCCGGAGGTAAAGAACAGTTAGAAGGCATATAAAGAGGGCAAGTATTGCAGTGTTCCCTTCATCCATAAGTACATCCTCCACCCATTCCTCGACCATCGGATATACTTCTGGGAGCGAATCAATCACATTAACCTAAAACGAAAATCCATCGCTACTGGTAAGACAGATTTAAGAAAGAAAGCACGAGAAGATACAGGTAGCCTCGCAGCAATTAACTCAAATCGGAAAAGAAGAGCTGGCTCACCAGAAAGGAGTCTGCATGGTTCATCCTGATCCACAAGCCTGTAAGTGCCAAAGATACAGGTAGCCTTGCAGCAGGGTCCTTTTCGAGGGCCTGATCGTAATACCTCTTTGCCAAGTGAAGGTCAAGTGGAAGTCCTTGGCCATGCTCATGCATGTATCCGAGGTTGAACATAGCCTGAGAATTGGATTGCGACATGGCATGCATGTAGGCCTCTGCGGCACGTTCATAATCTCTGTCAGTGCCCTGTCACCGAGTACTAAAGTTGATTTAGTATATTTCATGGGTAGTGTTTACTGGTGATCAATTATATCTAATGGAAAACCCCACATTTCACTAGAGGGGTAGTCTACTAGCTGAATAGTAACTAGTTTCATTCATTCATTAAAGGAGAAGAGGAGCATATCATATTCTATAGCCTCTGTATTTCTGGAACTATTATTACCCAATAAATCGACATCAGAAGAATGAGCGTGTTGCGTTCACAGAAGTAGAAACAAGAAAAAAGTGAGACTAGTCTGTATAGAGGAAAGATAAAGCACATCATGAGGACATGTTTGAAATGAACCAGCGGAAGTCATCCACAAACCCACTCCAGACAGGAGCTGGGTGCTACATCCATCAACAGTCGTGAGTAGGTTTGAGCCTGAGACTACCCAACTCTTTCACTATATGCATGCTCCAGTAGCTTTTTGATTGCCTGTATATTGAAATACCATTCAAATGTTGTTTGTAAGTGTTGCACATCATTGTTTAGTTGGGTGCAAGTGATGTATTTACAAACATATTGTCAGGATAGTTGTAACGGAGATGCTTGTGATTAGCTTTTAGTACCAAAGGTGAGAAGTGTTATTGGTTGATTGTGAAATTTCTATTACATAGGATTAGGATAAGTCGTAACAAATGTTGCAAATAATGATATAACAACCGCATTTATTACTACCCCATGCAACATGTACTGTTGCAAGTGGTTTGCGGCCATTTTGACGGCAATAACATAGTTGGAAAGAATCTTGAAACATTTCTTGTGGTGATTGGATTTACTTACAAGAATCCAAACACCAGTATTTCTTGAAACATTTCTTAGTTGGGTGCAAGTGATGTATTTACAAACATATTGTCAGGATAGTTGTAACGGAGATGCTTGTGATTAGCTTTTAGTACCAAAGGTGAGAAGTGTTATTGGTTGATTGTGAAATTTCTATTACATAGGATTAGGATAAGTCGTAACAAATGTTGCAAATAATGATATGACAACTGCATTTATTACTACCCCATGCAACATGTACTGTTGCAAGCGGTTTGCGGCCATTTTGACGGCAATAACATAGTTGGAAAGAATCTTGAAACATTTCTTGTGGTGATTGGATTTACTTACAAGAATCCAAACACCAGTATTTCCTTAACTACAACAAGAATTGTTGTTCTAATACTACTCACATGCAAACAAACACCCTAGTCTTAGGATGAGAATGTTGCAGAAGTTGAGGCATTTCCAGCATTTGATTTGTTGTAGCACAATCCAACAACCAAATGCTGCAACATTTTTCGCAGCAAAATGTCACCAATGCCACTTGTGACTATTTGTTGCAAGGGATTGCAATAAGTATAGTTGTCACATCATCATTTGCAACATTGTTGCAATCTTTTTCCTCCCCAGGTTATATTAGTCCCAACCAATCTTCTCTGCATACTGCAACAAAAGCTACATGGAGGAATCTCTGTTGCATCCATTAAAACAATGGATCTGTAAATACAGTATCATCAGCTGCAACCAACCAAAACCTGTTTTTTATAGCTAACTAAACACCCCCTGGTAATGATAAGCTAAACCAATTAATAAATTAAGGTAACTTGTCAAAAAAAAAGTTAAAATTTTCATTATTTTATATATAATACATTCGGAAAAAAAGGATAACCTCCTGAACGAAGGGTCCTTAGGTTTCTAATAAGAAGGTATATACTAAAATTACTAACAGCCATTTGTTTCACTTTGTCGCAATCTTGCAAGTAAAAGGTCATTATGTGGCAAGGCATGGACACGACAACACAAATACTGCACAGATTTGGTGAATACATGTATATTTTAGTTGTCCCTGTTATATATATATATGGACACGACATCACCAATTTTGCTGTCCTAACTTCCTAGCATTGTCATCATAGCTCTCATGTTTACAGTAAGGGATGAGTTAGCATTGGAAGGAAATGACAGCTTGTCGCTAAACTAGTCTGTTCACTCAACCACCATAAGTGATAGCTGTAAAACTTTGATGAACAAAACTAAAAGAAAACCAAAAGAAAATTCATACCCGGCCGTAGTAATAAGCATCCCCAATCAGCAGAGCAGCATGTTCATTACCCTGCTCAGATGCTTGCCACCACAATGAATGTGCACGAAGATGCCTTTCTGTGTCTGTACAAAAGCCTGATTCTCCTATGCACATACTTTCTTCCCCATATTTATCAAGAATCCAGGCAGCATTGCTCTGTGCAACTTCATATCCCAGCTCTGCCATTCTAGAATATAACAAGAGGGCTTTGCCTACATCACCTTTCAAGTAAGATTCCAAGGCCCACCTTGAAAGCGAGCTCCAAGGTCCCCTCTCTGCTACTGTTTTGTACCAATATGTAGCCTGTACATACAAGGAGAAAACACCAAATACGCAAGGTGGTGCTTAATTAGAAATATTCCATGATCAGTATGTGCAACAGTGTAGGAAAAAAAATATTTTTCCAAGAAATATTACATGATTAGTATGTGCAACAGTACAGGGAAAAATATTTCTCCGAACCGCATACTGCAGGCCACTACTTGACCAATATTCTGTTAGAACAAAATACATGCCCAATATGTAACAATTGAAAATTGAAAAATAAGTGAAACTAACTTGGGTTACTCATCTATTTCATACAAGACTGCATAAATTGCTTCAAATTACTCAAGATCCAGGTGCAAAAAGAAAATTACATGTAAATAATGAGTTTGAACTTTGAACACCACAAGCTGGCATTTTGGAGCATTTGCAATTCACTTATTTTCCAACAGTTACGTCACAGTAGTTGTATAACAGGTTTCCAGTGAATAAGAATTTCTAGGACGAAACAAACTGGGAAAGCAATTTTATTTACGTTTTCCAATATCAGGACGTTGGAACCACATTTAAGCATCTGAAAGCTGTCAGGTTCTAAAAGATCTTACAGTATGAACTTAAGTTCGAAGACTGTTGCGATATGACACAGATCTGTTGCACGGCAGGAAATGACTGGGGAAGAAGCGCAAAACATGAGAGATAATTACTTAGAATCCACCGAGCACTACAAAGAGCCCACGGAGAAACTACCATGAATGGCCACAAGGTAATTGAAATCTACCAGAATTGGGCGTAAAATCTTTTTAGAAATTTATTGATATTATTTGAGTGATACAAGATACAGCTCTCCTTATACATCCTCTAGATGGCTACTAATCTTACTAGATACTACTTAAAAATAGTTAAATGTAAGAATAACTCAAAAGAGACTTCCTAATTTGACTCGAACTCAACTACCAGAATTCAATTGCATTTAGAAGTCTAAACATATGAATTTCACAAACTTTAAATACGGTCGCACTTGGTCATTATCTTCATGAATGATCCTGTTTTGTGCAATTTAACTTCCAAGCTGAAAGTTATGGGCAAAACAGTAATCTAGCTATGTGTTTTACTTGCATATACTAATTTGGTAATTCCAAAATATAACAAGTAGCAACTAGCAACCTATCAGGCCCTCTAGATTTAAGGCCGATTTGTGAGAAAGAACTTGATATCTTCTGAAAAACATAACAAGTATCAGTGACATAATTCTAGGGATATCATCAATGGTAGCGAACTTTCAGGGTGTATAATTCAATCTTACATATGAAATTGAGAACAACTCTATGGCCTGAGCATTTGATCTGGCTTAGCTGATACATAATTGACAAGGTAAAAGGCTGTTACTGCTGCCTTTTTTGTATATCTCATACAAAAGTCCCAGACTACCTGTTTGTATACCAATTTAGCCAAAAAGGGGGCTGCAAATATATAATATGGATACTTTATGGTTTCAAGGTAACATGAAACTAATCAACCAATTTGCTATGGTTATTATTGTACCCGGATCAAATATCTCGGGCATACTACGCGTACAAGAATCAACATCCACACAAACAGTATGTATTCCATTTCCATCTGGAGGAATTCAAGTGTAACATTCGAGAATTGTAAGATAAACTTTGATGCCCCATGGACAAACCATTCTAACTGCCAGATATTGTAACTATGGCAACCGTTAGAGGTACAAAAACTTTCACCACGACTTGAAGTTTTAAGTGAAACTACCTTAAATACCAAAATCTTGTGTTAGTTCAATGAATAGTCAAAATAAGAAACTTAATAGCATGTAATGACAAGTTTACTAGTGATGCTTGATTTTGTTTTAATAAACTATAGTCCATAAATCTTAAATGCAGATACCGTTAATAAACTACCACATATTGTTTACTTTCAAAGAATATTTCAGTAAGCCAAAGAACTTGTCCTCCATACTATAAAAATCAAGTTATTTCAATATGTTAGTTACTGAGTTCAACAGATAATTGGAAAATTTTGGATTTTTACTGCTATAAGTTTTGGGTTGAAGTAGAACCATAAAGAAGCCTTCTTACAATAAGTCAAGTCATCTCCAATATACTAGTTTTTGTGTTTCATAGATGTTTGGCAAATTTTTGGAGAAATTGTGTTTCCCAAAAGCTTTGAGTTGAAGTAGAATGATCAAGAGGCATAGGATCCATAATTACGGACATCGACATTGCAATATCAATATCAGACAATAGTTCTACGCATTAGCATTATAGGAACAAGAAACATCTATGAGATAGCATAATATACTCGAGGTGAGATAGCATAATATACTCGAGGTGTTCTTATTTCTAATCATAAGCACATCAATTTTAAATAAAATGGCAAAATAAATATAGAAAGAGAACTTTTTGTCTTAACGGGAACATAATAGAAAAAGCTTGGATAAATTGCATGTTAATAGGTATTAGTAAGCAAATAGAAAAGTGTACCTTCTTAGCAAGTGATTACGATGAAACATATAAAACTGAAAGCTAATTTAAGATATATTTGGACCAATTATCTAATAATCATGGTAGAAAACAATTACCATTTGGAGATTCTGCTTAAGGCCAATGCCTTTCTGGAACATCTTTGCCACTTGGTACAGTGCCTTTGGCTGACCTGCATTAGCTGCAGTAAGGAAATACTTGCATGCTAGCGCCATATCCTTTTTCACACCAATGCCTTTAAGATATAAAACTCCCAAGTTATAATTGCCTCCAGGATCCTTGGTAGCTGCCTTCTCAAAGTATTCTTTTGCCTGCAAAAATATTTAATGTAAAAGCATATTTTAAAATAAGTGGTCAACTAAGGACCAAGGTTCAAAATATCGGTATCGGAATCGGTATCGGACCATTCCTATGAGTATCGGGATCGGCGGTATCGGTAGTATCGGCGGTTTCGGATCGGAGTATCGGATTTTTTGGTATCGGAAAGCAAACAACTAATTAGTAAATTATTAACATTTTAGATAATATATTTTATACAATTATGCATAATTTAAAGTATTTTCAGTGTTGTTTCTTAGTATTTTTGATATTGAATGAAATAGTAGTCATCCTTGTCGATTGATTTATATGTGATAGATAAGTTTTCCTCTTTTATATGTTTTTACAACCTTATTATGCTTTTACATCCTTTCTAATTGGTCTTTTTAATTCAATTTTTTTTGCCGAATTGACTGGAAAAGAGACCTCTAATGTCGGTATCGGTCAGTATCGGGTATCGGTCGGTATAGGATCGGGACATGCCAAACTGTATCTGTATCGGTATCGGCCGTATCGGATCGGTATCGGCCGATACTTTAAACTATGCTAAGGACACCAATCTAGGCAACCATTGCACTTTTACTGTTTCTTTATTTTCTTCATGCTTGAAAACCAGGGGTGTATATCGTGTCATTATTGTTTTGACTTTGTTATAAATAAATGGAAGGCAAGAGACTCAAAGATAGCCAACCTTACTACTTCTAATTTTCTTGTTTCTCATACTGTGTAGGACAGTGCATAGAGGATATTTCAAATGAATACTGTATGATCATTAAATTTAGGCTAAATTTCAACTTGATACCCTCAACTATTTTCAACTTGATACCCTAAACTTTAATATTAGACAACTTAATATCTCAACTATAATTGTACAACTTAATATCCTAGCAGTGTTAACGAAAAATCCAAATGACAAAAAATACCCCTCTCATTCGAGTTCACTTCAAATACCCCCAGGGGGATGGGAGGGTAATTTGGCCAAAAAATATTATTTATTTTTGTTGAAACGGAAAAATTAACCCCACGGAGGGTATTGACTTGAAAATATTCAATAGTTGAGGGTATCAAGTTGAAATTAAGCCTCAAATTTAACATATTGGCTGCTAACTTTATTGGACTTTAGAAACCTAAAATAATCGTACATGTAAATTTACAACAAGTTTCTCCCAAGTTTTTGAAGGTATGATGTGTTGTTTAATTGACACCCATGAAACGTCCCTTCTTTATATTTACCTGTAAGTAAATACATTGAGCTTCTTTCCAGGAACCACATTACTAATATAATTTTATATCTTCTTTCCAGCTACCACAAATCATCCTCTTCACCTCCTTTCCCTTATTCCAAAATAAATGCTTTGGCCTTCCTCCATCTTCCACGACCACTGCCCGCTTCTCCCATTTTCTCCTCTGCGATAGTGGTGGAAGGTTTGAGGCAATTCTGAAGTTTTCTTTTCATTTTAATTGTTAGCACACAATGATATTTTCATGATGGTATTGTAGCAATTTGCACGAAAGAATTTGGAGCATAAAGGTGTTTCAAAATCTTGTACATGATATTAAGTGCAAAGGTGGTGGGAGTTCAGGGTATTTAAGTGCAATTTAACCTATAATTAATTCCTAGACTTGAAAAAGGAATCAAGGTGTCAGGAGGCTCCTGCAAATGCATGATCGCTAGGGAAGGTGAAGGTTTATGCAACATTTACCCCACTATATAGAGAGACTGTTTCCAAAACTCAAACCCATATTCGACAACAAGTGTTTTTGTCGAGCTGAGCAATTCCTAGACATGAATATTAAATGCCAGGAAACAAATTTTAAATTCCAGCACAAAACACAACTTTTCCTATGGATTAAAATCAATCCCCACACTAATTATTCTCAGCATCAAATAAACCCCAAACGATATGAAATAAGTGAGATCTTATGGATTTGAAATCAAAGATGAACTTCAATGGCTACGTTTGAATGAACCTATTATAGGATGGTTAACAAATATAATCAACACAGAGATAAAGAATAAAACTAGAAAAGAATGGAAACAAAAGAGAATTCAAAGTTAGAAAATGAAAGAAACAAAGAGGTCAAAGGAAGGTTGAAGAGAAAAGAATCCTCTCTTGATAATTGAAGCCAACCAAAGAGGGATTCAAATCTATTCATTCCCCAAGCAGCAGCCACGGCCAGCAGTATCCAGTTGTCATAACTATCTTACGACAAGTCAAATAAAATAGAGAACAAAGGGAAGGGGTTAATCTATGATTTATTGTTAACAAGAAGGTTGCAAGTGATGGTGCAAGCCAATATAAGACCATAATATTACCATAGCAGTCGTATTAGGATACATATTGAAGTATGTAAGCTATGTAATAGTTGTCCTATAGATTTCCACACAACTAAATATTTTCCTATAATATATCAAATCTAACAATATCAAACTTACTAACTAGTCTTGTATCAACATAGAAGTCAAAAGTCAAATCTGTTGGCACCCTCCATGATTAGTGTAAAAGTAAGGCTAAAATCATTCAATTATACCGATAGAAGGTTTTATTTACTGTTTGGGAAAAAAAATATTATGCTATTTTTTTCTGTAGAAGTGGGAACCAAGTATTTCACATATGATAGGAACAAGGGACTTTAATTCTTCACAAAGTCCAAACTATGTTGTCCTAAGTTACCTCTGCGACAAATTCTTGGATCAGGGAGTAAATTTGACTCCTAATTCAAAAAAAATCAGAATCCTACTTGACTCCCACTTTTAGATGGAACCGGAAACAGCTAAAGAGACGATGAGGACTACCATGCCACCTTATAAATTTGGTAATTTATTTAAATCGATTCTTAATACAGTACATTAATTGATATCTTATTAGGTAAGTTTTTACTCATCACGACAGATTTGCAATAAATTTCTTCATGTTTTTTGTAAATGTAGATTCCTGAATACATATCAATTAGTAGCTTATTTAGTAGGTTTTCGGAAAGCTTTTAGGTCTCTAAAGTCTAAACAAAGGGTATAGCATCTTCATAATTTGTTTACAATTTAGAGATGTCATTTTGGTGGTAGCTTTCGTCCTAAGTTTCTCTACTCTTATTTACTTCAAGATATCTATAAGATAAGCTCCTCGCTCTAGTAGAGGATAGAAAGTTCATGTATGTGACAAGAGGGAAATCTGTTTGTTACCTTTTAGCAAAAATATTATCCATACAGTCTCATTTGGAGGAAAAGTTACAGACATAAGCGGGAGTCTCGTGCACCGGGGCACCCTTTTCCATAGTCTTACTATTGTCAATATTTGTTTGTCTTCACTAGTGAGGCTCTTTCTGTTTCCTTCTTAAGAAACATAATCAATTATTAGCCAGGATAGTATCAAGAAGGTATTTAGAGCCTCTCGTGTGCAATATTTTGTAACCATCCTTGAACAGCTTTTACTTTTTCCACCATGTATTATCATCCGTATGGTTTACATCAGAACAAATTATCCCTTTTTGGCAATGCTGAATTGAAACTTCAGCACCCCAAAATTTTATATCTAGCAAAACTACACGGGTAAGATCATCGTGTTAGGATGGTTACACACCTTATATTTCAGTTAACCGGAAACTGGAAGATGGCATCTTATACTTGTAAAACACATTAAAATGATAGTTAAGAGGCATGATTTGTAGTGATAGTTCTGCATGTTTCTCACCGCAAACATGGCTTATCTTCATCGGTATCTTTACTGTCATCTATCAGCAGAAATTTCCTAATAACTTCCTTTTTTAGTTTCTAATCCTTTTTTAGTTTCTAATATAATTCTTTTTTTAACTATTAATTTTCAATATGTTTATTTATCACCAATACTTCCTTTTAAATTGTGAACCGTTTCGGCTGAAATCATCATATCCATAAGGCAACTGGCAGCAACTTGTAATATAACATATGAATTGACAAGGAATTAAACTTGAAAGTGTTTCACTTACCTTAGTGAAGTTCTTCTGTTCGACGCCGTAACCTTTGACATAAAGATACCCAAGCCCATTATAGGCCGAGAAATGGTCTTGCTTCACCGCAAGCCTCAGCCACTCGAAGGCCTTGGTATAGTTCCTCCCGACTCCAGCACCCCTTGCGTAGATCTCTCCCAACAGCTCCATCGCTCTCGGCTCCCACTTCTCCGCCGCCTTGGAAAACCAATACAATGCCTTGCCGTGGTCCCTCCTCACTCCCCTCAGCCCATAATAGTATAGAACCCCTATCTTATACATGGCAGCGGCGTTCCCCTTGAGTGCCTGGTACTCGGTGATCTGGAAGTCCTCATCATTCTCCCCACGAGATTTCCTCAATGCTTCCTTGTTCTCCTCGGTCCCACTATGGATGCGGACATGCTCGATTACTGGCGGCTCCTTGGAAATGAGGAAGCTGGCAATGGCGGCTTCCGCCAATTCTGCGTAGAGTTTCACGGCCTTCTCATGCATCTACATACAATCAATGAATCAATCAATAATGAGAGAGATTCACCCTCAATATGCAAACAAAACTTAACTTTAAGACATCTCTCAGTAACCAAATAAATAAAGATTTGAGCATTTAACCTCAATCTCCATTCTCCCACTTCCAGGCTCCCTTAATGTGCCTCAACTTAAGCATAGCTCCATTTATCTCCTAATCCAGATTCAAACTTTTCTAAATCCCAATTTCTAAACCCCAAACTCAAAATTAAACCTAACTCCATTTTATGGGAACATTTGCCCCGAACTGGATTTCGAGTCAAAGAGAACTCCATTTCCATCTCCAAAAAACCCCTCCAAAGCGGAGTTAATGAAACTCCACGCGGATGGATTTTTCTTCAACCCTATTTAAAACTTGGAAAATCCTTCCATCTTCCTTCTAGAACTCCAGGGCGCACCTCCAAGCTCCAAGTGTGGCATAATTCCACTTATCCCTAATCAAGTTTCAATCTTTCTTCTAAACTAAAAACAAAAAACAAAAAACAAAAAACAAAAAACAAAAAACAAAAAACAAAAAAAAAGCCCCAAACTCCAGTTTAGCAAACATTTTCCCCAAACTGTACCTAAATATCAATCCAGCAATCTTGGGTCAAATAAATCATCCCAAACAAAGCCTAAATGTAAGTCATTTGTAAGTTTTCGATGAAACTCCACGCGATTGGATTTTCTTCAACCCTATTTCAAACTTCGAAAATCCTTCCCTCTTCCTTTTAGAGCTCCAATGCACACCTCCAAGCTCCAAGTGTGGCATAACTTCACTTATCCCTAATCAAGTTTCAATTTTCTTCTAAACTACACACACACACACACACACACACACACACACAAAAAATTAAACCTAACTCTAGTTTAGCAAACAGTTTCCCCAAACCGGACATAAATATCAATCCAGCAATCTTGGATCAATCAAATAAATCATCCCAAACAAAGCCTAAATGTAAGTTTTATGATGCCAGCCTATCTATAAATCATCGCACTTCGCTTCAACTAGGGTTAGGGGGTTGCCAACTACTGGAAATCAGGTTTTAAATTCCCAGAAACCGCAGGTATTATATAGCCAAAGGGAATACGACGCGCCTAAAATCATCCCAAGCCCAGCTAATGTGGCTACTAAGCTATTTCTTTGGAAAGCTCCTACTGAGATTGGAAATTCCCTTACGTCCTGCCGGTAGTAGGTGTAGGCGAGGACCATCTTGGACTGCAGGTTCCCCCCGTCCGACGCAAACCGGTGGTAGAGCACGGCCTTGGGCCGGCTCTGCCTCGCGGCAATGCCGGCGGCGTGGAGGAACCCGAGTGCCGACTGCGCGTGCGGGTGTCCGGCGTGCGCCGCCGCGGAGATATCGGCGACGGCGGAGTCCGCGGAGGCGAGGTCCCCGTCGGAGGCCGCGGAGACCATCCCGCGAACGCCGGAGAAGTAGAGGGAGTCCGCTTCCGAAGTAGAGTTGGCGACAGCGGAGGAAGAGGAGGGATCGAAGATGGGAATCCAGGAGCCGGGATCGAGGTCGGCGTCGGAGGAGGGGGAGTCGGGATCGCCGAACTCGTCCCACTCGGCGGAGGAGGGGGAGGAGGAGGAGGAGTCATCGGCGGAGGAGTCGTCGGAGTTGGAGAGGAGGTCGTCGCTGGTGACGAAGAGGAGGTAGGGGCGGAGGGAGTGGGAGGAGAGGGGGAGGAGGAGGAGGAAGAAGAAGATTGGTATCCATCTGAGCATCGTCAAAATTTGTGTGTGTTGGTGGTGGTTTTCGTTTTGGGAGATCTCATCGATCTGCACATGTATGAATGGTCGGACACTGGGACACTACTGACTACGTGGCTTTTCTTACGTGGCGATGCATTATTGGTTGTATTGGTGACAGGAATTTGCTTATTTTTGATTTTTTTTTTCCCCCTTTCCAAATATAAGCTCCTTAAATTTACTATTTTCGATTTAGTAGGTATCCCAAATATCGACAATTATTATAATATTATTAAAATTGTAGACAATGTGAGTTTATCCGTCCTCAATAGCCAAACATTATAAATGATGTCTTGCAATAAAAAAATAGCCAAACATTATAACAATTATTAAAATAACAATAAATTTTACTATTTTCTCTCCTTTTTTTGGTTTAATTGCAGCTTGATACCCTCAACTATTGACAATGTTTAACTTTATACCTTCAACTTTGATAGTTATTAACTTAATATCCTATCTCAACTAATATTTTCAATTTGATATCCAAAATTTATTTTATTCCTAAACTATCCTTCCCCCACTCACTCCCACCTCCATGTTTGTCCGCCGGCTGCCACCTCCCCCCCAAGCCCGACGACCACCCCCCTTACTGTCACGACCCGCACCCGGTTTAGGGGCACGAGTGCGTGGGTACGTCCAGCCTACGCCGCAGCATCGGCGGTAGAACGCTGTCAAGGTCTTGATACTATCTAGCTAAATGTCACACAAGCATCCAATCTCCATAAGGAGGCACGGATGACACAATTAAACGAGCACATACTCAATCACAGGATTACAGCACGATAAGATAACGAACAGAAATTAAATACAACACAAGTCCCAAAAAGTAAATATACTAACTCAACAATATCCAAGTCTCATCAAAAATGCCGGAGACAAATCCGGTACCAAATAGTCTACTTAAAGAACTAACTAAAAATAGAAATTTCCGGCTAGACTTTCCGGAATCACAACTAGACTACCAAGTCTGCAGCTACTCACCATATGGTCCATAAAGTGTCGGACAGCGGTCCTCTAAGGCATAGTCTGGAAAAATGTTTCCAGTCAGGAAGGAGCAAAGTACAAATCTCAAATAACAGTTCCATTAAATTGATAAGGTCTATAATACAATAAACATGTCATGCTAGCTACTGAGAAGACAGTGAAATAAATGCAATGGCAATTAAAGAGAGACAGGCAATGTAAAGAGACAGGCAATAGGCAATATGATACAGTCAGTGCATGTATGAAAATGAAAAGAACAAGAAACAATATCATATACGGGTGATGTAGTATATGATTTAAATAGGGAACTGTAATATATTCTAAGTGTTTGAAATAGTAGTTTCGAAATGTGACCGGCTTGGGAACATGTACGATAGCTACAGGGCCTGGCTAATCATGGGTGAAGAGCATGATTAACACTTACAATTTTCTATACTACAATAAGAGGTTATGATCACATTTCTTACTAACTACTTCCCCGCCCCCAACTAGTACTGTGGATCCAACCATGACACGTCACGATACACGAGCAAGTCCAGTTTATCATGTACGATGTCTAATATACATGTCGTGTACAATGTCAATACGATAATCAAGGTAACATCTCATGACTGCAGATCCAAGCTATACTAGTCCGTGTAGCACAGTGTCAAGGATTCAGTTGTAACATTTCAAGATTATTGAATTTATAGAAATTATCAAGAAATTGGAAATTATCGGAGAATGTACTTGCCTTGGGTCCTTAGCTGGTATTTACGGATGTCCTGTTCCAGAGTATCCCCTGGGTAAACCAACAGTCCTATAAACATATCACAAGCAAAACCACATTTGCATCAGAAGCTACGCTAACACACAGTCTAAAATACTGAGTTTGGGACTTCTCTAGGTATGATACTGGTCACCTAGGATCACCTAGTAGGTAGATACAAAATTATACATATCTAAGTTAACATATGCACTTACAATATATATATCAATTTAAATACATATACAAAATATATGTATATATATATATATATATATAAAAATATGCTAAGGGTTTATACAAAAATATATATCAACACGAAAATATAACTCTACATGTATATATTGATACCAAAATATAGTTATTTACATATTTATTCATTTATACCAAAATACTAATTATACTATATACATGTAATTATACCAATTAAATATATATATAACATTAAGCACGAAAACATACATTAACATAATTTTATACTATATGAAAATAACCAATATTCATGCATATACATAGTATCTACACATTAACTAGCATATACTAATACATATACAAAATATATATACTATACATATATATTTATACCAAAATAATAACTATACTATATACATGTATATTAATATACACACACACACAGATATACGTACATGTATTTTAAAGCACATTTGCTATACGAAAATATACATGTATACATATGAATACACATATACGTATATATATACAATACATGGTATAATATACTAAGTTATATACTTATACATATAATTTACACTAATTTACATATGTATACTAAATAAATCAACACATACTAACTAACAGGGAAAGGGAAGAGGAGAAACTCACTGTGAGTTTGGGCTCGCCGGAGTACGGGGAATGGCCGGGAACAGTTGGTCGGAGGTGCTCTGGAGCCGGCTGCAGCAGAGGGAATGGAGAGCTGTCCGGTGGATGTAGATGGAGGTGGCCGGACTGGAGTTGTCAGCGGAAGGAGATGGGGGCAGCGGCCTGGGAGCAGTCAGCGGGGAGCTGTGACCCGCCGGAGTTCGTGAGGGGAGGAGGAACTCGTGAGGGGTCGGGCCGCTCGCCGGAGGGAGCTCAGGGGTAGTCGGGGACCGGAGTGCGGAGCCGCCGGACCGCTGGACACAGCAGGGATGAGATGGAGGTAGGAGTGGTGGGAGAACGGAGGGAGGAAGAGCACAGCCGTGGGGTAGCCGCCGGGTCGCCTGGCCGGAGACAGGCCGGGGTGCGCAGGGGGAGTCGGCTTGCCGGCCGGGGGCTCGAGATCAGCGGGCTGCCGGAGAATGTACACAGGGGAGGAGCAGCAGGGAGGACTCGGCCGCCGGAGTGCTGGGCTCGGCCGGTGAACAGGAATCGGGTTTGGATGGATGGATGGATGGGTGGACGGATGGATGGGGAAGAGCGGGGTCGGCTGATGGTTGGCCGCCGGAGGGATGTGGGCCGCCGGGTGTCACGACCCGCACCCGGATATTCGGGCACGAGTGCGTGGGCACGTCCAGCCTACGCCGCAGTGTCGGCGGTAGTACGCTGTCTAGGGCATAATCACAGGTAATAAAATCTATCTCATCCACAGAATGAACATGCAAGAATAATCACAGGAAATAGGAATGTTAAGATTTCATAATATTTAATCTGTGACAACCAATCCACAGTTAATACAAGCCAGAAGATAAATCGGGGACAAATCCGAGTATGTGCTGAAAGGAAATAAAATAATAACTAACTGGCTACTCCTCCTCAAAGGTAGTCTCCTGAGTAGGAACCGGCTCCTCATACTGTGTTACCTGCTAACTCATAGGGGCCATAATAGGTAGGGGCAAAGTCCTCATCATCGCCTAAAACAACGGATCCAATCAGGAAAGGAGCAAAGTACACAGTGCACATCAAGATTAAAACTAAATATTTATGACAATTAGATTGAGCATCATATTGAGAAAATTGCATAAAAGAAACATCAATATCTCAGAGTTAATGCTATACACAGGAATATGAGAAAGCAGGAATAAATGTGACAGGAAAATGAAACTACAACAGTCAACAAGAGCCATAACTAGACAAGAAGTTATGTGTGTGAACTTGTGTATTTAGAATACCTAGTTGGCATGTAGGGGTCTATAAGGTTAAACCGGCCGTCATAGACGGCTATTTATCACGAATAATCAAGATCCGGCTGATGGACAGTCGTGTACCAACAGCTATTAATCATGGCAAGAGTCAGGGTAAGCTACATGCCTTTCAGTATTCTCCCACCCGACATGAAAAACAAGACATGAACTCCAATATTCAAGACATGAAATCCAGTGTTCTAGCACTACGTGTAATCATCAATGGTACATGTAAGGCAGGAAATTAACTATCACAATATAAAGATTAAACTTGAAGTGCAGGTACTTGCCTGTTTGTTTGGATCCGATTAATAGATATTCGGGGAAATATCCAGAGATGAGTCCAAAAGCTGAAATAGACATTACCATCACGCTCAGAAGATGTCAAATAGCTAGAAACGCCTGTCCTTGGGTCCAATTTGGAGACAAGGACAAAAACGACAGTTTTGGGTCAAAATGGGGTCCGCCGTTGGGCCCGCTTTGCACCGAAAAACGTGTCCAGGTCAACGGTCTCCAAATTCACCAAACTTAGTGTCAACAGGTCAGGAACGCTGATACGAACCCAACGGAACTTCCAGATTTGGATTCCGATGAGCCAAACACAAAATCGCCCGTCGAGCGGGGCCTGTGGGGCCCACGACACGCAATTTCGTCAACGTCCTCAGAATCGAACCAAACTTGACCCACAGGACCAGCGTATTGCTACGAGTCCGATGGCGCAAGTTTCGTCTCGATCCGACGTGTGTGCACGAAGTTAGGATGAATTGCAGAAAAGGCGGATACGGGGCGATGTCCGCGGATACGCGTTGATTTCGGTGTGCACGCACACCCGAATCAGCTTCCACGAAAACTCACACGTCCGTATCGACGATGCGTACGTATCTGTGAAGACCGCACGCGACCAAGTCGTCCCGTTTGGCGGGGCGGACTCAGTTCCGGGGTGAAACAGGGTCTGGTTTTTCCTGTTTTTGGATCGCGGTGTGCGATCACCACAGGACGCGATGCCCCGAACAGTTTGTCCGGACACCGAGAGGGTCATACAGGCTTCACAACGCAATTTGCGGAATCGAAAACAGAGCTACGAGCAAGAAGATACACGCACCTGAAGTGGACCCGAAAACAGGGTCGATTCGTGTCCGATACGTGTCCGACTCGTGTCGGATTCGAAATTGAATTTAGGGTTAGGGTTAGGGTTCCGGTGCTCTGCGGCGGGACGGTCGGGTCTTCGCCGGACGCGGCTCGCGGAGGCGGCGGCGACCGAGGGGCGGCGGCGTCGAGCTCGGGCGGCTGCCGGAGCTGCTGTGCGGTGCGGGGCTGCTCGCTGCGGCTGCTGTCTGCGGCTGGGTGCGGCGGAGGGGCGTGGAGGCGACGGCGGAGGGGCGTGGAGGCGACGGCAGCGGGGCGTGGAGGCGACGGCGGCGGAGGGTGCAGCGGCGGAGGGTGGCGGTTACGGCGGTGCTGAGGGTGGAGGCGAGGCCAGGGGGGGTTTATAGGATGGCCGCGGCGGTTGGGGGGGCCGAGATGGACGGAGGACGGGGCGAGGTGGCCGGGGTCGTGGGCGACGCGTGGCGGGCGGAGCGGCGCTGGCGGAGGCGTGGCCGCGGGCGGGGCGGCGGAGGAAGCGGGCCGCCGCGGGTCGTGGGGGAGAGAGTGGAGACGCGGGTTCGGGTCGGCGGGTCGGGCGGCGGATCCGATCCGACCCGACCCGCTGGGCAGGGTTCGGGTTGGGCTGGGCCGGGCCGGCCCAACGGGCTGGGCTGGGTATTTTTTTTTTTTAAATAATAATAATTATTATAATAATAAATAATTAAAAGTAATTAATTAATAATTAAATTAAATAATTAAATAAATAAATAAATACTTTTTAGGCATTTAAAAATAGGTCCGGGGCCCGATAAATTCCAGAAAAATTGCCCTAAGTCCAGTTTTTCATTTTACACCCAAAAATATTATTTTCATAATATTTTAATATTATTTATTGCCAATTAAAAATTATTTATTAATTGAAAATCTTGATTTTAATTACAGAAAATTCTCAGAAAATTCCAGAAAATTGGGAAAAATCCAAGATTTAATAATTTGAAAATTCAGGGGGTTTACACCGGGGATGCAGCCAGCGGCCGCCGGGGTTGGCCGGGTGGCCGGAGCAAGTCGGGGAGGGGAGCACAGGTGATGGTGTAGTAATGGTTTTCCCCCTCTTAGTTTGAATTTAAATTCAAAACAAATAAAAGAAGAAGAAGAAGAATAAAGGAAAGAGAAGGAGAAAGAAAAGAGAAGAAGAAAAAGAGAAGAAAAAATTTACATACGTAGGAGAGAGGAGATGGAGGCTTGAGGAGAGTGGGGTTTCCTAGGTTTTCTAGGGATTAGGGTTGATGTAACATGATGTTATATAGGAGAGAGGGTTTGATGGAGGGTGAGGATGCACTCAATTAAATGAGTGGTCCAGATTTGACATGGAGAAAATAATTCATGTGAGGATGAGGGTGATGATTAAAAATTAATATGGCTCCCTCATTGGTTTTTAACAAATGGATGTTGACACCAAAAATGCCAATTTGTAAATTAGCCCCCTTTAATTTGGGTATTTGCACAAACACATGAAATGACGAAAATTTGGCGGGCGATTCGGTGTCCGGTGTTTTGTAGGGCCAGGGGGCACTGTATGATCGGTATGGGCTCAATTTGCAGGGCACTGGAATTAAATTGGGATTTCAGAATCAGATAAAATAGTATCCTCAATTTAAATAGAAATAAATGCAAGTTGTGTTCAACAATTAATTAGGAGTACATGGAGTCAAAATCAGGTCAGGTCATCAATACCAATAATGAAGTAGACTCAGAACAGAATATTACCCTAATTTGGGCCGCACGAAAAATAGGTCAAGATTGTCTCCAATTTAAATTGGAACGCACAACGATATAAAAATAGGGATTTAAAATAACGTCCGCGACGATTTTTGTGCGGCTAGAAACAATGCACAGGGAGCATAATTATGGGTTACAAAAATAGCAGAATGGAAGGCGGGCATGTCTAGGACAAGATGGTAAAATTTGTTGGAAGACAAAAGTCAGGGTAGCGCTCCCAATATCGAAGCAAAGGCAATGCGCAAAAATATTAAATAAAATACGGTAATTAATTACAATCTTCAATAAATAAATTCTAAATAAATAATTAAATACAAAATTCCAAAATTCCTGACAGGTGTTCGTATACTGGCTTCTAGGTCAAGTCTGCTAGCTCAAAATAAATGAACACTGCATCTAATACTATATTTAATTACACATCACACAATCATTTATTAAAAATCAAATATACTATCATGCAATTAATTAATTATAAATACCATAATATTAAATATTGTAAAAAGTCGAAAATACCCCTGTTTTCGGAATGTGGTAGTGACAAGTCTACCCACCTTAAAAGAATTTCGTCCTCGAAATTCAAAATCCTCATAGTAGTGTTTATTCATACACATTATTATTCCCCTCAAATTTTAAATTCATAATCCACGAAATCAGGTAATAATTCATGATGTCCTTTCATAATTTTTCAAAAATTATAAATTATTGCATCCCTGAAAATCCTCGAAATAAAATCAAAGTCCATTTTTATCAAAAATTTCCCCAAAATTTTTAATTAACAATTCAATACTCGAAATTTAATATCCACTCCTCTAATTTGATTTTAATCAATGGACATATATAAGATGTAATCTCGTCCAAAAAGCTTGAATTTAAACATTTATCCATCAAATTTTTTTTTTTCGATTTCCTCTTCCTCAAAATACTTAACAATGCGGTACTTAAGGGTTCTCCAAATGCAACATCCAAATATAACATTTTAAAATTCATAACTTGCAATCAAATAAATATATTGATAATCCCCCAAAATTTCCAAATTTTATAACCCGTTTAATTATGTCATAATCTTCCTGGAATTAATAAATCATAAATTCTGTCATATTAAATTCTTGGCCCTTTATTTAAATCGGTGTTTATCCTCGAATTTTAACCATCTTGTTAATCATCTTGTCTCTCCTGTCAAGTCATAACTCCTTTATGAATCTTCGTCGTGGTCAAACCTCGATAATCATGGTCCAAGAAAAATCCTTCCTACAATCATACAACATGCAACCTAAGGGGAATATGTGCGGTCATGGTATCTTTTGTCATGGTATTTCAGTCTCTGAATCAGGGTGTGCTACTAACTATATTATAACAAGAAAATCATGCATGCAAGCTACGGTACTAAGGTATCAGTCAATCAATCAAATAGATAGAAACAGAATGAAGGAAGAACAGAGCTTGCTAACACCGTACCTGTAGTATCGGTCTCCTTGACCGTCATCGCAAATGCCCCGCCCTGCTGGGGTGGTTCCCTTCGCGGATGCTGAGCATTATACGGTTCCACAGGTAGCCTAACTGGATCTCTATAATCTGAAGCTGCGCGCTGGCCGGGAAGATAAGGGGCTAGAAGACAATCCCTTACTCGATGTCCCGCAGCGCCGCAGTGCAAACAAAGTCCTAGCCTCGTTCTACAGCTCTCCCAAAGGTGACCTGGCTTCTTACAGAAATGACAAGTCTGCTGTGTCTCTCTTGGAGGCTGTTGCTGATTTTGCTGAACACGGACTGGTGCCTGGTACTGTTGTTGATACTGATACGCCCATGGATGTTGTTGGATAGGAACTGGTGCTAGGTACTGCGGTGGATGCTGAAATGTCCATGGTTGTTGCTGACTATGAAATGGTACTGGGTACTGCTGTTGGTGCTGAATACGGGGATGCTTGGCTGGTCCTGTGCTACCATTCGTATCTCCAAAAGTATTGTGACTCCTTTTAGGCCTGAGATCCAGATCCTCTTCTGCAATCTGAGCATCCATCAAGATAGCCTCATAGGTAGCGGTACGACGACCAGAAGTGTGTGACCTAATCTCTCTCGTCAGCCCCTTTCTAAATTTCCGGGCTCGATCTCCTGGGTCCCGAATCATAGACGATGCAAAACGGCTCAATCTACAGAATTCTGCAGCGTACTCGTCGACCGACATGTTTCCTTGAACCAAGTCATGAAACTGACTTTCCAAGGTTCCCAATGCCACGTCGGGAAAGAACTTCTCCTTGAAGAGTTCCTTGAAGGTCTCCCAAGTAAGTCCTTGCGCAGTAATTCTCGGCTCCGTGCGATACCACGTGAGTGCGATATCGAACATCTGACTGCCAGCGGCTTCTATCTGCAAGTTCTCCGAAATCTGGGTCAATCGCAGGCTTCTCTCTATATCCTCTAGCCAGTCGTCAGCGTAGAGTATTCCTTCGGTACCTTTAAACTCTCGAGGCATCATCCTCTTGAAATCCACTATAGTGCCTGATCTCTGCTGTTGCTGGCCAGGAAACTGCTGGTACTGTGCTACTCTCTCCAAAGCTTGGAGAGTCACTTGATGGGCATTCTCCATGTTTTCTTTCATCAGCTCGGTTTGTGCCTGGTGCGCTTCTGCTTGCACCCTCTGAGCCTCAGCTTGAACTCGCTGAACGTCTGCCGTCACTTTCTGGGCATCTACCATGCCCTGGATCAAGGTAAACATCTGCGTTCCGTCAATGGGCAAACCTCCGGGAATCGGAGTCAGAGGAGGAGGAAGGTTGTCCGTCACAGTTGCGGCAATCTTCTGGACAGGTGGGGGAAGAGGATCCCCGCAAAGTGCAGACACACCTACGTGCGTCGGAGATGTAGGAGGAACTACGGTTGTCTGTCCATCAGGTGGAGAGGTGGCAGATCCTTCTAAAGCTGATGTTCCCGCTCTCATAGACCGTGTCTGCGGCGACATTCTGAAGACAGATCCCAAAGAATCAATTAAGGTAAAATGCGATATCATCAAGGAAGGACAGTACAGTTCTAAAGAAGCAACATTCAAGATAAAAGATTGGAAATAAATCCTAGTTGTGATTGCACAGGTCAAAGATACATCCATGGTCTGATACCTCTATCCCCTTAGGTACCACAGTTCTACCACAAGCACACTCACTGCTAGCTTCCTTACCTACTGCAATCGCTGATACTAGTTATCCTTATCACTCAAGTGCATATCAAATGCAACACACTATACTAAGTACTGCTCTCTCCAATATAATCTTAGACGAACACCTAAGCCAGTTGGCAGTGAAATCTCAATCATGCTCAAGCCAACATATCCTTACATATGCACCTTATCTATTATATACTAATATATCTCTCTTACTATAAGATTTTATCCTCCAACAAAGTCCTTGAAACTAACTCCTCGAAAAATTTAAAGTAAAATTGCATATACTTTCCTCAAGGTCAAACTTTCAAATACTGAATGAAAATTTTATAAATTCCCAAATCCTTACAGCTTGTCTAGATTCATTGAATTGAATCTGAATCCTCAAGAATAAAATTTTAATAACAATATTTCAACTCCTCAATTTCAAAATCTTTGCAATTCATTGAAATCTTCAAAATAAAATTTTAATAACAATCTCAATCTTCTCAGAATTCAAAAATTTGAAATTCATTTTCAATCTTAAATTAAAATTTTAAATCCACACCTTTTGTAGTCCAATAGCTCTAATGTTAATCCTTTTCGCTGTCCTCATCGACATGCGTCCTCAAATAATACCATAAATTAGTCTGTAAATTTACCTTGATATGAAATCAAACCCTACTATGAAGCCAAAATCCTAATTTAATACCTAATCAATAACAACAAGCAAATTCAACATTAATAAGTGAGAATGGACGGAACAAGGGAATAATTTTAAATTGAAAGTTATAACAAGATTCTCAGGGGTCATCCCAGGAATCTCTCAAGGAATTGTGATTGAGTATTCGCTCTCGTCCTAGTATACTATGTCCTATATCCTATCGCAGGCACGCAGTAGTATAACAAAGATGCCACACTACTACGACATCGCACAATTCGCGAAGTCTGACCTGCATGGGCCACCACTAAAAATGTATCACGACCCGCACCCGGTTTAGGGGCACGAGTGCGTGGGTACGTCCAGCCTACGCCGCAGCATCGGCGGTAGAACGCTGTCAAGGTCTTGATACTATCTAGCTAAATGTCACACAAGCATCCAATCTCCATAAGGAGGCACGGATGACACAATTAAACGAGCACATACTCAATCACAGGATTACAGCACGATAAGATAACGAACAGAAATTAAATACAACACAAGTCCCAAAAAGTAAATATACTAACTCAACAATATCCAAGTCTCATCAAAAATGCCGGAGACAAATCCGGTACCAAATAGTCTACTTAAAGAACTAACTAAAAATAGAAATTTTTGGCTAGACTTTCCGGAATCACAACTAGACTACCAAGTCTGCAGCTACTCACCATATGGTCCATAAAGTGTCGGACAGCGGTCCTCTAAGGCATAGTCTGAAAAAATGTTTCCAGTCAGGAAGGAGCAAAGTACAAATCTCAAATAACAGTTCCATTAAATTGATAAGGTCTATAATACAATAAACATGTCATGCTAGCTACTGAGAAGACAGTGAAATAAATGCAATGGCAATTAAAGAGAGACAGGCAATGTAAAGAGACAGGCAATAGGCAATATGATACAGTCAGTGTATGTATGAAAATGAAAAGAACAAGAAACAATATCATATACGGGTGATGTAATATATGATTTAAATAGGGAACTGTAATATATTCTAAGTGTTTGAAATAGTAGTTTCGAAATGTGACCGGCTTGGGAACATGTACGATAGCTACAGGGCCTGGCTAATCATGGGTGAAGAGCATGATTAACACTTACAATTTTCTATACTACAATAAGAGGTTATGATCACATTTCTTACTAACTACTTTCCCGCCCCCAACTAGTACTGTGGATCCAACCATGACACGTCACGATACACGAGCAAGTCCAGTTTATCATGTACGATGTCTAATATACATGTCGTGTACAATGTCAATACGATAATCAAGGTAACATCTCATGACTGCAGATCCAAGCTATACTAGTCCGTGTAGCACAGTGTCAAGGATTCAGTTGTAACATTTCAAGATTATTGAATTTATAGAAATTATCAAGAAATTGGAAATTATCGGAGAATGTACTTGCCTTGGGTCCTTAGCTGGTATTTACGGATATCCTGTTCCAGAGTATCCCCTGGGTAAACCAACAGTCCTATAAACATATCACAAGCAAAACCACATTTGCATCAGAAGCTACGCTAACACACAGTCTAAAATACTGAGTTCGGGACTTCTCTAGGTATGATACTGGTCACCTAGGATCACCTAGTAGGTAGATACAAAATTATACATATCTAAGTTAACATATGCACTTACAATATATATATCAATTTAAATACATATACAAAATATGTATATATATATATATATATATAAAAATATGCTAAGGGTTTATACAAAAATATATATCAACACGAAAATATAACTCTACATGTATATATTGATACCAAAATATGGTTATTTACATATTTATTCATTTATACCAAAATACTAATTATACTATATACATGTAATTATACCAATTAAATATATATATAACATTAAGCACGAAAACATACATTAACATAATTTTATACTATATGAAAATAACCAATATTCATGCATATACATAGTATCTACACATTAACTAACATATACTAATACATATACAAAATATATATACTATACATATATATTTATACCAAAATAATAACTATACTATATACATGTATATTAATATACACACACACACAGATATACGTACATGTATTTTAAAGCACATTTGCTATACGAAAATATACGGAAATATATATGTATACATATGAATACACATATACGTATATATATACAATACATGGTATAATATACTAAGTTATATACTTATACATATAATTTACACTAATTTACATATGTATACTAAATAAATCAACACATACTAACTAACAGGGAAAGGGAAGAGGAGAAACTCACTGTGAGTTTGGGCTCGCCGGAGTACGGGGAATGGCCAGGAACAGTTGGTCGGAGGTGCTCTGGAGCCGGCTGCAGCAGAGGGAATGGAGAGCTGTCCGGTGGATGTAGATGGAGGTGGCCGGACTGGAGTTGTCAGCGGAAGGAGATGGGGGCAGCGGCCTGGGAGCAGTCAGCGGGGAGCTGTGACCCGCCGGAGTTCGTGAGGGGAGGAGGAACTCGTGAGGGGTCGGGCCGCTCGCCGGAGGGAGCTCAGGGGTAGTCGAGGACCGGAGTGCGGAGCCGCCGGACCGCTGGACACAGCAGGGATGAGATGGAGGTAGGAGTGGTGGGAGAACGGAGGGAGGAAGAGCACAGCCGTGGGGTAGCCGCCGGGTCGCCTGGCCGGAGACAGGCCGGGGTGCGCAGGGGGAGTCGGCTTGCCGGCCGGGGGCTCGAGATCAACGGGCTGCCGGAGAATGTACACAGGGGAGGAGCAGCAGGGAGGACTCGGCCGCCGGAGTGCTGGGCTCGGCCGGTGAACAGGAATCGGGTTTGGATGGATGGATGGATGGATGGGTGGACGGATGGATGGGGAAGAGCGGGGCCGGCTGATGGTTGGCCGCCGGAGGGATGTGGGCCGCCGGGGATGCAGCCAGCGGCCGCCGGGGTTGGCCGGGTGGCCGGAGCAAGTCGGGGAGGGGAGCACAGGTGATGGTGTAGTAATGGTTTTTCCCCTCTTAGTTTGAATTTAAATTCAAAACAAATAAAAGAAGAAGAAGAATAATAAAGGAAAGAGAAGGAGAAAGAAAAGAGAAGAAGAAAAAGAGAAGAAAAAATTTACATACGTAGGAGAGAGGAGATAGAGGCTTGAGGAGAGTGGGGTTTCCTAGGTTTTCTAGGGATTAGGGTTGATGTAACATGATGTTATATAGGAGAGAGGGTTTGATGGAGGGTGAGGATGCACTCAATTAAATGAGTGGTCCAGATTTGACATGGAGAAAATAATTCATGTGAGGATGAGGGTGATGATTAAAAATTAATAGGGCTCCCTCATTGGTTTTTAACAAATGGATGTTGACACCAAAAATGCCAATTTGCAAATTAGCCCCCTTTAATTTGGGTATTTGCACAAACACATGAAATGACAAAAATTTGGCGGGCGATTCGGTGTCCGGTGTTTTGTAGGGCCAGGGGGCGCTGTATGATCGGTATGGGCTCAATTTGCAGGGCACTGAAATTAAATTGGGATTTCAGAATCAGATAAAATAGTATCCTCAATTTAAATAGAAATAAATGCAAGTTGTGTTCAACAATTAATTAGGAGTACATGGAGTCAAAATCAGGTCAGGTCATCAATACCAATAATGAAGTAGACTTAGAACAGAATATTACCCTAATTTGGGCCGCACGAAAAATAGGTCAAGATTGTCTCCAATTTAAATTGGAACGCACAACGATATAAAAATAGGGATTTAAAATAACGTCCGCGACGATTTTTGTGCGGCTAGAAACAATGCACAGGGAGCATAATTATGGGTTGCAAAAATAGCAGAATGGAAGGCGGGCATGTCTAGGACAAGATGGTAAAATTTGTTGGAAGACAAAAGTCAGGGTAGCGCTCCCAATATCGAAGCAAAGGCAATGCGCAAAAATATTAAATAAAATACGGTAATTAATTACAATCTTCAATAAATAAATTCTAAATAAATAATTAAATACAAAATTCCAAAATTCCTGACAGGTGTTCGTATACTGGCTTCTAGGTCAAGTCTGCTAGCTCAAAATAAATGAACACTGCATCTAATACTATATTTAATTACACATCACACAATCATTTATTAAAAATCAAATATACTATCATGCAATTAATTAATTGTAAATACCATAATATTAAATATTGTAAAAAGTCGAAAATACCCCTGTTTTCGGAATGTGGTAGTGACACTTACCCACCCCGGCCTTGACGACCCCCCCCACCTCAAGCGCGCCCCAGCGGGCCACGTGTGAAGCACGCCTCGCAAACGCCACCGCTCGGCCATGCGCACCCCTGCCCGCCTGCGCTCCCGCCATCCCTGGCCACCTGCGTCTGTCCTATCCGCAATCGGAGAGAGAGAAGAGAGAAAAAGGGAAGGGACATTTTGGTCCAAATTATTTTTAAGATATTAAATTGGTATCTATAAAAATTGAAGGTATCAAGTTAGACATTGTCAATAGTTGAGGATTTCAGATTACAATTTAGCCTCTTATTTATTTTTTCTTTTTTTCCTTTTTTGAACTTCCTCTGCCTTCATGAATTTAATAGAAAATCCATTAACCTAGGTAGAATTCTTGCCTACCCTAAATCCCTTGCTATCGTAACCTTACGGTATACTATGAGTCAAGAGAACTAAGAAAAAAATATTGACATGTTCCATTATTGCACACCATGAGTTCGTTGGTTCAAAAATGTACACGTTGTCTGCTATGAGTTCAATAAGAATCCATAAAATTCTTGCTAATCATGAGCTCCGAGGGAACCAATCGGTTAGGAATGAAGAAGACAAAGGGCAAAATTGTCAAACGATGTAATTCGATTAAGATTTAAGGGACTATTTTTTAAAAACGATGCAAAATTGTCAAAATTATATTAATATATTTTAAATGGTAAATAAAATAATATTTTTTATCTCGTGTAGATTCTTTGCTGAGGAATATTTTTTAAAAAACTTTTCTCAACGGCAAGAGAGAGAGAAAATATTTTTTTGCTTTTTAAAATATATACGTGATCAACTTATATAGAATCAACTCAATGATGTAAAACTAAACGCAAGAATCAAATCAATGTTATATTTCTATTAACAATTTTATAATATACGTAAGAGCTGATCCAGAATTTTTTTTTAATGAGGTGGAAGTGAACGATATTTATACAAAAAAAAAGAGAAAAAAAGAAAAGAAAAAGAAGCTAGTACACACGTAGCTAAAAAAAAGTTTAGGTAGATGTCATGAAAAAACATCACATAAATGTTCATAAAATACTTGCACAGAAACAAAGACATGCTAAAAATTGACAAAAATAATAGAAGTCTATTGAAGTTGTGTCCAACGAGACTTTATAGAATAAATATATCGAGTCAAAAATAATAGAAGCTCTCTTTAATATAAAGAGTGGAAGAGTTAACACAAAGCGAATCAATCCCTCAAATCAAATTGTAGTTTCTTTCAGTTTTTTATTTTATTTACTATCAATTGACGACATATAATACAGAAAGGTTGGAATTTTTTCTGAATTGGATCACAAGTTACATCAAAAACTCATAATGCTCCTGGCTGACTTCTTAAAACATGAATCTCATGTTCAATGAAATCTTTAAATAAACTTTCTTATTAAATAAAGTAATTGATAAAGACACTACAAAAAATACTCAGAACTAGTCCAGTATTAATACTAGTTCAGTATTGATTCTATCCCATTAATGAAGAACTTTCACGCAGGGCTGTCCAATCTCATACCCTCTCCTCCTCCTGCTCATCTCCAGCTTCCTCCTCCTCCTCCTCCTCCTCCTCCTCCCGCTCCTCCGCCTCCCTTCGGTATCCTCCTCCCGTGCCGCCTCGCTCAACCCCACCTCCCTCCGGCCTCCTTGCAGCCCACTCAGACCCGTGCCTCCCCGCTCAGCCCCGTCTCGCGCACCCTGTTGTCGCCTCGTGCACCTCTCCGGACTGTCAAACTTTTGACAGTCCGACCTATTTGAAGGACTGTAAAAATTTTGACAGTCCTAAAGAATCAACATATTTTTTTTTAGAATTGTCAAAATTTTGAGAGTCCTTTCAATTGGTAGGTGTGTCAAAATTTTGAGAGTCCTTACTATTGTTAGGACTGTCAAAATTTTGACAGTCCTGGAAAAAAAAAATCAATTGGGAGTGGACAGCCCGGTGAGTAATTTTTTGGAGTGGCAAATTTGTAATTATCAAAAAAAAAATTGGCTGTCCTGAGTGCATTTTATAGTGCCTTTATCAAAGCCTTAAATCAATAACATAATTGACGACATTACAACGGTAACGGTGTTTAACAATGATATAATTTGATGTTGACAAGGACGACCCATATTATAAAAAAATATTTACGGGTTTGATTACTCGGACAAGTTCAAAATTTTATTGGAATAATCAGACCTATTTAATTCTTCTGGTGATGATATATAAATGTCAAAATTGATTTTTGTTTTAAAACTAGAACTAATTTCAAACATGCACAGACCTAATTTGTGTCTTAATTATGATAAGTTTATTAGGTTCAACTAATGATGCTCTAACGACGTGGTCGACTCAAGGTTAAATTCTACTTGTGTAGATAAGTCAACTATTTTAGGTTCGTCGGGTTCAACTAATGGACACTCTAATGACATAGTTGGCCCCGGGTTAGATTCTTTTTATGTGTCAATACTAGTCTCCTTCCTAACACCAATATTGACATCATATAACTTTTAAAACTTCAGCACGTTCTGAATTAAAAAGATCCTTAAATTTTTAATGAACTCTTCATGATCCATATTTTAGTTTTAATTGCTCCCTAGATATTCACCTACAAATAAAAAAAAGATTCTTAACCTAGGACTATGATACCAATTTGACTCGGAACGAAGGCCTAGGACAAAATATAATTTATATGAAATTAAAATTTTATGAAAAATTGGACGTAAAAGTTTTAAATAAAACATGAACAATCAACTATTATAAATTTATCACAAATAATTTTAATAAAAATATAAAATAATAATTAGAAATATTTGATTTGGAATATCGTGTTGACAACATCTCACAGACGGAGAAGCAGATAAGATCGACCGATCTACTTTAGAATGCTGGCATCTCACCATTCAAACTCAAAATACTCTTCTCACACTTCTATTCATTTTTTTTTAAATAACAAGAGTACATAACGTATATACAACATTATTAAACTATACATATAGAATATAAATAATGATAAACTTATCAAAACTAACTTAAATCTTTTATGGATAAAAAATATAAAATAATCTCCATCTAAATTAACCAAAAATAACAAAAATTGATACAAAATCTAAATTCTCATTTCCCATAAAAGGTGGAGACTTAGAAGTCGTAGGGGGTTGTCCTAACCAGGAGGATTGTCCAAGCCGAATGGCTTGTCCGGCTTACCCCAGGACTGATCCTATAGACATTTGACGAATGTTTCTTACCGTGCACAGTGTGACTCCGGATGTCGAGATCATCGACATAGACTATGTGAACGCGGCAATGGAACGACTTGCCAAGGGAGACGTGAAATATCAATTTTTGTCATTGATGTGGCAAATACTATATAAGAACACATGCGCTAGGTTTTTTTTGTGACAGTTCATTTGTATGTGCCGCAAATTCCATTCTCTGGCTATAGTAGTTGTGATTATGTATCCTTGTCCCCTTTGGAGAGTATGGATCCTAACTACAAGTTCTCAGACTTTCAGTTGAGTTTTACTTTCCATAATAGTTTGAAAATTACTCATTTCTCACTAGCTGTATCAAGTTCTGTAGATAATGCTTTATAGAAGAGTGATATTTGGCAAAGTAAAAAATCTCAATACATACATGGCAAATGTTAGCGAAGCTACAACAATTACTAGGAGACAATACTATTGTTGACAGTCTTGTGCATATTCAGAACTGACAGTTCATAAAATATCAGCACTACCAAAATTTTGATAGTCCTTAAAATAATAAGGACCGGAAAAAGAATTGATAGTCCTAAATATGCACAAAACTGCCAAAAATATGTTATCCCCAATAACTTTTATAGTGCCATTAATATTTGCCCATTTACATATATTTTCCTGAGGAGCATATTCTTTCATATTGACTTCTTGCTACAAGGCATAGGGTATTGCTTTTGCTGCATTAGGTTCTGAGATGTTTTGTAGTGCTGAGGCATTGCTTGAAGATATAATTAAATGACATGCCTGAGCTCTTCTCTTAGCACTCTTCAAGATATCAGGAAAACTTGAATGATACAGAAAACGGCCATATTCTATAGAGTGAAACAGTCCATTCCACAAATTGGTAGAGAATAAAAAAAGTTATAGCAATCAAAGCAAGTCTCTTGACATAGTCTGTGCAAATTGTATTTCTGGTTATTATGTACAATCTAACTTTTTTGAGCTGTGCATCAAACAAGACCTCATACATACACAATGTACATATGAAATTTTATTTATGAAAACACATTATGGTACAGAGAACCTCGTCCCAGACCACTTCTTCGCTTTTACCATTTAAACCAGAAGAGAGATCTTGGTGGTTCTCCCAATTATACCCTTGTATTGTCTTCACTTCTTCGCCAGATGGAAATGCCAGCTGCAATAGAGCTAAAGAAGAATTTCTATGATGATGGAAACCGACTTCTCATCAATATTCCAAGCTAGTCACCTTGTCATTGCGCACAAATTATCTATCATGCGACAAGTGACCTATTACCATAAACCTTGATGAGTTCGTCCATCCGTACTTTTTTATCCTGAGAGTACATTATCTCGCACTAACCATAACCAAGAAAGACTGAGCACACTGTCAACTTTGAAGGTGCCCCATACTGATCCACGAGGATCTAGAAGGGGCATGGTTGGCTTCTGGAAGCAATGAAGACCTTTGGGAGTTGTCAGATATCTGCACCTCCTTCACATTTTAAATGAATATTTGTAAATTGGTATGGTGAATTTTTTAGAACCATAGGAAAAAAACAAAAAGGGAAGGCAAAAAATGCAGATTTTAGAACGATGACATCCATGAGGTCACTGAAAGGAGGGAAAAGTCTGGCTCTGGTTTGTTCCCTAGGAATAGCGCATATCAATGGACCGGGTGGAAATGGGCTGAGCAATACCCAAAATAGGCCCTAAACTATTTTGGGCCAAAAGAAATTGGCCTAGGTTGACCCAATTAATTAAGAAAATTCCTATCTTATCAAAATTTACCTATTTTATTCAATCAAATCCAAAAAATATGATAAAATATAACAACAGTAAAACTTGTATTCCATTTTTTTGGGGCAGCTTTTTGAATCCTTTTCTTCCGTTCAAAAATGTTAAGGGTCATGTTCTCTGACAAAAAATTATTTCTTTAGAACCTCAATCTATGTTCATTTAGGTCTACCTATAGTCCTAGTGTCTCATTTAAGTATTATCTTCTCTCTCTTCCTATAATCATTAAGATTATTAGACAGCTTCCAAGCTAGTTGAAGTAACCTAATATTAGGTTTAACCTTAACCATACTAGTTGAATGACCTTTCTATCCCTAGGATTTGGTATTAAATAAAAGAGGATAAAGGAGTGGTTTGGTGTAGAATGGAAGGGGGGCGAGGGAGGAGGTGACAGATGAAGTGACGGCCGTAGCCTAGGAGGGGGTTGGTGGTCGGGCTGGAAGATGGATGGAGTATGGTTTGGGTTTGTTGGTTGAAGGGTGAAGGAGAAAAGGGTTTGACAAGTGGCCAATGGAGTGGAGGGGTGACTAAGAGAGGAGAGGAGGTAGTTGGTGCCAGTTGCAGCTGGACTGGTGGTTAGAGAAGGAATGAGAAAAGGGCTGGCCATGTGTAGGGAGGAAATGTCAAAAGACAACAGTTAACCTTAATGGTGGTATGTTACTACCCTTAACCACGTGCTTATAACCAACAATCTCAACGAATATAGGGGTCTCCTTGCAAATAACAAGATTTTGAGGCTTAGGTTGAAATGGGACAATATTTGAGGGGCCTATAGGAAAATGATAAAAAAAATTGCCGCCGATCGTTAACATTGCTGCTGGGGGATGTTCGTTGGCACCGCTGTAGAAAGAGATCAAAGGGAGGGGACTTTGATTTTTAGGGGTTTTAGAATTAAAGGAGCACCAGTCACCCATTCTTTTTCTCTTGGTTATCTAAAACCCAACCCATCATCTTTTATATGGCTGGATACTGGGTCTAAAATAGGCCGACTGTTGGGCCAGGTCCAGGTCGAGACAGATATTATCCATATTCGGTCCCTTTTAGTGTCATGATACCAAATTTTTTAGAATACATTTTAATAATCCTAGTCTGAGATTAGTGTCATGATACCGAGTTAACCAGGATAGATTATAATAATCCTATTCTGAGATTAGAATCATGATACATAGTTTACTAGGATGCATTATAAAAATCCTAGCCTGAGATTAGTCTTAGTATTGAGTTTATTACAATACATTTTAATGCCATAGAAACCCTAAGGTTGTTTCGAATGAAAATAAGGGAAAGTTGGCTCTGATTTGTTCCGTAGGCATTAGGCATCGGTTTTAACCCAACCATCCTAGTGGTTTAGGAGTATGATATTGATCGAGGATTTCAAGTAATCAGCCATTTTATTTCAAGAAATTTGTGTTAAGACTTGTTTGGCAAATGGAAATTACAAAACTTGGTATTTTGTGGTTCCTAGAAACAGCAAGAAACGAAGGAAAATAAGATTCCAATTAAAATTTGTTGTTTGTTTGCTAACTAGGAGAAAAAAACTTGTAGGTAATGATAACATGCTAAAAATAAATAATAATAAAAAGCCACAATAAAGGGTTAAAAGTGGAGGTTTGATTTTCAAAAGAAAATAGTAATAAACAATTGAGTAATAACTGCATCCCATTAGTTTCCATAAGTTCCCCCCCTATTTGGACTGAAACTAGAATGAGTAGTTTCCATTTTGTTGGTGGGTTCTACAAGTTTCATCACTTAGTTCCGTCTACCAAACATGCAAAGAAACATATACTAGTCATTCTCTCCGCCACTTTTCTAGTTTCCTTCCAACTTTCCCTTAGTCAAACAGGCCCTTAGTGCAAGTAATATTTAGAATAATTTAGTCATATCAATCGACAAGCGGTTTAGGAACTAGGCACATATCCTCTTTGGTTAATCATATTAAAACTGAAAATAAAGAGTTATTGTGTCTCAATTAGTCAAGGATTAACATAAGACTCAAAAGGCTCTATTTGCTGCAATAGCCCATACCCTAAGCACAGCAGTCTGTATCACTTATTAGACTGCACTTTACAAAGAAAACAATATAAGCAATATGATCAGGCCTGCTGCACCACCTCCCCATTATCTTATTAGATTTTAAATTATCCATAAGGATTGGAACATTACATCAGCTATGGTGCTATCAGCTTTCAATCAGTATTGGATAGAACCTATCAAGAAGTTCCGAAAACAACCGAAGAACTTTTGTTTCCACAATACCAGAAACATGGCGCAAACTTATGCAATTATTATAAAATAATGATTGTGACTAAACAAAACTAATGTGTCTATAGGGTAGTTCACAAAATAACAAGAAAAAGAAAAGTTGAAACCTTTAGTGATGTGGAAGATGTGGAATGGTTCAACCGCAATTGGGATTTTTCATGCATCCGGTGCAGTTGCTGCATGTTCTGAAATTGTTGCAGCCTGGATGAGAAGTTGATCACATTATCCTCCTGATTTTTGGTGGTGTCTTCGGTAATATGTAGATATGGACTCCCTGAAGATGTTTGTTTTAGTTGATCTCCACTGATAGTATATGACGGCACAGTTTTCAATCGAGTCTGTAATATCTTGAAAGCTTCACTTTGCTGCATAAATAAAATAGATTGTGCATAACGCTGAACGACAAACAAAATAATATATGATTGTCCAACTCATACTACAGGATTTAGAGAAAATTAGCAATTTCTGGAGAGTTTAGAAACTGACAACAGAATGACTCGTAGTTGAAATACTTGACTGAATTCCACAAATTGAGGTCACAAATGTAATTGTCAATAGCCAGTATATGATCCAAATTCTCATGTTGGTACTTGGTTCTATTACTTCATTTCAAATTCTGTATCAATCAAATTCTCATGATGATTACTATTTGAATTAGGATTTGGGAGTTCCTTTCGTAGTTTGTGAGGTCAAACACTTAAGCTTGAGTCATAATTTCAGTCTCTAGGGCCTATCTGGATAGCATGACGATGAAGTCCTTGGAAGTGAGGAAGGGAAATCCAATTTGTGAAAATACTTAGACTTCTCTTGCACTTTCTTGTCCCCCTCCTAAAATGTGTTTGGATAGCTTATAGGGAAGGAAACGGGGAAGTGTATTATAATATTTCTAAATTCCAATTAATTATCTAACTAAATTGATAGTTAGTTACAATATATATATATATATATATATATATATATATATATATATATATATATATATATAACTAATTTCTTTATTTAATTTACACTATGTACTGAATATTAATAAGAAATTAATATTAACAAAATATCTATATTAATTAATTATCAAATTTTGAATATAACAATAATTAAGCATTATTTTATACTTAAATTATCTTAATTGATTATCCGGTCATAATAGTTTATTAATATACTAATTAACATGATATTTATTAGTTAACTAATATGATAATAATACATATACTAACTACTATGATAACTATTTGCCGATGCTATTATTTATCTTATATTTATTATGTATTTAACATTAATTAACTAACAAATTAGTTGCATTTATTTATTAACTAATCAATCAATTAATTAACTAGCCTTTATTATTCTCAAACTATATTGATTACTGATTTGTTAATAACAAAGTAATTACTTGAATATAATTTACTAGGTTAACTAATCTGATTATATTAGTTAACTAAATAATATTATTCTTACCACTTATTTTAGAGAGAATAAGTTTCCAATGTTCTTTGGAAAAAAAAAACTTGAATTCTCGAAACTTATATATAAACATGAAACGAGCATGTCAATGTTTTTCTGATCAATGGGTTACCTACAAATAAAAGGTTCGTCATACCAAACACACCTTTAGTATCAAATTTGTATACTACTAAGTTTCATACATAATGTAACACATATGCCACATAATGGATGTCGACCTTCTAAAAAAAAGACGTGTAGAAATAAGAATGAATGATTCAAGAGAAATAAATGATTCAATGATCTGATCAAATAATAATATTAGTATGGTTCGAGAGGAAGTAACAGAAACCACTCGAACACTACAGTGAATATGTGTTGAATCAAGAGTAGACAATAAGCGTATTTATTATGATCGTTTCATTATGTTCCCACTTATGAAAGGTCAAGCCGACACGATAAGTATTGCCATGTGAAGGGTTTACTTGGAGAAATAGAAGGAACATGTATCACGTGCAAAATCTGAGAAGGTGCCGCATGAATATTCTACAATAGTAGGTATTAAAGAATATATATATATATATATATATATATATCATGAAACAAGCATGTCAATGTTTTCTCATCATTGGGTTTCCTGGAAATAAAAGGTTTGCCATACCAAACACACATTTAGTATCAAAGTTTGGCATGCCTTTGATTCACTACTGATAGTAAACCATCTATTATAAACGTATTCCAATGCACGTCCATTTCAATATTGACATCATGGGAAGCCAGAAATTCGATTGGGGGGGGTGTGTGTGTGTGGTGTGTGTGTGGTGGTGGTGGTGGGGGGTGGGGGGGGGGGTGGACAAAACCTCCGAAAAGATGCTATTTCTCTACGTGACACACCACAAATGCTTGGTGTTGTCTTCGTGTTCGTATTGTGTCGCATCATGTTTGTATTATGCGCCACATAGAGTTCCAATTATCTAAACAAACTTTTTTTAAATATATTAAATTTTAATTATTATGTGTATAAGAGAGAAGGAAAACAAAAACTTGTCTCGTCTAAAATTTTGTTATAGTTGTTATTGTCCTTGTTCTCTCAAATTTATATTCAAGAAATAGTTTAACATTAAAAATCCCAAAATAAAACAGAAATTAATTAGCATTGGATTAAGCGAAATCTATATGAAAATGAGAAGGGAAAATGGACCCACATGAAAATATTGAAGGAATCCATATTAGAAAACAGTTCTTGACAATGAAATTCTCTCTCATCAATTATATATAAAATGTTGTCTATCTTCCAGGAGAAAAAAGGTCTACTTAAATGATTTCTATATATGAGAAATGGTTTCAACATATCTTTTATAGATATTTCTAATTTTCGTTATTTACATGAAGATATGGATTGTACATATCTTTTGTAATGTTTCTATATATACTTTCTTAGTTCTCTTTCTTAATTAGGTCCTTCTCTCTTCTAATTATCTCCTCATTTCCATGTTCTCTCTTTCTATACCAATTTGGTTGTTCCTCTAATAAATTCTCTTTTCTAATTTCTCTCCTGATTTCCATTTATGATTTACTTTTCTAATTTCTAATTTATCTCTTAAGAGGGGGAAGGGACCTAAATCTGCCCCTGATTGACATTAGGTAATAAGCTACATGATCTGATGATATCTAAGCCCATCTTCACATTTTCTGCATCTCTTCTATGCCATTCTGCAAAGAACTGTGCATAATAATATAAATAAAAATTAACAACATAAACATGTGGACTAACCTGGGGCAGCAACATCAAAAGACCATACAATGCCGTCAACAACCACATATACTTTCCTGGTTCAAGCAGCTGCCAAATTCACATATATATGAATTTAGTAATGAGAAAAAAATGATATTATCTCAGACTAATAAATTATACATGATTTTTTACACTGTGAGATGCCTATACTAATGGAAAATGCCTCTCCCTCACCTCTCCTATCTTTTTTTCTCTCAGAAAAAGCTGCAGCAGATCCGCAAGTAAATGCAAAACAGTTTGCTATTTGTAGTTGTTAATTTTGTAGATAGTTAAGGATAAAATTACTAGGCATATCCGGAAGGAAGGTCCATAGTGTATGATGTTTGCTAATGATATTGTTTTGGTTAATGAGAGTAGAGAAGGGTTAGAAGCTAATCCAAAAGTGTGGAGTGAGCTCCTTGTCCAGGGTTTTTACTCATTCCTTTGTCCAAGAGGCCCTTTAGCATTCCAGTTGGCGTGTTGCTATGGATGAAGAGAAGAAGGCTCTTTGGCCCATGGCACAAGCTGATTGAATATGATTATTCACTTTCAAGCACAATCCAGATCTTCTCTCGTTCTTTATCAACTGCCAATGGCCTCTTCGTCATCTTGACATCGAAAGTTCATTTTCCATAACGGAGATCTTTCTGAGAAAATCTACATGCAGCAGCCTCCCGATTATGAGTGCAGGATAGCACCATGTTGGCCACTTTGAAAGTTTGTTTACTTTCCACATTGTTCAGCAAAATAGTTTCTCCCATACTGTTGTTGACTCTTCTCTACTGAGTCTACTCATCCATGACCACCACACAACATTGACACTCTCATGGTCTATGGGGATGACATTAATATCAATGACCATGACTCGACAAGAAGCTCGAAAGTTAAAGCCCATATTACCATCCACTTTCAAACTAAGGACCTGGATAAGCTTTCGTTAATTTTTTAGCTAAGAGGCTGCTCGCTAGAAAGACTATTATCTCAGTTTAAGCATTGCTTAGATCTTTTGGAATAAAGTGGCTTTCTTGGTTGTCAGCCAACTAACACTCCATTGGATTTGAATGTTCGCTTCTCCACCTTAGCTCCTCATCAGATCCACCTTTCCCCGATTCTGACATGTACATTGACTCGTCGGTAAACTCATATACCTAACTTTTATGTGCTCGAGCATTGCTTTTGTCGACACTGGAGTCAGCCAGTAAATGAAGTCTCGTGCGCTTTCGCATCTTCATGACATTAAGCGCATTCTATGATATTTGAAGAAGTCATGTTAGGGCCTTCTTTATCGACCATCCTCCACCTTGTCTCATTTCCTATGTCAACGTTATGTCGAGTCCATTAATGATTGTCGCTCTACTAGTTACTACTGCAATTTCATTAATGACAACCTCGTCGCATGGCAAAGCAAGAAACAAATAGGTGTATGCTCTTCTACTAAGGTTGAGTATAGCTTGATTTTTCATCCAGTTTTCAAGCTCACCTAACTCAAAAGCGTTTTAACTTCTCCAGCATCTCTCTATTGTGAATATCTCTATTATCATCCACATTGTCGAGAATCTCGTCTTCCACGAATTGACCAATCATATTGAGGTTGTCTGCCACTTCATTTGGAAGAAGATCAAGTTTCCAAAAGTTTGTCTTCACTATCTCTGTATTTTCTCTCAGTCGGCTGATATCCTCATCAAAGCTCTTCTATGACAATTATTTCTATAATTCCTCTTCAAGATGGACTTGACTGACATCTAAGCTCCAGTTTAAAAGGGAGTCTAGAAGAGTCTGTCTTCTGTTTTGTATTTTCTCGTATGAGTCTCTAGCCTTTGTCCCACATTGGATAGCCACCAAAGCAAGGTAGTCAAAGGCGCAAGGCGCACTCAAGGCGCGAAGGGTCCAAATCGTCCGAGACGCGAGACGCAAGACGCACTTAAGGCGCGCGCCCGAGCGACACGAGACGCAAAAATTATATATATATATATATATATATATATATATATATATATATATATTCACATCGGATTTCTACATTGATAAACATGTGTGCTTCAAATTCTCCTATGTCTATGTTGCAATCACTTTGAATTGAGTGAGAGAAAACAATAAAAAAAAAGTACATCAGTTCAAAAAACAGTACAACAGTTAAAAAAATAGTCTAAACATGTTATTTTTTCACAAGATTTTCAAGGCGCGCCTAGACGCGCCTTAGCTATTCCAAGGCGCTCGAAAAAGGCGCACCTAGGCGCGCCTTAGGTGCGCCTTAAGAATTGCGCCTCGCCTGGAGTACCCTGAGGCGCTGCCCCTGCGCCTAGGAGCAAGGCGCGCCTGAGGCGCGCCTTTGACTACATTGCACCAAAGTAGAGCTTTTCTGGTCCTAGAAATATGTGCTCTCCCCATCAAATGAAAATCAATCCGTTCAGTTGAGCAAACCTAGTCTTAATATTTTTTATCCTGCTCGAGTCAATGTTAACTTGTTTCAAATATTTGTGTCTAGTTTAAGGAATCCATGATATATGGAAAAGATGGAATAAACTATTAGAGAGAGGCAAAAGTAAGTATAAAGATGAACATGAATTCTTACCTGCAACCTTAAGTAAGCAAATATTGGAGTCTCCAACAAACGTATTAACTTGTCGAGTTGTACCAAGAATTTCACATTTATGTCTTCTTCTCCCAGTGACTGAATTACAACACTGGCATGGCGGTATGCCTGTCTCAGAAAGAAAACACAAATAGTTATGAGAAATCGAGAAAAGGTTCATCTAAGATGCTCAAGTAACCAGGAGTATATATGCATACCTGTGCTAGTAGACACAAACTTATTGTTGCCATTGATGAATGGCACCAAGAAGAATATAGTGAGAGAAATAGATCTCTGCCAGCAGCATTTACCAATGATCGCTTTAGAAGAGCTCGGAGCTCAGCCAATTCGGATGAAGTGAGGAGTATCAAATTCAGAGCCTGAACCATACATAATTAATGTAGTCAAGGTACTTCTACTCTAGTAATAGAAGTCTATACTACAGGTCTTTGCGGTGAGAAAAACCTGAACAATAATGGATGCGAAGTCTAAATCATCTTCACCCTCAAGAATTGTAGAAAATTCCCGGTAAACACGTTCAGCATCCAGAAGAACACAAAGGCGACGTACTATCAAAGCACCACGCCTGAAGAGTTACCACAAAACTTTACCTTTGGTATGTGTTATTTGCCACAGAATTTCTAACTATGTTCTTTCTTGTTACAGGTATGACTAGTGTAAGCCAAAAAGAGAGGAGAATAAACAGCAACGAGGATGCAGCTATGTTGTGTGGACACAACACGATACAGGCATAGCAATGATTTAGCGTGTTCATGTATACTTTGGCATGTCCACATCATGTCAGCCGGTTTGGTGTTTGTCTAACACAAACATGGCACCAAATTTGAGTGTCAGTTCTTCCTAGGTATGCAAATATAGAATAGGATAAGAAAAGCATACTTTTCAAGAAGCATGTTATCGGACCGAAAATTATGAATTAGAAAAACGACGAGATGCCGAAAATGTTGTGCATCTTTTGCTATGCATGCATGAACTTCCAGCACTAATAGAACCACCTAGAAACAAGGAGAAGAACCACTGTTACAGGATTTTAAACTTGGATAACTTAATACAGTAGCAGAATCCATATAAAAACTACATTGAGATGAACAGTCTATACAACTACAATGGAGAACCCCACAAAGTGGTGGTTACTTTTGCATATACGAAAATAAACAAAAAAGCAAATATTACATATCATTGTGTTCATAGTATAAAAAAAAGTGATACAGGCAATGCACATATACGAAATATGGAATAGCAAATTAAGGGAGAAGTCCATAAGAACTTCACATCCTAGCATCATCTCTCCCAATGAAAAAGGAAGTGTTAGTTAACCAATGTTCTCAAAAGTTTGAGCTGATAGGAATGGGCTAACATATTATATATAATACCTCTAAGCAACTCCCTCCTCCACCCCCACCCCATGTGCGGACCGGGATTACAAGTATATGGGTTGTACCTGCACGTGGATGAGCCTAGAGCATGCACTTGGGCTAAAGCCCAGCAAAAGGAGAACCACGCGTGGAAAATTAGGTAATATAAACCATTTAATTGGTGAAGGGTACCAGGATCTTTGCTCTAATACCATGTTAGTTAACCAATGTTCCCAAAAGCTTGAGCTGATAGGAATGGGCCAAAATTATATATTAAACCTCTTAACAGGAAGAAAGATAAGAAATAGCACTTTCCAACAGAAACAAAAATTATATAGCCAGTATGACATGAAATATTCTATTAAACAACTTCCAAACATATCCTAGCATGTCTATTATCAGCTTTGCCAAAGAGCGAGGGGGAAAACAGCAAAAGCACATAGGATATTTGTAAATGTTATGAACTTATGATGGTGACAACAGCGGCAAGCATGAATAGCTGCAAAAAAATTGAACCACACGACATTTAACATCAAGACTCATATCATTACAATTACTTTATGGTGGATGTAAATGGTCCACATATCATGCAGTGGAATGAGAGTACAAAGCTACATAGTAAACACCAAAGCTACATAGTAAACACCATATCACCTCTTTTACTGATAGAAATGAGAATAAAAATGTCTTTGGATATTTTGTACTACCATTATGTCTATAAAATGCCTTTGGCTATTTTCTTTAAAGATTTCAACTCATGAAATGCATATGGCGTAAATCTAGAATTAAACGAAATATCGACATGTCTGCAGGCGAACATGTGCATGGGTCAGTGTGGGTGGGGAGAGGCAAGGGGTAATTGCATATGAAATTAACAATGGGGAGAAACCGAAATACATATATGTTTAAAATATAAATAATAGATAAAAAAAATTACAAAGACAGGATTTTTAAAAGAGGCATCCACATATATATATATATATATATATATATATATATATATATATATATATATATATAGTGTGTGTGTGTGTGCCTCTTTTAAAAGAAGAGAATTGCTGCAGCAACATTGTAGTCTGGATGGAAGGTTCTGGTGTCATGTAGCAGCATTTTCTTTTCAATTTCTGTTCCATTGGATTTTGATTTGGCAAAATTTAAGTACTCTGAGCACAATTTTGTTCCTTCAAATTTGCTAGAATCTAAATACTATTAGTTCACGCAGCATTGGCATTGTGTGAACATAAGTTTTTATTTGATGAACATCTGGAGTTGTGCTTTAATATATATATATATATATATATATATATATATATATATAGTGAGAGAGAGAGAGAGAGAGAGAGAGAGCACGTGGATTATAGGGTATACTGCAAGAGTATTAGTTTCATACAATGGGAGTAAGAGAATTTATTAAAGAAAATAAACAATTTAAGTTGCCCATGATAAAAGATAATAGAGAATTGTTAAAAAAATTGTGCACACGTCTTATTTTTTTGCATACTTATAAACACATAGAAAAACACTAAAGATCTGTGGAAACAAAATCCAACGAATATGTTTAAGGAATATACTTCATCAGAAGGATCCGACAGTGCTACCAAAAGGGAATCAAAGATGTCATTCAAGTATGAAATAACCTGTTCCAGAAAAGAAAAGAAAAACCAATTAAAGGAAGGATCACTTAATTAAATGTAAATAACAATATAGGTGAAGAGCATGAGGCAAGACATCATCAGAAAATAAGCCTTTCCATAAACGATTGCTGGCATTAAGCATATAACAGAAGGTGCAGAGCAAAATGAAGGTTGGTCACGTAAAAAAGGTTAAGGTACGAGAGATTCTTGCAGATGTCAACTTCATTAGGTAAACTAAGTGAAACCCTTGAGTAACTGAAACCCTCGAACATTAACTTTTTAATCTTTTATACCTGTAGAAAAGTTGGTTAACGTTTAAGAAGACAAATTTAGCCTTCATTGTGTACAAAAGATTGTGAAAAGAGGGGGGAAGAAGAGGGGGAGGGGGGGGGGGGGGGGGGGGGGGGGTGTGCTCCCACGCTCCCATATTCTCTTTTCTCCTTCACTCAGATACTATATTGCACAGACACGAGAAAATAGTTTCAGTATCAGTATTGTGCCCGTACTTGTATCAGAGTCCCTACCCGTGCAACATGGGACTGCTTGTGCCATATGAAATGTCTGTGTCCGTATATTGTCCTTAAATGTATTCAGTGTCAGTTTTCGTGCAACATAGCTCAGATATAATCAGATCTGAGAGAGCACTGTTCTAAAAGGCGGCCGCCTAGGCACTAGACGCTAGGCGGCTGGTGTCCGCCCGATGCCCGCCTAGGCGCCCGTCTAGTCCCCCCGACGCCCAACTATGCATGTTATAGGATTTTATGGACTTTTTATGCAATTTTTATTAGGTTTTTTGAAAAAAAAAATATATATATATCTTTTGAACCGCATACATCTACGCAGCTGCCTTGGCAGCCGCCTAGGCGGGCTAGGCGCTAGGCGGCGGGTGTCCGCCCGCATAGCGCCTAGCACTTTTCACAACCTTGTGAGAGAGGGAGGATGACAAAGGTGGATGGGGTTGGAGATAACTGATGGGAGCAACAAACCAACTGCTGCAACCATTGCAGCCACCACTAGATAAGGGGATACCATTAAGGGAGCGGGAGGTAGACAAACACACACACATTGAGAGAGCACCACCAGTCGCTAACATTGTCTTTGACGTCCTCGTGCCACTGTTGGCTATGGCAAGGAAAAATAGAGAGGAGAAAGGTTTGATTTAAAACATTTTTTGCACAACCATTTTTATACGAGGGATATGAATTTTGCTCTTTTTCCACTTCAATGGATTTCCAACGAAGGTAGAAAAAGATCAAAAGAAAAACATCATATGAGCTTCTATGTAAATGAGTGAAACATCAGGGGTTCTGAGCAATTTACACTTCTTTAGATTAATTAACAAAATTTGGAACATTTTGTCAACTTGTTAGTGGAATTTGGACTCCAATGTATATGTTTGTGTATGCATAAAATCTAAAGAAGATTAAGCTTGTATTGTATGTGAAAGACTTCCTAGTAAATAGCAATTATAAGATGACCTGAATCAATGATCTCTGTAAGTAAATCAAGTCAGATGTCAACAAATTCAAGTTGAAAATGGTTGAAAGCGATACGTTTTAACCATTTTATTGGATTTGAAGGCAACATATCCGGAAATAGCAAGAAAAAACTGTTTTGGCCTATGTTAGAAGATTTTTAAGGAAAAAAGAAAGAAAAGAAAGAGGAAAAGAAAAGAAAAGAGGAAAAAGGGTGTCTAGAGCATGATACAGCCTATTCAACATCTTCTCTGGCAAGTAGATGTCTTCACCAATGGCGGTGACAGCCCAAACCCTAATCCTCATCTCAGTGGCCTTTGCTAGTACATAAAATGAGAAGGAAAGACTATTGCACACAGCTGCCTCCGGTATCATTCTAATGGGTGAATGGTCCAGTTCTAATTTAGCTGTAAAACATTATTAGATGTTCCAAATCAGGAAACCTGCCGAAACTGTCAAAAGCATTGATACCAATTCATAGTGTATGATATCAGAATCAAAATTTTGAAACATGAAAAATTACATAAATAGAATCTGAAATCTAACACAAATGCAACCTTAAGACTATGCCCTTAAGAGTCTTCCCTGGACAAAAATCAAGAAGTAAAACAATAACATGAAATATGAATTAGATGTCGACTTATATATACACATTGCATACCTAAGACAAATTAGTTTTTAGTAAGTATACAAAAGTCAATTACCTCCTTCCGATACCGGGTCAAAAGCGTAGCAATCCAGTGCAATGCTTCAATTCTGGTAGCTTCCCATTCGCTAGTTAATTGTCTGAGAACAACATGGTGATCACAATTTCGTGTCAGGTTTATAATACATTGTTAATTCTAACAAAACCATTAATAGTAACTCAATAAACTATTTCATGGCATTAAACAAGAAATGATGTGTAAATTTTTTTCCTGTTGCTCATGTAAAAACACGAGGTTAATCAGCACATAAATATAGAGGCACAAATAACCTTTAAACATAGATGTTTTCCAGGTGACAAAAAAATACACCTCCTTGCAATGGAGAGAACAGCTCCTATGTCAAATCCCTCAGCAGGATCAGCATGAATTGCTCGAAGCTCGTCATTTGTTTCATGAGCAACCTGTGCATCAGAAACATTCAACACGAAACTAGATACAACAACATACTAGGACGAAGTTGAATGCATATTACAATAGACAAAGAACAGGTACTAATTTACCACTCGTATCTTCTCTTCTTTGTCAGATATGCAGGGCAATATAGCTCCTAAGATATCTGCATAATAAGGAATAAGCTGGTCTCCACCAAGTTTCACAAACTCATTTATCTGCATAATTGAGTAGATGCCGCATAACAATCTTGTGTTCCATAGAATCAGCTAGTAAAGAAAATATAAGTGATTCACCCTTACGCCACATTTCAAATTTTATTATGATTTTTTTTTTTTTTTTGCCAAACCAGGTAGAATATGAAGCAAATGTAAAAAAAAATAAAAAAAAGACTTACAATAAAAGCTAGTTACTTGAGCACTAAAAGAATCCATTATGCTTACCCATGTAATAGATGTCAAACGGGTAAATGCATCAGGAGAACCTGCCCGCTGAACCAATATTTCAGTCATCCGCCCATAGTCTACGTTCTTCATAGAGGACCACATAGTAAGAAAAGCTACTAAACAATTCTAGACATAAGAAAGCTCTTCTGCACTTAACTGATGATGACTCCAAATATTTTCATTTGAACAAAGTCAAGAGGTAGTGCATATTCTAAAACGTATAAAAAAGAGAATATACAACTTCTGCTGGTAACTTCCAGGAAACAACCATCAGAAGATTCAGGTGATTTTAAGAAACATCCAAAAGTAGTCAAGCAAGAATGAAAATGCTTACTGGAGAATTCTTTATTTCTTGGAGAAATTCTGAAAGAGCAGAATCGGCCTGTTGTCGTATCTCATGGCTACTATCACTTAACATATTAAATAGTCCTGTTTCGAATGATTTTTGTAAGATGGAAGTTTATTTTGGAAGGAAGATCGCAATTTAATAAGGGATAGAGAAGGTACATTACCATCAAGAAAATCTGGAAGGAAACCAAGCATATCAATATCTGGAACACTATCCAAGACAGTGATCCATCCCACCAAAAATTGCCTTACAAAAGGATTGAGTACGTTCATGCGCTCTCTCAATAGAGGTATAAACTCTTCTATGCTTTAAATAAGGAAGAAAATAGAACGCATAAGCAATCTTAAATCCACAGAAAAATCACATTTAGCGTAAAGTAGAACCAAGTAAAGGATGCTAGATATTGCACCTGAACTGATCACTCTCAGTTACAATGTCCTGGTTAACAAATTAAAATTAAGATTAGGACAGAACAAGGTGATACCAGGAAATGAAACTCTTCCCCAGACAAAGTTTGAATTAATATCTAACCTTTACAAGTCGGTCAAGCAGATGAGCAGCACTCTGCACATTGGGATCGGAGTCTGCTGAGAGTTTACAAAGTGCATCGAATATCTGATTGAAGTATATAATAAAATCACCTCGTACGACCTATAAGGAAAATAAACAAGATGCGGGTCATGCATCAACCAGGGGATGGTCTACGGGAACAATAGAAACCAAAACCATGTATGTGGAAGAATCCACCTTTGCTATGTTATACAGTGCTTCACATGCGTAATAACGAACTCTACCGTCTTGGTTGAGAAAGGAATTGATTACAGGTGGTACAATTTGCTGAAGTCGAATGAAGCAAGAACATGTTGTCAGATAAATCATTACATAAGCGTAGAAAAAGAAATAATAAAGTGAACAAGTTTTCTGATATCTCCTTCAATGAAAATTAACACAACAATAAACAGAAAACAGTTCAGGTTACAGCTTTCATAGCTAATTCTTAGGACGTGTGTGTGAAAGAGAGAGAATGAGAGATCTAATATAGTACCCTCAAGCCCCTATGCTGCCGCTATCTGTTATCTAGAACCTTGTTGTGCTGTTTCAAATCAACCGGCTCGAATTTGATATAATTTAGCTAAAACATATCACTATAGACCAAATTTAAGATAAGAGTTACAAAAACTTGCTTTGTACTTAATTTATTTCAAAGTATTCATTTAGAATCCTCATGGGTATAGGAACTCAAATGTGATTTGGAGTTGCATCAAATGAATGTGAAAGGAGCTCTTTTTAATAGTGGTCATAGTGATGGCCTACCTTAAAACCAGAATGGTTTCATCTCAAGATAATTATGACCAAACATTTTGTTACTGCCAGTTACAGAAAATCATACAAAAGTACGTAAAATGCAAAGTACAACTTCTTGTTTACAACAATGTAGAAAACGAAAAAAATTACAAACTAATTTGCTTGAAAAAGAAATGTTAAAACAACAACGCAACCAAGTTGCTAACACAAGAAACAAAAGAGGAGATTTGCTGAGATGATGACAATCACCGTTGTTCAAAGCAAGATTCGACCTTAGTCTGTCGATCTGCTTTACTAGTAAGTTCACGGTGTTGAACTTCTGGAACACTCACTTGTCACCCTCTGAAGACTGGATAGAACTTGGACTCTCGGACAGAACTTCGGTGCTTCACAACGGTTGCTATCTCTCTCGTAGCATATATTCTCTAGTGTGATGCTCAAGGAAAAAACGAGTGAATATACACGAGCAATCTCCCCTATCGGCCATAACTATCCATGAAGGGCATTAAAAGGAGAATAACTCCCTACTAAGTGGAGGGTTACAACACTAACTCCCATGAAATGGACAATTACGAAACTGAAATGCCACGCTGAAACCCACTGCAGCAGCCGTGCAAAAATCAAGCTTCCGCGTGAACACTTGTCACACGGAACTGCAATTTTCGCGTGAGCACTAGTCACGCGAAACTTCAATTTCCATGTGCACACAAGCCACACGGAACTGCAATTTCCGCATGCACACAAGCCGCACGGAACTGCAGTTTCTGCGTGCACATAGGCCACGCAGAACTGTAGTTTTCATGTGCATATAGGCTACGAGGAACTACAACTTCTACGTGAGCACCAGACACGCAGAACCCAGCGCACCCTGCGGCATGCCCCGATGCGTACGTGTGTAGTGCGCCATCAAATCAAATCGCTACTTTGCATCCTTCGCGCATGTCCAAGTCCGGGTTTCTAAGTCCTAACGGGACCTGACTCCTATGGAAAATTCCCAAAAAATGAGTGACAAACAAATGTTTACTAAAAGATTTGAACCTTGTTCTCTAGTAAAACACCCCATCATACCAATCACATGGACTACCACCCCCCATGTGTGCAAGTCAATAAAAGAATAATCTTATATTGAAATACACACTTGGGATTTGCCACATGGATGTAGGACCACTTTCTAGAGAATAAATTCAATAAACCCCAGCACATTTTTCATATTAAGAAACCTATACGGTTTGAGACGAGCTATCCAACACTGGTTTACAAACTTCAATAATGGCATTCTTCTTTTGGGTTTAAGGAGATTACAATTGCCTATCTATAGAGGGTGTAACTTTGCATGACAGCAAGGCTTGGTGCTTAATGTGGTTTGAGCCATGAAAATATTCTCTATAAAATAGGTTAAGGTTGCATATAATCCGATCCTTCAGGCCCTACATTAGTGTGGGCCCTATGGCACTATGATGTCCCTTTTCTCAAGGACAACATATACCTAAAGATTAGTGAATCAAGTAAATAATGTTGATATGCAGATACTTTGGTAGCTCTTATTGCAAAAGACAGGTTTTCTCTTTAAGAGCTTTGATATGAAGAATTTAGGAGAAGCCTCTATTTGGATAACTAGATTGACGGAGATAATCTTGACATGTTTTCCATCTATCTCAAAGAACCAACATGGAAAGATCTTAAATTGGCTTGGTGAGGAGAGATGCCCACAAAATATTGCACCTATTGTAGAAGGTGATAAATTCACATCAGATCAACACCAAGAAATAATCTTTAGAGAGAGAATGAAGATCCCAAATGCATCATAGTAAGCAGCCTTAACTACGCTCAGGTTTGCAGAAGACCTGGCACAACCCTATTGTAGAAGGTGATAAATCCTGGTCAAATCAATGCCAAAAAGTAAAGTTGATACAGTAAATATAGATACCCCATGCGTCACCCTTAGCAACCTTGATTACGCTACCCCTTGGCACATTTATATGACGCAAAGAAGACCTCACGATATCTCGAAATTACAAACGATTAAAATTTAAATGCCAACATTTCAAAATGTCATTTTCCGGTATCGTACTGGAGTATCTATGAGTATTGGTATCACTAACTTCAACAGTTCTGATGGTTTGGTTCGAAGTATATCAGAATATCGAGCTTCAACATTTCAGGAACCAAATTAACATTTTATTGAAACACAAAATAAAAGGTTAAAGTTGAACATAGTTGCATATATTATTTATGTAGTTTCGGTAGATATTGTATAATGGAAATGAAATTATAACATGAGAATTGCATATTTAATAGACAAAGTATGATATCCTATTCTTTTAAAGAAAAACATTAGAATGACAGTAAACTAATACAAGCACACATTTCCAGGCATTTTTGCCAAATTTTAAAAAAGTTCCCGCTAATTGGCCTTTGCTTTGAGAAATTCCAGTTTCAACCTGAAAAAAAAAAAGAAAGTTCAGGAAATGTGGGAAATTTCAATAGTATCTTAGCCAGATTTAATAATAGTCAGTATTAGCAATGTTGGCAAGTTTTTGATTATAAGGGGCCTGAAACTAACCTATATACTTCAATATTAGCCCGACACTGAAGGTATTAACCAGTATCGATTTTATAGTATTTTGTAATCAATTTAGCTTAAATTTGATAGATTATGATCTTCACCAACAATTCCTTTTCAATCAACCCATTTTAAAATTTTGATACATGTGGGAGATCCAACTATTTCAAGGTTCATGGCTCTTCATATTCCTATTTTCTTAGGTGTCTTTACACTTATCATGTCAGCCTATAATTTCCTGTTTGTTTGTGGTGTGTTTTCTTGGATGAGTATCGTGCAATACGCCATTCTCATTTTGAATTATGCGATGGCTGTGTCTAACTTTTTGCTCAACAATGGGGTTCAGTTTTGACTCAGTGTGAGTCTTGGTTATCAAGTTGCAATTTAACTTATGAATTATTCATTATGTTGGTTTTAATGTAGGCTTAAATAATTAGATGGATTATAATTTTGTTGGTTGGATTTAGGCCAGATGGGCCGTAGGATGTGGGCTTGGAAGAGAGGCTTACGTAATGGGTTTGGATTGGTTGGTTTTGTGGGCAAGGCCCATGTGTTGAGAATACCCATTAAGGAGATCACTTGTCATATCAAGTCACATCTTGGTAGATCCTCTAATACCTTTCGAAGATCTTTTAAGATATTCTGATATCTCGAGAAGATCTTCTAGACCTCAGTATTTTTGTAAATATGCTAGTATCTAGATGATCAGGACATATTTTGGAGACATCTTCGATAACCACCTAACCATTTGGTCGAGATCTTGTGGCTTTGGTTGGAAGCAAGTCGAGAATAATCGAATCATATCATGATAAGATCTAGTTCTTACCGGAAGATGAGGACTTTATCTCTTCGTAATCTCTTCTAAAAGAGAGAAGGAAGAGAGGAAGAAAGACGTTGCAGAAGCTCTATCAAATCGGACGATAGAACTTGGAAGAAAAGTGAGGGGAGGAGAGGCGTTGGTGAAGGCTCTCTCCTACTTCTTTCTTTAGGCATTTTCTCGAACAAGTGAGTGGCTACGATCTTTCTTTCCTCAATCTCTCACTTAAAAGAACTCTCTTTCTATCCCTCTTTTATGTCCCTATGATTATGATACCATAATAAAATAAACCAAGATTAAAAGAAATTACTCGTATGCTTTTTGTGTGGGATTCATGATATTATAGATTGTTGGTACAACTGGTATGAACTTGTACATCCGATACAGAACTTAATAGTAGAGTTTATTATCTTTATGTTTGTATGTTGGTATACTAATAGTAAGGTTGTGGTGACGAATTAAACTGTATGACGTTAAAAGATAATTATAAAGTAACTTGAAAGAACTGATACTTCATTTAGACAGTTTTGAGAATGAATGTGTATTATATATTGATGATGAATCTATATATAGTATTTTGATCCTTAGTGATAATAATGTTGTGGAATATTTAGGACCCTTGTGTCGCCATTTGAGATGACCATGAGGGAAACTTTGTGTATGAGAGGTGGCTCAAGGTAATTGGAAATATGGGATGAAAATGTGTTGTGTGATTACTTGTGCATTTACTATTCCATTATGTATGCAATCCGTATTTATAGATGGTTGCAATTTGTATGGTCATTGACAACTTGTACACAAAATTTTATTTCTCGATCAGTGACCGACGCAGCGGATCCGTATCGTCCTAGAGGGAATGGTTATGTTCATGCAAGGTGGATTTGCACGGGTATTACGAAACCTTTAGTAGGACTAGCTACATGCACTAAAAATGACGGCGTAATATCGTTGACATATTCCAAATTAACGAGATATGCCACTGGTCGCCGGATAGATGTCGTGTAGACAAGATGCATTGCTAACGTTGATTTTGCATGTGAAGTACATTATAATCCCTTGTTTTGTAGGAAAAGATCGTAGCCGTAGATAAAAATTGTATAAATGATGGCGTTCATATTATATTCTTCCATTTGTTGAATGAAAAGAATGGAAAAGATATGCTATGGAAAGAACTTAGAAAGTATAGAAAGATCATTTAATACTGAATGTATCTCACATGATTACTATGTTTGAGGTGGGTATGATCTTACCACTCACCATTACATCCCCATGTACCGACCCTCAACTTTACAAATTCGGAAGACAACTCGAGGCTAAGCCACTAGAAGCTTTCATTTTAGGCCGGTGTTATTGGCACCGCACTTCTATCTCTGGGGCATCACAAATGTTTTTAACTTATTACTCCCCAAGTCACCCTTAGTTTTTTTTGGGGGGGCAACACAAGATTCATTAAAGAGTTCTCTACCTTCAGGACTGCCAAAATTTTGACAGTCCTGACCATACACTAGAACGGCCAAACTTTTTGCAGTCCCAGCAATGTACGAGGATTGCCAAATTTTCGTACATTGTTGGGAATGCCGAAATTTTGGCAATTCTCCATCGTCCCAAATGTTATGTTTCTGTTCTGAAGCTTCGTATCTCCATTAATTGAGTTTGAAACTTCGCAAATGATGCCTTAGTGGATTTTCTACAAGAAAAACATAATAAAATATACATTACACATGAAATCTAAAAATCCAAAAAAAAACCCAAATTTGAGAAAATTTGAAGCTAAAAGTATTGATTCGGAAATAGGTTTATTAATTCTCGACATCTATACCGTCAGTTGCTACGATGTTTAGGGTTGAAAGAGGAAGAAAGTACAAAGAGGAAGAAGAGAGAAGGTTTGTTTGGAGATTTGAAGGTTTGTTTTTTGTTTTGATTTGAATTGGATTAGGTTTAGGGGTAATTTGGGTTTAGAGTTTAATTTGGGTAATGAGGTGTTTTGCCTCCAAAAAAGTATGGTTTTCCCAAAAAAGTATAATAGAGTAAATTGTGTTATCTCCAACATACAATGCCTCTGAGATAAATGTGCGGTGCCAATAACGTCGACCTTGATTTATTGTACTCAATTTAGGTGTTATTTTTTTTAATAAGAAGACATCGATGTATGCAATTGGAAACTTGTCATTTACTTTGTTTTATGGATTGTAACCCATGAGGAATATATTTTGCCGGTTTGGCAAAACCTAAGTATTCCGCTAGTATTTCATGATTAATAAAGTTGTTATTCATTTATATTCAAATATTTTGCTATTGACAACCTTGATATCAAAATGTTGATTTAAAATTTTATATCTAAAATGTATTGTTCAAATGCAACTTAGACTTGTACGACACAGTTAGACTCAATGATGGGAAATCGGGACGTGACAGTTCGTTCAAAGACATGTCACTTCTTCTAATGTGGAATTTAGTTACCACATGAGCCACTTGGCTATCGTAGCCAATTATGGGGCTTGGAGTCGTTGACTGTGTCTTCAAGGCCACAGATGATCTCCTATAATAATACACTTACGGTGCTTCTCTCCAAAAACAACAATATAAGTAAAAGGAGATATTAAGAAACCATTTTCTTTTTGTGAATGTGAAATGGAAAAGGAGTGCCTATAGAGAACATATCTACGTACTAAAATTATTGCAAATCCTATGAGCAGTAGGTGTCAAGTAGGGTTCACAATAAGTCATATTTAGGGTCCGGCAGACTCTTGATTAGATTATACTACACGTAATACACTTTTCTAGCAATAAAATGTTTTTGTTTCTCCCTTTATATTTATATGCCTATTATGTCTTGCTTTTGTACTTCTGCTAAGGGCCTATGGTATTCTTTCTCCATGGCTTTCAACATAAAACAACATTCTTTTTAATTAATCATTCAAAAAACTCTGTAAAAACGGAAACTTCTAGAAACTAAGAAGCATTGTGTTTTGGTTTCTGGATACTAGAAACCACAAGAGACTTAAAGAGAAGTACTTTTCCAATTAAAATTGTTGTTGTTTACTAGAAACAAGAAGTTACAAACTTATCGTTAATATGGCAATAAAAAATAATCAACATAGCTGGTTAAAAGTAGGTTATTATCTTGAAAAGTTAGCAATAATAAAAAAATTAGGTCATAATTGCTTCACATGAGTTTCCATGAGGACATGTTTGGCAAATAAAAAATTAGTGTCAAACTATAAAACTAGTGAAAGGTATGGTAGTTTCTATTTAGTTGCATGTTTGATAATTAGAAATTTTGTTAGAAAACTTATAGGACCCACCACAAAAGAGAAACTACTCTCAGTTCTAGTTTTCATTCAGATAGATAGATGGGAACTTGTGAGAAGCAACTATGACTAAATTCTTCATTACCATTTACTTCCGGAAACCAAACACCACTTTTAACCAAGGTTAGTGGTAGCGGTATCGGACACTTCCTATGAGTATCGAGCACAGCGACACTTTCGGATCGGAGTATCAATTTTCTTTTATCGGAAAACACAATTATTAATAAATTTATAAATATTTAGAAGAAGAATAATATACATTTAGGCATAATTTTAAGTATTTTCTATTTATTTTTCTTACTAGTTTTGAAATTGAATGAAATAATATTCACCATTGCATATTGGTTTATCTGCGATGAATAAATTTTCTCCATTTACATGTTTTCACAACTTTACTATGTTTTCACACCCTTGTTGACTGGTCTCTTTCATTCATTTTTGTCTCTTTCATTCATTTTTGTCTGTCAAATTGACTAAGAAAAAGACCTCCAACATCAGTATCGGTAGTGGTAGGTATAGGAGCGGTATTGGCCAAAACGTATCAATATCGAGTGTATCGTATCGGTATCGGCCGATACTACAAGCTATGCTTTTAACCCTCTATATTGAGTATATTAAGTATATTTATTTTAACAATGTCATCATCAATTACAAGTTTCTATCATCTAGTTATTAACAAACAAACAACATTTTTAATTCAAAATTTTGTTTTATTAGGTTTTCCTGTAGCCTCTAAAACCAATAGAAACTAAGTTTTGTTACTTTCCAAAAGTTTCCATTGCCAAACGTGACTCGAGTTTCCATGACTTTCCATCTACTTGGATGAATACTAGAATGAGAGTAGTTTTTCCCTTGGTGGTGGGTCTTGCATGCAACAAGTTTCCAATTATCAAACATGCAACTAAATGAAAATAGTCATAATTTCCACAACTTTGCTATTTTATTCTCATTTTTCGAACGGACACTATGTACCCTTTCAGGTACTGACTCCCTGTGGGGAGTTCCTTGGCTTCCTAAATAACTACCATCCTTCTGTAATTTGATACCTCTGGCCAAACAAGCGTGCATGCACATTTCCGAGGTTAAATAGATGCTTCCCTGGAACTTCATATCAATCATTACTAATAAACTTTAAAAGATCTTTGAAATTAAAAATAGAACAATGTTTGAGCAAAGATAACAATAGAGCGACAAAACTCCATGAGGGAGACGAAGTGCTGCTTCATCATTAAAGAAAAGCAGTGGGTTCTTAATACAATAATGCTAAGGGGGCACCAGAATTTGACCACATAATGTGCCAGCCTATGTGTTGATACCATTAATGTGGTGGTGCCACACACGATCAACGCATAGGCTGCCACATCATCTAGTCAGCAAAATTTTGTCAGATTTTGGCCTCCCTAGCATTGTCCTTCTTAACATTACCCTATTTACTTTTACCCTTGTTCATCCGACGACTAAACTGTAGTGCTTGATCTACTTTAGTTAGAGAAGGGGGGTAAAATTGAGCAAAAATATTGAGGTTGTCTCTGAAGAGGTTTCCAATTTTAACCAGTAGGAAGCAACCAATGTGGCCATCCACATCGTCCCCGCTTCTTCCGATCCCAGACAAACATGTTGTACAAATCATCTTCTTATAATATATAGATTATACATAAAAAAATTATAAAGTATACATCTTTATCAATAAAAATCAACCTCGAGATGCTGTGCAGCTTCAGTAGTCAACCCGACAGTCGCCGCCGCAAGCCCGATCAATCCTCCCTACACAAACAAAACCCATCAATACAACCCCAAAAATAAATTTTAAAAATTTTAAAAAAAAATCAGAACTTTAGAAATTTCTCATCGGTCGAATCAACAACAGACCTTCCTCTGGTTCACCTGCGGCGAGTAGGTGTACTCGGTGGTGAGCAGGCCGATGACCGCCGCGATCTTCTCGTGCTCCCCGGCGATCGCGAGCTGCTTCACGATGTTCTCAATCTAAACCAAACCAAACCAAACCAAGTCAAACAAAGATTACACTTTTTTGAGATAGGGAGAGAGAGAGAGAGAGAGAGAGTAAGCGATCGGGAGGACCTCGAGAGCAGCATTCTTCCTCTTCTCGTAGAGCTTGTCGGCGAGATTCCGTAGGACGCCCGCCGGGATCACCGACAGCGCGTCGGCCATGTCGCCGCCGCCGATTCGCCGAGGGAACGGAAGCCCTAACCCTAACCCTAATGTTGGAGCGGGACGACGACGGACGGAGCTTCCGGTCCGTCGGTCGGTAGACTGCGTCAAACGCGCGAAGGTTGGGGAAGGAAACTCGTGTTCACGGAGTAGTTGCGTTTTCACGGATCTGGAAAATAGTGGTTTTATTTGCCGCTGCGCCACTGGAGTTTTCTTGGATCGACAACACATGGACAGCTGTAGCTGTGAGTCCAGTCAAAAGAGAACATATCACACTATAATAAAAATATTTCATTTTTGGATTAGTTCAAACTTCTTTAAATAACATCACGATCATTTAGGATGATATATGTGTTTTGAGTGTATGACACCTCTACTTTCCTTTACAGAAAGTTTACTTTATCGAAATTATTTTTATTAAAATTTGTTTATGGAAATATGTTTGAAAAAATTAGGATTGAAACGGAAAAACGAAACCATCTGATACTCGTTGCGTTGAGGAGGGGCCTACGACATTAATGTACGCGTACACGTAAAAGAAAAAGCTGTTGCGGGAGGTCCACGAAACGTTTTCAGCCAACTTAGTTAGCGAAAAAGCATGCAGCAGATTCGTCCGGTCCCGTCCGGTCCCGATGGGGGAGCCGATTGTGGGGGGACGGGTGGGTTGGGGTCGGTTTTATTTTCTTTTTGCTATAAAAAAATAAGAAGAAGAAAGTAAGTAAAAACTAGGTTTTTTTTTTACTTAATTTTTTCTTCATATTAAAATTTATTTTAATAAGAACAAAAATAAATTTATTTTTTTACTTAGTTTTTTTTTTTTTCATATTAAAGTCTATTTTCGTATTAAAGTTTATTTATATATATATACTTTTATTAATGTCGCACAACCACTTAAATTTACCTTCGTTTCATTCACGTCGAATTTTTTTACAAAATTTGTCATAGAACTATATAAATATGCCAACACTGACGCTCCCCAAGCGTGACGCGTATGTTCGGCCAGGTCTACCAAAAAAGGTAGAAAATATAAATCAACTAAATCCGATGACTCTAGAAACAACATTTCGCTTATTAAACCTAGTAAGTAGGCTCTTGTGCAAGAGCTAAACAGATGATGAAAAAATGATATACGTTAAATTAAATTTAAATTATATTACATGAATAATAATATTAAGTTGCGAAAAATGTCATACTTGTCCGGTCATCATCAATTGAGATAACTTGATCATCAATACGATCTAGGTGCAAAAAGTTGTGACGGTGCCACGTAAACGCCACAAAGTTTTTACCAGTTAATCTCGACACCTCCACACCTAGGTACTTCGTAATCATAGTTTCGGCAAGAAATGATTTATCAAATATTATAGTGTCACGTCCCAGTCCCAAAATGCCGAGGGACTGAGCACGTGGCAAAGGCCAGCAGCACGCACCGATGGACAACCCAATTTAATGGATCCATCAGGGCATGCTTAAGCTGTAGTCTAACATGAATTAGGGCAATTGTTACAAGTCACGGGTTATTCTATTCTCATCCACAACAGATAATCACAGATTAAAAGACAGAGTAATGCAAAGAGAAATAACTGTCAAATCTCAATAAATTCCTCGGGAAACAATCCGAGAATATGTCTGGTACAACAGATACAAATAGACAGGAAATAAACAACTGGAAATAGAAATAACTGACTACATACGGCCAATGCTCAGGAGAAGTCCTCTGGTGCAATCTCGTCCTCAGGTCCTGGTACAGCTCCTGGAAGTGCTCCTGTGCGGTGTATCTCTGGATGGATCTCTTCTGCTATAACTGGAGAACAAAACCAGGTCCTCAGCGGGACGTAACAAGGTACAGAAGAATACGAGCCAAAATAAATACAGTACAGAAGTTAATGAAACAGCAGGGTAAACTAAGTAACTAGCTAAGTGAAATGCAAGATAAGAGCAGCACTAGAACTCAGGCTGAAACTACTACAAGCTCTGTATCGGGGAGCCGGTAGCAGTGATATCATGTAGTTGTCTAGCTCATAGTGAGACTAAGACGCCGGCATAATATATAATATCAACCTGTAGCCTGTGTGTCTCTTCCAGCAATAAATGGAACAATAGGGATATACTAAGTAACCAGCTAAGTGATATGCAAGATGAGAGCATCACTAGAACTCAGGCTGAAACTACTACAAGCTCTGTGTCGGGGAGCCGGTAGCAGTGATATCATGTGGTTGTCTAGCTCGTAGTGAGACTAAGACGCCGGCATAATATAAAATCAACCTGTAGCCTGTGTGACTCTCCCCACCCAATGTAATCACGCATATCATAACCATAACGTCTCATGTCCATGTCAGCGGGATTATAACTAATGCAATAAGTCATAATGTCTATAAAGTATCTCTGTCAAGTCCTGTATCCTATACAGAATCACCATGAATATCTCAGGAAGACTCTGTCTCATGAATAGTGTCAAGTGTCCTGGGTTTCTGGGGTACTTGATAAGACAAGTACGAGCATTATCGGGTCTCGATAACCATATCTATGTGACGTTACCCAACTTCGCGTACGGGGTTGGCACCCGACCAGTAATCGGACGCTAAGTACGCCACTCGGTCCTGGGTTTTTAACAGTTAAACAGGTTTATATGCATTTAAACAAGAATTCAGGCAAGTTCTAGAACAGGAATTACTGCTAATGGCAAACTTTACTTGCCCACTGATGTATAAACAAGTCAATGAAATTAAATAGCAAGCTGCAGGGTTTGGCAAGGTACACTTGCCTGTGGTTCCGGCTCTGTTTGAGGTTCTGACTTCAGCTGGGTTTGCAGGCGGTACTCCGGTTGCTGTAACAAACATCACCATCAGATCCAGAAAATATCAATCAGCTAGGAACGCCTGTCCTTGAGTCCAATTTGGAGACAAGGACAAAAACGGCAGTTTTGGGCCAAAACGGGGTCCACCGGTGGGCCCGCTTTGCACCGAAAAACGTGTCCGGGTCAACGGTCTCCAAATTCACCAAACTTAGTGTCAACAGGTCAGGAACGATGATACGAACCCAACGGAACTTCCAGAATTGGATTCCGATGAGCCGATCACAAAATCGCCCGTCGAGCGGGGCCTGTGGGGCCCACGACACGCGATTTCGTCAACGTTCTCAGAATCGAACCAAACTTGACCCACAGGACCAGCGTATCGCTACGAGTCCGATGGCATAAGTTTCGTCTCGATCCGACGTGTGTACACAAAGTTAGGATGAATTGCAGAAAAGGCGGATACGGGGCGATGTCCGCGGATACGCGTTGATTCCGGGGTGCACGCACCCCCGAATCGACTTCCGCAAAAATCTACACATCCGTATCGACGAGGCGCACGAATCTATGAAGATCGCGCGCGACCAAGTCGTCCCGTTTGGCGGGGCGTACTCAGTTCCGGGGTGAAACAGGGTCTGGTTTTTCCTGTTTTTGGATCGCGGTGTGCGATCACCACAGGACGCGATGCCCCGAGCGGTTTATCCGGACACCGAGAGGGTCATACAGGCTTCGCGTAGAAATTTACGGAATCGAAATCGGGGTTACGAGCAGGAAGTTATGAGCACCTGAAGGGACCCGAAAAACCGGGGTTTGGAACTGTGTCCGACACGCGAGTTCGTGTCCGAATCCTGTGTCGGAGCTGTGTCCGCGTGTCCGCGTGTCCTGCTGTGTCCGCTTGCTGGGGGATCACCGGAGAAGGCTGGACTCGGCGGGGCGAGCTGCGGCCGGGCGGGGGATCGTCGACCGGGCGGTGCACGGCGGGGAGAGGAGGAAGGGGATTCGAGGGGCGGCCGGAGTGGTTTGCTGTGAGGAGGAGAGAGGAGGAGGGCGGTTCCTGGAGGTGGGGCTCTCGGCGGGTGGTGGTCTGCGGAGGGCGGCGAGTTAGGGAGGAGGTCGGCCGGAGTTAGGTTTAGGGGTTTGGGGGGAAGAGAGGCGGAGGGGAGGCTATTTATAGGGTCGAGGGAGGGCTGAGGCCGGGGCGTCGTGGCGGAGAGGTCGGAGGGGGAGGCGACGTGGGGTCGTGGCCGACGGGCCCGCGGCGGGATTCTCGGCGCTGGGGTCGATCGTGGGAGAGGGTGGGGGTGACCCGGGTTCCGGGTCGGACGCGGATCCGGACGGAGAGGACCCGCCCGACCCGTAAAGCCAAGGGCTGGGCTGGGCCAGCCTAACGGGCTCGGCCCACTGGGCCGGGCCGGGCCCAAAAAAATATAAAAAATAAATATAACAGAATAAAAATAAAAATAATAATAATTATAAACAGTAATTAATTAATTAATTATAAAATAGTTTTTAGGCTTTTAAAAATAGGTCCGAGGCCCAATAAAATCCCAGAAAATTACCCTAAGTCCGATTTTCTATTTTGCATCCAAAAATATTATTTTCATAATATTTTAATACTGTTTAATATCAATTAAAAATCATTGAATAATTAAAACCCAGTTTTTAAATTACAGAAAATTTTCAGAAAATTCCAGAAAATTGTGAAAAATTCCATATTTAAAATTTTGAAAAATCAGGGGGTTTACATATAGGTTCACCCGTAATAAGTAAACCTAAAATATTTGCCACATCTGCTACAATAATACTCATCTCTCCGAATGGAAGCTATAAGGTATTTCGTCCGGGCCACCAACGCTCAAGTAAACTGAATATTAAGTATCTATTGTGTTACAGAAAATGTATCTTGTCAACATAATAAAAGTCAAATAATTGTAACAGTGCCACTTGGTGGTCGCTCAACCTCCAATACCCAAGTCTGCTATCGTGACGCCACGAGACATGCTCTTGGCACCGTTCACCATTATTGTAATCATATTGCTATATATGAAAAACATAGACGATGTTATTAGTAGACATATACAAAATATCATTCATATTGATTTACACAATTAAATTTTATTGTACATTTTCATAAAATACCAAACTAGATATATGTTTCACACGTTGCTGGATTATCAAATCCGTAGTAGGCCCTCCAGGATTACGTCCGTCGATTTGTCTGTCCATCTGTAAAATGAAGGAGAACGGAAGAGTTGTGTCTACTCGCGAAGACTGTTATGTCCACTTGCAAAGAAGAGAGAAAAAAGTCTGATCGGATTGCTGCTGTGTGCTTACTACATTATGTTGTTGTTATTCTTCTTCCTCTTCTTATAACTCACCTCACACCCCTCCTTACTCATCTTCTTTACTTTCTTTCTTATCTTCTTTACCCTCATTGTCTTCACTCTCACATCTCTTCTTCTTCTTCTTCTTTTTTTGTAGTATTTTCTTCTTCATTTTGGTCTTGTTTAATGCCTCCTTGTTGTATAGCCCTACTACATTTTGTTTTCTTTTTTTGTCTCACGACCCCTTAATAGCACCGGCTTAATATAAAACAAACCAAAAAAGAAACTGATCCACCCCTGAACCATGTTGTACTAACCAATACTCTTCTGAACCAACCCACAAACATTAACAAAAATAAAAATAAAAAACACTTCCAACACCAATCCACAAATCCAGACCCAATTCCAAACCCAAACAAAAACCCAAAAAAAAAAAAAAAAAAATTCCAAAACAAAACTAAATAAAAAAGCTAATATCTATATTCTTAAAATTGTTCTTTAGCTAAATAATGAAGCTAATATATATATATATATATATCCTAAAAACAAACAAAATCTTTTTTTTTTTTTAAATTATTTCGTTAAAATTAATTTATTTAAAATTGGTTTCATTAAAGTAATTTTTCTCAAACAAATTTCCCCAAAAAAAAAAATCCAAAACAAAACTAGATAAAAAAACTCATAAACCAAACAAAACCCAAACTCCCTACCCCCCCCCCCCCCCCCTCAAAAATCCGAAGGCCCACCACACCCATTTTCCGCCAACTACGTTGACGGAAAAATTGTTGTGGCGAGCACGTGGGTGGCGTCCGTTGCTTCCACGTGTTCGTCGTTCATGTCCGCTGCTTTTTTGCATCTGTTTTCTGCCAATTGCGTTGGCGGACTGTTTCGTTATTTTAAATTTGGTTAAACATGTTTCGTTTGCACTAATTTAATATAAATTAATTTTGGTACGGTAAATTTTTTGTTTTCTTTATGTTCATTTCTCGTGACTTTTGCTATTTATTTTAGGGAGTTATAGTTGTCAATATTTTTTTTACAATATAAAAAAAAAATCAAAATGGTTAAAAAATTATCCTTGATTTATAATTTTTTTTTATAAATTTAATTTGTAAAAGTTGTAATAAATTAAAAATAATTTTGATAACCTATCTTAAAAATTCTTTAAGGTCGTAAAAGCCTTCTTGGCAACTGCAACTCCGTTATTTTATAGGTGATATGGTGACATATCAGACATATATTCCAAATAATATAGAAAATTGTAATGGTTAAAGAAGCTTTTATCATGTAAAAAATTTGTTTAAAATAGTATATGAAAATTATTCTTAATTTATAAAAAAAATCTATTCTTTTTAAATATAATAAATTAAGAATAAATTTGATAATCAACCTTGAAAATCTAAAATATTGTAAAAATCTATTTGGCAATTGAAATTCTCATAATACAACTTTCTTGAAGCTTGAATAGGATAAAGCAAGTAAATTGAACCATAACTCAAGACAAATCATGTATGGAAAGTGCACATGTTTCAACACTCTTTTATTTCATAGTATGTTACGTATAGTCTGTTAAGGAAGGCACATTTAGCGTGTCACAATAATACTTTTTTTCACAATATTTTTTGTTATCTCAACACATGCATTTAGAGTTTAGAAAATAGATCATAAGTTATGCAAAAGCTCGAATTAATTAATAATATATTAGTTATTAAGTATCCAAACTCATATTAAATATTAATTTATTAGTTATTAAGTATGTATAAGCAGAGGAGTGGGTTGTCCTAGCCGGAACTAAATTTGATTGTCCATTTTCTTTGACTCAAAAAGAAGATATCAATTTTTTTATAACAAGCTAAAAGCTATAAACGTTAGGGTAGACTGCGAGTGCGGAGGCTCTTATTGGTGAAGAGTTGGGGACTTAGAGCATCTCCAACCATATTGTCTTGTTTTGTGTTATAATTCCTATGTGGCATGAGACACAATACAATATCTTTCCTATGTGATAAGATTATATTCACACAAGACAATTGAACTCGAGTGGCTCTTGTGATTATCGATGAGAGGTATAAGATTTTAGCTGTGTGGCAGAAGATCAGTGGATCGAGCCACGGGGGCGTATTATTCCTTCCATTTATAAATAGTAGGAGTTGGGGGGCAGTTGGCCCAAAGGCATGGCAGAAGATCAGTGGATCGAACTACGGGGACGTATTATTCCTTCCATTTATAAATGGTGGAAGTTGGGAGGCATGCAATGCAGTGTGCACAAAGTCGTTACGTTGGGCCCCGAACGTTATGTTGGAAATAAAAAAATAAAAATAAAAATAAAAATAAAAATAAAATAAATAAATAAATATATATATATATATATATATATATATATATATAAGAAAATGAGATAGGAAAATGTTCTCCAATAAAAAAGTACTGAGAAGAAAATAAAAGCTATCTTTTTTCAACTTTCAAGGCAATTTGTTCACTTCTTATTTTTTTTAAAAATATTTTTATTCATAATTGATGATGTGAAATAAAGTCATTGTGAAGTCCCTTGTCTAGATCTAAACAAAAAATTTCACATTATCCTTGTCATGTCATTGCCATGTCGACTTCACAACCAACTTCATATTTGCATTGGAGATGGATTTTTGAAATAATAAGTTGTGAATCATATATGACAACAATTTTTTTCCAAACTCACAACAGGGTTGGAGATGCTCTTAGGAGCATGCGTGTTGTCCTAACCGAAATGTTGTCTAAATCTTTTAGTATAAATCTCTTAGTTTCTATCATAATTTTCATCTTACGTGGCGTTGATGTAGGATGCAAATTTTATACGAAGATTTCTACATATGAAAGCTCTTATAGAAATTTTAAATCTCTCGTAGCAATTAATATTTGATCATATTTTCAAACTAAATTATTAAATTGACATTTTTTTTTTGGACAATTTTTACGTATAAATTCTGCCTACTAAGATAGAAATTTTCTTAAAGTATAGAAACTCAAATTTTGAAATTTCCGCTAGAGATAGCCTAGGTGGTTGAGGTGAGAGACATCTTTCACCATCTAACCGATTTTAAATTGGAACATGAGCGTATTATTCCGTCCATAAGTGGTGAGAGTTACAGACAGCAGATCCGATAGACATACAATGCAGCACTTCTAGTACTAGTATAAATTCCGAACATGTACTCGGGACATTTAAAAAAAATGGAGTTATTTTTAAAATTCCGATTTACCTAATCTGGATCTTACTTTTTTTTTTTTTCAAGGATCGGACCTACTTTTAAGAACCGAAACCCTGCTGGCATGAATCGTGTTCCCTTCTGGTTCAGATAAAACCGGGTCAGGGTCAGGGTCACGGTCAGGGTCAGGTCCACAACCTATAGTCCAAATATCAACATAAATATAATCTATTACATAAAGTACCCAAAAATTCCTCACCGGAAAATTGAAAAGTTGTTGAACAAGAAATAATCAGTCTCCAATCACATTGCATAAGAATTAGCGTGATATATAGACAGTCTGCAGTGAAACTACCAAACATCGATATATCCATTGATTGCCAATTCACAATTAACACGAACTTCCCAACATTTAATACATCAAATTGGAGACGACAGAGAGAATAACTACACTAATTACCACACCCCCAAGCCCATGAACATTTCAAATTCCTAACCACCAAATAAGAAACACTCAAGCCCACCTCCTTTTCTAATTGAAGGTGTCGATTTGGTTCACGGATTTAAGGAATCGAAAAAAAAAAAAAAAAAAAAATTTCTTTGTTTGGTAACCACAACTTTGGAAAATATTTTTCTGAAAAAAAAAAGATAAGAAAATGGTTCCTCTCACAACCCATGAGATTGATTTTTCCTCATCATTCTCCAGCATTTATTGCAAAAAATGAAGACAAAAATAGCCATGTGTTATTGTCTATTTTAGCAACACATATTTTTTTATGATATTATTTTATTTTAAAAGACAAGGACATTATAGAAATATTAATATTTTTTTTTTCTTTTCTACAACAACAAAACACCAGAAAGAAAATCAATTATTCTTTACTAAATGGTTTCATTGTTTTACCAAACACATGAAAGAAAATCTGATAGGAATCTTACTTTTTCCTTCCCATGAAAAAAAGGGAATTCATTCCCCTTTCGTGAACTAAACCAGGCCGAAGAGTAAAAGACTAGAACAATGGTAGCTTTATAGTACAACGAGGACAAACGATCCAATGGGTGAATGATTTTACTTTTCCAATTTAATACATCAAAATTTTCTTTTCTTTTAAACATGGGAATCAAAATTTTTTTTTTCTGTCTTCTTTTGCGTATGAATGACTTTTCGTTTGCAAGATTCTGATTCCGCAAACCAAATGTGACCTAAGTGCAAAGGATTGAAATCTTGAAACAACCCTCTTGAAATATTTGTTGCCAATATTCTTAGAAGTTCCAATGGATTTCGCCTATATTAGAGTTGTTTTATAGGCCAAATTTGCCCATGGTTTTTGTAACCTAACCCACTGAAACTGGATTTTGGCAATAAGTACCATTAGAAGTTGTTTGGACCAACTAGTTTTTATCTAATCTTTTTAATAAGTTATTTAAGAGTATAGTCTACTTTGAGAAATCTATTACAACTTCAATATTTTGAAGAACAACCGTAATGTCAACATGACCGAACCAAGTAGGGACGCTCCAACCCAATGAAATTTTTTCTCATATATATATATATATATATATATATGTATATATATATATATATATTTCAATTCGAATTTGTGATTCCACCCTTAAATGTCGTGCTTGAAAATTCGACACTGAAGACTCCAAAGGGAAACAACCTACTCCAAAAAGCAATTTTTATATCAGCTTAGACTTTAAGTCCTCACATGTCAAATTGAAAAGTTTGATCTCTAATTTTTTATATTTGATTTTTTTTTCTTCTTATTTTTTTTTTCAACATGTGTTGATTGTTGTTATTGTACTTATGTTAAGAGAGAGAGAGAGAACAAAAAATAAAAGTTTAAGGTCCCAAATTTTCATTTGGATATACTGTAGCTTAAACTATAAGCTGGAATTCCAGGTTCTAAAACGCTAATTAGCCCTTACTGTTATTACTAGTTCCAAGTGGCCAAACACATCCTTAAAGGGCTACGGAGGACCCCGTTGTAGGACATTATGTCTCGGCTTTGGGGTTGGGTTTTGCATATGAGTTACAATCAGAGCCGATTCTGAGATTAAGTCGGACAAAACTTCGGATTTGGACAATCCTCCCCTCCCCCTCTCCTCTGCTAGGGCAACCTTCTAGGTTCAACATGATCCCACCAAAGATCGGGGTCACGAATGACCCCCTCCAGGACAGACTCACAGTAAAAGTCAAGAAACAACCAAAATTAGCTTCGAATAGGACAATCCAATCATCCGGGTCGGTCACGTGGTCTGGCATAGTGCTGCCAATTAAAAAAATATAATTTTTTACATTTTGCGTATGTATTACCGGTGAATTGAAACAAAGTAGACATTTTTTCATTTGAGTGAGTTTGAAGAAGTGGAGATTAGGAGTGTAAAACCCTAAAGTTTGAATGGTTGTGAAAATAAGTTGGAAAGTGTATTTTTTTTTATAGTTATTGTGATTTGAAATGTGTTAAAGTAGAGAGAAAATGGTCCTCCAACCAACCATGCGAAGTGAAATAATATTTTTTTTAACTTTTGTACTCCATCTCGGAGAAAAAAAATTCAAAGATTTTGTGATAGACAATATTTACTATTCATGTCACTTCACAGTAAATCTTTTTTGCAAATTCTCCAACCAAACACGTGAAATGATCATAAATCCGAAATTTGGCCACTCAACACCCTCTAATCCGCGAACCAAACAATCCCTCGAACTAAATGGTTTTTAAAGACGAACATAACCGTCAAACAAGTTTGTTCAGTGGAGAGCTACAGTAAGCTATTCGATCCGACCCTTTGGACCGTTTATACGCTTCGATTGATACTAAATGAATTCGGTTTAACTTTTCTGATATAGGGGTGAGCATATATCGGTTGAAAATCGAAAACCGAATCGAACCGAAATACGACGAACGGTTCGGTTTTTCAGTTATCGGTTCGATTTTCTGTTTGAAAATTTAAAATATCGGATCGATTTTCAGTTATTGGTCCGAATAATTGAACCGAACTGAAAATCGATTTTGATTTAGTAATTTAACAAACTACCCTCAATCTATATATACTAATATTTTTTCTATCATAACTGAGCGCACTCTCCTCCTATTCTCTATCGACACTTCTTTGAACGCTTTCTTTACTTTCAATCGATATATATATATATATATATATATATATATATATATATATATATATATATATATATATATATATATATATATATATATATATATTGTCTAAATCCATCCGGGTAGTTTCATATTATGAAACCTTCCTATATTACATGGGTTGAATTTGGATCGAGTGGTTGAGATTAAAAGGTGGTAGGGTCCACACAGTTTAATCTTAACCACTCAAATCTCAATCCAACCCATGTAATATATGAAGGTTCCATAATATGAAACCATCCGGTTAGTTCTATAGCATTACACTATATATATATATATATATATATATATATATATATATATATATATATATATATATATTTCACTCTATAATTGTAATAATTCATAAATACAATGATGTTAGATTTTTTTTTTTTTAAAGATATGTTACTTAAATAGACTCATTTGCTAAAATGTAAAGATCCGGTCCATTGGTCCATGAAATCGAACCGACCGAAAATTGAACCGAATTAGTTTGGTTCGATTTTTTTTTTTCAGTTTTTAAGAAAATTGTTCGATTTTCGATTGTGAGAAATATAATTTACGGTTATTTCGATTTTTATATATTCGGTTTGATTTGAACCGAATCGAACCGTTGCTCACCCCTATTCTATTCTGATTGCAATTCGAAACAGTTACGTAGAACAGTTGGACCGAATGAAATATTGATTTCAACATTTTTCATATTCGTCATTAAATGAATTGAAGTGTAGTCCATAGCAATAGAGCGACAACAATCCAAGTATTTTTTACATTTGCCTGCTAACTTAGGTAAATTAACTAGACGAAAAATAATACCACCACAGAAATAATTAGGAAGAAACAATTATATCCAGACCAGGTTTTAACTGGTTTGAGCTAGGTGTGAGCATTATTCTGCTTTGGACTGAAAATTGAATCGAATAAGAGATTCGGTTCAATTTGAAAAAAATAATTGGTTCGGTTTAAAAAAAATAATTGGTTCGGTTTCAAAAATAATAATTTTTTTTATTCGCTTTCGATTTCGGTCAAAAATAAACAATCTAATAAAATTTATACAATTATATAAATACTCTTAATTTTATGTATATTTTGTGATTAAAACTGTATATATTTTGAAAATAACAATTTCTTCTACGTGTTTTAAAATCCAACTTTGACAATTTAACAACAAGATCAACTTTGAGCAAAACTTTAAAATACAACAAATATATGTATAAAAATTATAGTTTTTAATATAATCTATCCATGATTTCAATTTTTGGTCCGATCTATTAAACAATAGGAATAGTCCAACTGAACAAAGTGAATCGATTATTCGGTTCGACTTCAGTTTTGGCGATTCGGTTCCGATTTTAAAATTTTAAAATTTTGATTAATTAGGTTTGGACTATTTTGTTTCGGTTAAAATCGAATAAATTGAACGCTATCCGAAGTTTAAGCAATCCCAAATTTGCCTCTTTCTTTGATGATTAGTCTATAAAAAGGTTCTAAAAGTAAATCTACCATCACTATTAGCCCAGCCACTATCATCATCACTTGTCAGCTGCTTTTCTTCTGTTTCTACACCAAACAAGCGCAAATGAGGGATTGACCAAAATAATGACAACTATTTAAGATAGTAAACAAGGTCAACCAACACATGTACAAGTATTTCTTCTTAGCACTGATGAGCAAAGCATATAAAGACCTTTGTTTGCAGTATCGGTCGATACGGATTGATACCGACCGATATCGACATTGAAGATTGTTTTTCATCAATTCGACAAAAAAAATTGGAAAAAAAAACCAATCAATAAAGAAGTAAAAGCATAGCAAAATTGTAAAAATATGTAAAAAAAAACAAAAAAAAAACAAAATTTATTTATCGCATATAAACCAATCGACAATGATGACTAGTATTTCATTCAATTCCAAAACTATTCTGAAAAATACTTAAAATGATGCGTGGATGTATAAAATATATTTTCTAGAATGTTAATAATTTATTAATAATTACTTGTTTTCTGATAATTATTTGGTTAGATGTGAGGTTATTTAGATAATTTAGTAACTCTTATTCAATTTTTCGGTTTTGGATCGAACTGGAAATCCAAAATTGAAATCTAAATCGGGAACCAAATTCGATTAATCCAACAATCGAAACACTTTACAAACCTACCGGAATCGCTTCGTCGATTCGGTTTGGTCCAATTTTCGGTCTAAAATCGAATAATTGTCATCCCTCTTTGTCGAGAGCTGCTGACTTCACATGCTATAATGTTTGATTTCTCTCTTGTTGTCGATAATACAGCCTTTTCTTGTAACGCAACATTGTGGAGAAAAGAAGCCAGAAAGTATGGAGTTATGTGTAATTGTGTATATGATTTAGTCACAAATTGCTTTGGTTTTAAGGAAAAATAGTCAATAAAGCTTACATTGTGTATTTGGTGTGGATTAAAATTCATTTAATTACACATGTACGAGGGCCCGAGGGGCTTAAAAAGTGTGAGATTTAGAATTTTCGAATGCCCAAAGAAAGTTCGAGAGTGCTTCCAATATTACACACAATTCAGACCATATTTCTATCGCTACTCTTTAGAAAGAGACTTGAAAACGATTCAAAATGAACCGTCTAAGTCGTATGTATATTAATTTTTAAGCTTACATTGTGTATTTGGGGTGGATTAAAATTCATCTAATTACACATCTAGGAGGGCCGAGGGGCTTAAAAAGTGTGAGATTTAGAATTTTCGAATGCCAAAGAAAGTTCGAGAGTGCTTCCAATATTACACACAATTCAAACCATATTTCTATCGCTACTCTTTATAAAGAGATTTGAAAACGATTCAAAATGAATCGTCTAAGTCGTATGTATATTAATTTTTAATTTTTTAAAAATAAATTTTAACTAATTGTTTAACTACCTAATATTATCTAACTATATAGCCAAATACCTCTAACTGATGCGCTTAAGGTAGGAGGCATTCTCTTTGGCTAAGTGGGTTTAATTTGCGGAATAACGTTACATATAACAACTTCTAATTTATTTTTTGACTAAATTATAATTTAATACCCTCAACTTTGATAGGTATCAACTGGATACCCTAAAATTTTAAAAGGATAAAATTACCCCTCTATCAAGGTGTAATTTAGCTTTAAACTTTTTACGTACAATGCACGTGTACGTTACTAGTTTTCAATAAGAGAAAGACTACTCTTGCAAATGGTACTTTCGCAACACAATTGACTAAAAAAATCTGTTTCTAGAAAACCTCAAAAATCATGATTGACTATCCCCTTGTGAATTTTTTTTATAAGATAAAATCCTGCTCGCTCTAGCTCGCTACACCTACCAGCACTGTGTGAGTTGTGAACTTGGCTGAACATGTGCAAGCTGTGTGAGATCCTTGTGAGGTGTGAACTTGGTCGTTTCTAAACATGTTGAACATGTGCAAGCTGTGCAATCGCATAAGACCCAAAATACCAACAGTCTCCAAAAAATTTAACCTTCGTATATATTACTAATGTGAAATCTCCATTTTAAATTTATCTCTCTATTTTTTCTTCAGAAAATGGTAGTAAATCATCCTTAGAATGTAAAAAAACAAGAAACTATTTTTAAAAAATATTTAAATTTTGGATTATTTACACTAACTACCCCTAAGTTTTGGACTTATTACACGGGGTACCCCTATTTTTAAACACTGACGACACCTCCCTTTAGATTAAAAAAAAAAGGAATAGTTAGTGTTATAACTTTTTATTTTTATCTTAAAATAAGGGTACCCCGTGTAATAAACATAAAACACAGAAATGATAAGTGTAATAAGTTTTAAAATAGAAATACTCCGTGTAATAAGTCCAAAATTTAGGGATAGTTAGTGTAAATAACCCTTAAATATTTTTTCTAGCATTTGCACAATGGCTTTAGAATGTCAGAAACGTCCTGGTTGCGAAATTCCAACTGTCATCTTTGTTGACTAAGACATGGCTTTTCCCTCACAATTTTGAACAACCAATTTCAGCCAAGTGAAATCAGGTCATTACTCAATTATGCCACAATATATCATAGAATAAAGGCTAAATTACAACTTTATACCCTCAACTACTCAAATTGTTCAACTTTGATAGGTATCAACTTGATACCCTAAAAAAAATAAAGATGAAATTACCCATGCCCCTCTCAACCCCCCTCCAGGGTGGGGGAGCGTGGAGGCAGCCGCAGGAGGTTGTGGACGGCCGGGGCCCGAGAGGGGAGGGGTTGGGGGGTGTCGGCGGCGGGAGGCGGAGGTAAGTGAGCACCCGGGAGTGGGGGTGGGAAAGAAGAGACAATTTTGTCATTTTTATTTTATTTTTTGGTATAAGGTTGAAAATATTAGTTGAGGGAGGATATGAAGTTAGTACCTATTAAAGTTGAGGGTATCGAGTTAAAAAACTCGAATAGTTGAGGGTATCAAGTTGCAATTTAGAAGAAAACCTACAAAGGAACATAATAAAAGTGTAAGATATTTCAAGCCAAATATCCGTTCTTCAGCAAGAACTACACCCATGCGTGAGAAACAAAGAACAATTTAGTACAACACAATGCCATATCAGTCTCAGTCGAAGTGCACAGGAGTAATCAAAGAAAAGAAAAGGAAATATTGTTTCGAGGACCCTCAGGTTGCCCCTTTTATTAGCATCATTATTAAACAATAACATCCTGTAGTGATATAATAATACTCAACAACAACAACAAAAAAACATTGGTAAATACATGGCTTGTGCTCCTTTCTCAACCAACCACAGAACTGATACACTGGTACCACATATAACTGAAGCTAGATGTTACAGAGTGAAGCTTATCATCACAAGAACCTCTCAAGTCTTAACTCTGACAATATTTACATGCATTACTACTGCATTTCATCTTCTCATCCAATTAGAGGATGGTACATCTCATCATTAACCCCTTCTGCTCCGACCTCTGTTCGTCGCAGCCACCTGACACAAATGTATTCCTCACTGGTAACTGTTGGAATAAATTTCTAAAGCACGCAATCAGAAGATGTAGAAACAACTAAAGATAGGAATTAGAGTAGAGGATTCGAGGCACGTTATAGACGCTGTCCTTAGAATAGATTTTCGCCCCCTCAGGAATAGTACAAGAGGAGTTGGAAAATTACCTCTGTACCAGAAACTAAAGATAAGAATTAAAGTAGAGGATTCGAGACACGTCCTTACAATAGATTTTCGTTTATGGAGTTAGAAAATTACCTTTATATCCCTGGTCCGATAAAAAATAAAGTGCTAAGTGCGTAACTAATAAACGCGTAAAAAAACATGCATTAAATCACGCACTCGAGTGCGGATTAGATGGGATTTAGTCCATCCCCCACAAAATCCACTTACCCAATAAAGTGGGTAAAGCAGTTAGTGCTCCCTCCTATCCGATGTGGGACTAAAAAAATGAATCCTTATTGAATCACATGCAACAAAACCAACAATAACTCCTCTAAATGCAAGAAGAAAAGGGATAAGGAAGGAAAGGTTGAAGAAACAGTCACCTTCTTGAGGCTGATACAATTTCCGGTTCTGAGAAGAGGCCATTTCCTTCTTTAAACTGGTCAGTATGTCCTCCATTGTGTACTCCCTTTGCCAATTTGCGAGCATTGGAAATAAGCTTGGTTCAACCTGGACAATTTTGGTATTAATACGATTTAGCAGGAATTGTATTATGTTTTCTTTTCCCTCTCTAACACCATGCAGACATGAAATTTCAGCTGCTGCTTGCAGAAATATTACCATGCCAGTTTCTTGGTTCACACACGCCATGTTTATCCGAGTCTGGAAACGAACAGTCGGTGCGCTATCTGGATAATTGTCGTCGCAGAACAACTTCAACTGATATATTCTCCCCTCATGAACGGTCTATAATTAAATCAAGAAAGGACAGACGTCAAGCCAGATTATACAAAAAAGAAAAGAAAAAATCATTTGAGGAGCTTCTTCATGGTTTCAAGGAGGGTGATTTAAATGGAATATAGTGATTTCACTTATTGTGATATTGAGAGAAAGTGACTGGGAAATGAATAAGAAAACAGTTCAATCCATTTTAATAGCTTGTTTATCTGAAAAAAGTGAGATGATGTTGAAAATATGTTTTTATCTAAATTCTCCTGTTGAAATATTGATAACCGAAAAGAAAACAATATATCCTATATTACTTTACTCATTTATTTCCCTTCACTTCCATGGAAATAGCAGTCACACACGGCCTAATGGAGACCTCAATTAAATGTTCACTTGAGAAGCTAACTTCATTGGCAGTGACAAGGAAGTTTTTCAATGGAGGAGGGCTAAACAAGCTTACATTATGAGGACCTAGTATGGTCCCTGTCCATGATCTCATGTATGTATCATCAGCATCATCCATTCCATAGCTGACAGTTCCATCGCCTATACCCTTCTCTCCCCTTTCAAGCTCTTCCAGTAATCTAAAATTTCTCGGGACTGCAAAGAAATGCAATACAAGAAAAGTGTTCTTTTACACTAGTTTTCCAGAAAACATATTTAAGCATTGTAAGGTTTCAATCATAGATACATACAGTTTCACAACTAAAAATCGATTTTGCCTCAAAAACATAAAATCTAAAAGGGGGTCAGTGACACTGATAAAGGGGACAATACATGCCCAACATTAGCGTCAAGCAAGAGGACCAAGGAGTGACCTGAGGGCCGGTCTACTAAGGTTGGTGGTTTCTGAGTCAAGGAAGAACCCCAGAACAATCTCCACATCATTTCACGAACGTTGACTAATACCCCCCTTACAAATCCTAATAAAAGGGGTCATGGAACTGTTGGAGAATTCCGTGATTCTCTATCCTCTTGTTATTAGTCATTATTAGAGAATATTCTGTTTTCATTTAGTTTTCTTTTCCCTTAAGGTTCTCTCAAGGATGGACATTGATTGTATTTCTTTTCCCTTAATGTTCTCCTTGATTCAAGGATGAACATTGATTATATTTCTTCTATTTAAACCAGCATTGGGGCTGAAGAATAAAATATGATGCATTCACCACTTGTTTTCTAATATGGTATCAGAGCCAGTTCCCTAACCTAGGGTTTGTAAGATTTTTTTTCCCTAAACCCGTTTCTCCAATTCGGTTAGCTCTCAATGGCCGATTCCAATAAATGGCTGCAAGTCCTCACCGGCTCAACAAACAACGACGACTCCTCCACAACAGAAGGTGGAGCAGGCCATGGCGATGGTGGTGGTGTTGGTCGCGGTGCTGGCACTGGCGGAGGTGTTGGTCGCGGTGCTAGCACTAGCAGAGATGCTGGTCGCGGTATTGGCCGTGGCGATGGCGGTGGCAATGGAGACGAAAGTTCTTTCAGAGACATCGACTACAACACAGGTTTCAATAATCATGAGGGATCCTCAAACTCCCTAAAGGTCAATGTTCCTAAGGTGAATGCAAAAAATTATAATGAATGGGCCCAAACCGTTCTTTTGGTATTGGAAAGCAAAAGAAAGCTTGATTTTTTGACGGGAGCAATAACGGAACCGGCAATAAAAGATCCTTTTTTCAAACAATGGAAGTCTGAAAACTCCTTGATTATTGCCTGGTTAGTGAGCTCTATGGAAACCGCAAAGGCAAGCCGTACATGTTTTTACCTTCTGCAAAAGCAGTGTGGGAAGCTGTCAAAGAAACATACTCTGATATCCAAAACTCCTCTCAGATCTTTGGCTTAAAGTCAAAGTTGTGGTATGCTAAACAAGAAGATAGGTATGTAACTACTTATTATAATGAGATGTTGACTCTGTGGCAAGAGTTGGATCTCTGTTATGATGACAGTTGGAGGTGTGCAGAAAATAGTGTTCTGTTCCTCAAGAGGCAAGAGAATGATCGTGTCTTTATGTTTCTTGCTGGGTTGAATAAAGACCTTGATGAAGTAAGAGGCCGAATTTTAGGGAAGATACCACTGCCAACTATTCGTGAAACTTTTTCAGAAATAAGGGAGGAGGCACGACAAGGAATCATGATTGGTAAGGCACCTCAGAGTTCAGAATCTGAAGGCTCGGCTCTGGCCATTAGGAACTTTAACGAAAGTAAGAAGTCGGGCAAACCTTGGTGTGATCACTGCAAACGCGCATGGCATACACGTGAAACATGTTAGAAGCTCCATGGCAAGCCTCTGAATTGGAAGAAGAAGAAAGGTGGTAATGAGGGTCATGCATTCCGGGCTAGTAATTTAGATCAAGGGCAGCAATCTTCTTCAACTCAACTTTTACTCACGACGGAACAACTAGACAAACTGTTCAAACTTCTCGAATCTCAAACTCCTTCTTGCTCTATAGCATAAAAAGGTAATTTTGCTCTTCTTAGTGTCAGCCAACCACGCTTGGATAGTAGATTCAGGTGCAACTGATCACATGACAAGTGAATCTACTCTGTTTTCTTCATATAGTCCCTGTGTAGGGAATCAAAAAATACAAGTCGCAGATGGCTCTTTTTCAGCCATTGTAGGTAAGGGTTCAGTTGTGTTGTCTCCGATGTTGACTCTAAAAGATGTCCTTCATGTTCCAAACCTATCTTGTAGCCTAGTGTCTGTCAATAAATTAGCCCAAGAAAAAAATTGTCAAACTAACTTTTTCCGTTCTCACAGTGTCTTTCAGGATTTGAACTCGGGGAAGATGATTGGTAGTGCTAAGGAGAATGGAGGACTCTACTACTTCGACATTGGACCTAAATCACAACTACCTTCCAAACCGATAAGTTCCTGCTTTGAGTCTTTTTTGTTTCGAATAATGATGACAATATTATATTATGGCATTTACGATTAGGTCATCCTAGTTTTCGTTATTTAAAACACTTATTTCCTAAGTTATTTCGTAATAAAGATTTGTCTTTATTTAAATGTGAAGCATGTGAATTTGTAAAACATCATCGTTCCCATTTTCCAATACAGCCTTATAAACCATCAAAATATTTTTCTATTATTCACAGTGATGTTTGGGACCCTAACCGTATAAGTACACTTTCTCACAAAAAATGGTTTATCACATTTATAGATGACTATTCAAGAGTATGTTGGGTGTACTTATTAAAGGAAAAATTCGATGTTTGTCAGGCTGTAAAGGACTTTTTTAAAATGGTGCAAAATCAATTTCAGACAACTATTCAAGTCTTTAGAAGTGACAATGGCGGGGAATACTTTAACACAATTTTGAGTGATTTTTTTCTTCAAAATGGAATTGTGCATCAAAGCTCATATCCTAATACTCCCCAACAAAATGGAGTTGCATAAACAAAAAAATAGACACTTATTGGAGGTGTTTAGAGTTTTACTCTTCTCAAATAAAGTACCTAATTATTTGTGGGGTGAAGCAATTTTAACTGCTGCATATTTAATTAACAGAATGCCCTCCAAACTTCTCAATTTTCAAACACCAATTCATATTTTCAAAAAATGTTTTCCTGTTACTCGTGTTTCAACTGATTTGACATTAAAAAATTTGGTTGCACAACATTTGTTCATGAACATAAGAATATTGGCAAACTCGAACCACGTGCTATAAAATGTGTTTTTGTAGGGTACTCTCCAACCCATAAGGGTTATAAATCTTTTGATCCAAAAAAACAAGAAAATGTTTGTCATTATGGATGCCACCTTTGAAAACAAACCTTTTTTTGATGATACTCATCTTCAGGAGGGAAACTTAAAGGAAGACTCGTTTCAAACTGAGAATATAAGTTTTTTAAATAACTTGCCCATGCCTATATCACTAATTTTGTACTTCTGCACCAACAGAAAATGGCCATGATTCATTATCTGAATCTACTCCTGCTATGAGTAAGGAACTCGATGAATCCGAGCCAATACTTTCTCATGAAAAAAATACTGTCACGCTCGTGTTCGTGATAACTTGTATGCTTCATCACTTGAATACTGTGTCGATTTGGTGAGTTGGGTTAGCTTGACCTCACCGGTACTTTTCAAAGTACTGACCCTCGTTGCAGCAGGTTCCCCAAGCCAATGCGACGCGGCGAGGAGCTGAAGCTTTCCCCCAACCAGTCCACCAACTTTGACACGCTTGTGTTCGTGATTTTGGAGCGCTTGTACAAATCTCTGGGAGCTTGTGCACACTCTTTATGCAGCTCCGGGGCAAAGCGATAGCTTCGCTTGAAGGTCTATTATCTTTTAAAGTTCTAGTATGGGATGTAATGTATGGAACGACTATCTCATTTTGAGTCCATCTTATAAGCCCGTGCGGCATCCATTTACTTTTGAGTCAAGAGTTTGTAACATAGATGTATATTATCAATAAAGAGAACTTTTCTTCGCTTCAATGTGTGTTCTTTAACTTGTCACTCTGTTGTTGTGTTTATGTATATATCATTATGCTAGGCCTTGTGCGGACGCGCCTTACGCTCACACGACATCACTCCCGGGGGACAATTAACGATTCTGCGGAATCATGACGTAACACCCGTAGGCCGATCTGGAGTTGATGGGCAATGTGTCTATGAAGAATTCTAGAAACACTCTCTGAGTGAACAATTTGGTCAAATCCCCAAGGTACAAACTTCTACATTTATTCCGGGCCTAGGAAGCATGGATAACTTCGATAATTTGTGCAATCAATCACTGTGCCTCATTGTGTCAGACGCTGACCGCCGATGAGAAACGCTGAAAATTACACTAGGACACACCAAAACCTATGTTACCTGGACTCGGGTACGAGTGTCAGGTACGGGTACATATCCAAGAGTCGGACCCTTTAAACTCATAATTGAAGGACACACGGACTCGGCTAAAAATGATCCAAATTTTGGATACATGTACGAATATATGACTATTAAAATAAATACATCTGAATATGGTTTCATAAACAGATACATCATGTAATTAAATTTGTATGTCTTTATAAAAGACATGTAATTAAATTTGCACGGTCTCATAAAAAGACATACTCTCTCATTAAATTTGTATGATTTCATAAAAAGACATGTAATAAAGTTTATATTGTTTCATATATTAAGCTTTTAATTAAATTTGCATGGTTTCATAAAAAGACATAATGTAATTAAATTTGTAAGGTTTCATAACTTTACTACCAATCCTCCATATTAAAATAAACTATCTACTTCACGACCACATTAAAATAAACTATCTACTTCACTACTAGTCTTCCGATTGTCACCACAAAGGACCATGAAGGATCTGATTGTCACTATGGAGGATCGGATACGGATTCCATACCCATACCCATGTCCTACCCGATGGACACGGATACTTCTCCTAAAGTGGAGAGTCCGGATAACATAGCATATAGAAACTTCTAAGACCAGATGCTAGAACAAGCAAAATATGAGCCCCTCCATGTTTCTATGAACTTCTCTAGAAGCCCACATAGAACTTGTAATATTTCAGTTTCTTTTCATTACTTTGTCATCACAAACTTCATAAATTTTCCTTTCTTTTCCATTACTATAAACCCAACAATGTCAAGTAAATCAAGGAGACACGGAATTCCAATTACAAGGAAAGGCTATGCCTGGTGGACCTTAAATTTCATTATTGAACAGAGATTTGAGTTATTATTGATTTTACTTAGAAGTGGTTCTCCTCTCACAAAGTTCTCACCCTTTCCTCTCTGGATGCAGACTTTTGACTTCAAGCCTCCAACTAGAAAGTGCATTATCAACATGCCATATGGCCTATCCTGCTGGCTGATTAGGGATCACAAGAGTAGGCATACAACAATAATAGAGCTTTTATTCCAAAATTTGGGGTCAGCTAATTGAATCCTTTTCTTCCATTCGACATGAGAGTTGACATATGATAGGAAAATCTTGCACAAAAATTAGTGAGTCAGGTTCAACACAAGCCAGTCAGCCTCTGCCATGTGTACGAGCACGTGTTTGTTATAGCAACACACATATACCCACAAAGCAGTGTTCTAAAAATCGGACTAGGCGTCCGCCTAGGCACTAGGCGCCAGCCCACCGCACCGAACACCCCCTATTCGGCGGTCCTAGGCCCTAGGCCCTAGGCGGCCAGTTTTTGAATTTTTTTTATTTGAATTTTTATATATATATATATATATATATATATATATATATATCGGCCGTCTAGATGGCCCTCCGGGACATCGAGTCCGCCTAGCGATTTTTAGAACATTGTCACAAAGAAAAGAGAAAAGAAAAGGAAAAAAAAAACTGATTCTTCCAAGTCTTGTATGTGAATCCTTTATCTTCATTTCTGCTTTATAAGGGCCATACCTGTACTACATTTGCAACAACCAAGTCTACTTTTACTGTCTGAATCCAAGTTGTTTTCGGTCTTCTCCTGTCCTAGAAGCTACCTGCCTATGTAAACCCTTGTTTTCTTCTCTTTTCATTTTAGTATAGTGCCACTCCTATCTCCCATACAATTATTCGTTGTTTGCACATGCTTTCTCCTGATTGTTGTACTCATTTTAGGACATATGTTTTCTTGACTGCTCCAGCATTCCGACCTATAAAACATGCATGTCCTTATAAACACCCAATAAATATTTACTTCTATTTGAGTGGGAGATAGGTTAATAAAAATTCAATAGTTACAAAAATATCCTTATTATATATGGCATAAAATTAGATTTGATTGTATTTTTAATTATTTTTTTTAGGAATATTTACAATTTTTCAAACAACACGTCATCACTTTAAACAAGATTAAACTTCTCCTCACTAAACCCTCTATAACTTTCCCTCCTAAACCTCCACCCTAAACCAGATTTTTTGATATCTTAAAATAACAAGATAATTAAGTCTTGTTTATAATGATTATCCGACTGTGCTAGAAGGCTATTGCAATGCTAGTTGGATGTCAATTAATAACGAAAATAAATCCACTTCATGATGGATTTTTGTATTAGGCGGTGGGGCGATAAGTTGGGCATCCAAGAAACAAACTTGCATTGCACATTCCACAATGGAATATGAATTTATAGCCCTAATCGCTGCAAGCAAAGAAGCAGAATGGTTAAGAGATTTGTTAATAGATATAGAGTTGTGGCCACAACCAATGCCGGCTGTTTCAATGTACTGGGATAGTGAAGCAACTATGTCTAGAGCATATAGTAAAGTATATAATAAAAAATCTAGACATATCACTATGAGACATACATATGTGAGAGAGTTAATAACGAATGGGGTGATCACCATAATATATGTTAAATCTAGCAATAATCTTGCAGATCCTCTCACTAAAGCATTACCAAGAGACTTGATAAAAAGCACGACTTTTGGTATGTGACTCAAATTGTAAAAAATAAGCACCGGCAATGGGAACCCAACTTCGAAATTAGTAGAACACTAATTTCAAGTTCAAAGGGTAAAAACAAGTTGTAGTGCACATGGCCATATATAATAGTGCTTCAGTAAAAGAACTATAGTCGTGGTTCTTCTACAAATGTTCATGATAATCCATGATTAGCACATGGCCATATATAATGGTGCTAAGCAGTTGTTGAAATCTTTTGAAGATTCTAGATGAGTATTATGTGTGTTGTTTCTTCAGTTATAGCACAAGGAGTCAAGATTCAATCTGCGGACACCTATGACTTTGCTAGAACTTTAAGTTATATACACTAATTGAAGGTTCAAATCAAAAGATACCTACATGTATGCATAATACTTATGAGGCAGAAACTTTTTGCATACAACCTAGTGGGGGATTGTTGTATAGTTTGTATGCAAAACATAGTCCCACATTGGAGAAAAACAAAATTGCTAGTGTATTTAAATATAGATGTCCAATAACAAGACTATTTATGGGTTAGTCAAGGAGTGAGCATATTCATGGGCTTGGCTACTAGGCCTTTGCCTAATTATTTAAAAGTCTTTGATAGGCACTTTGGCACTTGGGGAACTTTGGGGCCTTATTCATTCAGAACAATTTTTTACTTTAATTTTTTTGAAATTAAAATGAAAAGACACATTTGGCAAGAGATTTCTTTTTGGATCAGACATAATTGAACAATTATGACTCTTGATCAACACCTCCAATTCTATAAAAAAGAGAGTTGTTAACGTATTTGGGATATCTTCTAATTCTCTGCTTTATCTTAAAAAATAATTCGTGCTTTGTTTTATCCTGGAGGCTACTTTTCCATTTTTTATTAGTGAGGAAAATATTGCCTTGAGGAAAGTGATCGTTCCATCACTACTCAAAGCATTCTGTTTCTTTCTTCTAAAATTTTCTCAACAGTATTGTCCAGCCTTCTCCATGTTTATCCAACATATATATTTAACAAAGCTTAAGTGATGTATTTACACTCTCAATTACACTATAGCATCAACGGTTGAATTTTATATGAACATATAAGTCAACAGTTAAGCCATACCCCGGATACAATTTGATACTGCTATTATACTTCTGCAGGTGTGTCAACAAACCTTGTGTATCCTAAGGTTTAAAAGATTAGCAGTCACTTTGAATGTATGTAGTTGGGGTTTCCGTGCACTTTAGAGTGCAATTAGTGTTCCAATACACTGGTTCATTGCACAGCTGAAACCGCAGGAAGATGGTGAGGATGACATTAAGAGAGTTTGATTTTTCTATGCGAAGGAAGGTGGCAAGTTTCTCTGAAATGATGGATGTTTTAAAAGTGGTATTAGAGGGAAAGAGCTTGCAACATACGTTGCATGTTAAGGTTATGTCCTATTTTGTTGTAGCTTTGCTTTACTTGCAGCCTGTTTGGTGCAAGAAAAGTTGCACCTTATTTTGGTTAGGCAGAAAGTGAAGCTGCAAGGCAGCATCAGATGCAGCCAACCAAATAGCTTCTAAATGTCATATCCGAACATATCAGAGAAAAGTAAATGATAATTGTAGCCAATGCAACTTAATTAATAAAAGGACTAATAATGGGTTTCATTATTCCTTAGGATTTAGGATGCATTTTTTTTTTTATCAAAAATAACAAATGAACCGGAATGTTTAACTGATTTCTAAGTCGAGTGTATCTGGAGTGTTTGTGCATGTATCAATGTATGTATTTCCCACAGGTCCTATCCTTTTCTTGTGCAAGATTTCTTAATAATCCTCTCTTTAATATCTAACAGGATTGATGATTTGGATCCGTTTACTCTTTCATATCTATAACTATGAATAGGTTCGAGTCACTTGACAGTTGACATATACTGTATGCAATATATGGAGTATAAGAGTTTTCTCATTTTTCACCTCTCCAGCGGTAGTCTAGAACCAGGTCGGCTCAAGGTTCCACAAGACTGAGGCCTGGTGTCCTGTCTTATTCTCTCTCTGTTGCATATGCCCTCATTATGGTTAATGATGGCAAATATTTACAACCTTAAGGAGGTTTGTGAGATCAATAAAAAAGGTTCTCTATGATGCATGCCTAGTCTGATATTGACAAAAATCATGGGCTACTTCCTCTTGGATCTAATGTTGTAATACTGCAGTACACAACCTGGCAGGCTTCAAGGAAATGAGCACATCATACTCATATTTTGGCAATCAAAACAAGGCCACATGTCTTTATATAAAACTAAAACAACACAAGAAATGCCAAGGTGCACATAGTATGCATTTATACCATGAACCAAATTACCCTACCTAGGACCTTCCATGGACATTCTTAGGCTACCCAAGATTCAACTCCTCAGGTTTATACTACATACCTCTTCTACATCTATCATAAGGATGAGCATCTATGCTATCTAAAACACGGAAGTTGCTTCACACATGAACTAAAACAACTATACCTGATTTTATCCAAATCAACCTAAGCGTCGATTAGTCAATGCACAGGAAGCGAGGGATTTTTTTGGAAATAGAAACTCAATATTCTACAGTGCCTTTGAGCTTAAACTACATGACAAAGAGGTGTAGGTCTACCTATCCTCCAAATAGCCATCTATGTTTCATGCCAAGGTGGCCTATACACAAAACTTTGTTAATTCTATTGAGGAGCTTTCTCGTGCTCCATAGCAAAACCATTATGATAGAAAAGGCTTGGATGATCATGAACCATGCAATTTTGCATAAAATCAGATATCCAAATAAAAACAAGAACATAGACGTTACTTTTTCATTTGACTAACAGGTTAGGAAATACTGAAAAGAGAAACAATGGGCTTTACGAAAAGAATCAGACATACCAAGTTGAATAATGAAATAAAGTGTTAATCAATGAAAGATTTTGGGTACATTTAAGAATAGAATTGAGAGCATCCACTATCTGAAGTCTCAATGCTTGAGTTTATTTCTAATAAAGTGATCATGCTCATAGATTTCGATTCATTGTCCCCAAAACCTGTAAACGTGTTCACCATGGTATACATATAGAAACTTCTAAGACCAGATGCTAGAACAAGCAAATTATGAGCCCCTCCATGTTTCTATGAACTTCTCTAGAAGCCCACATAGAACTAGTAATATTTCAGTTTCTTTTCATTACTTTGTCATCACAAACTTTATGAATTTCCCTTTCTTTTCCATTACTATAAACCCAACAATATCAAGAGAATCAAGGAGACACGGAATTCCAATTACAAGGAAAGGCTATGCCTGGTGGACCTTAAATTTCATTATTGAACAGAGATTGAGTTATTATTGATTTTACTTAGAAGTGGTTCTCCTCTCACAAAGTTCTCACCCTTTCCTCTCTGGATGCAGACTTTTGACTTCAAGCCTCCAACTACTAGGAAAGTGCATTATCAACATGCCATATGGCCTATCCTGCTGGCTGATTAGGAATCACAAGAGTAAGCATACAACAATAACAGAGCTTTTATTCCAAAATTTGGGGTCAGCTAATTGAATCATTTTCTTCCATTCGACATGAGAGTTGACATATGATAGGAAAATCTTGCACAAAAATTAGTGAGTCAGGTTCAACACAAGCCAGTCAGCCTCTGCCATGTGTACGAGCATATGTTTGTTATAGCAACACACACACATACCCACAAAGCAGTGTTCTAAAAATCGGGCTAGGCGTCCGCCTAGGCGCCAGCCCACCGAACCGAACACCCCCTGTTCGACGATCCTAGGCCCTAGACGGCCAGTTTTTGGATTTTTTTATTTATTTGAATATATATATATCGGCCGCCTAGGCGGCCCTCCGGCGCACCGAGTCCGCCTAGCGATTTTTAGAACATTGCCACAAAGAAAAGATAAAAGAAAAGAAAAGAACGGATTCTTCCAAGTCCTGTATGTGAATCCTTTATCTTCATTTCTGCTTTATAAGGGCCATACCTGTACTACATTTGCAACAACCAAGTCTACTTTTACTGTCTGAATCCAAGTTATTTTCAGTCTTCTCCTGTCCTAGAAGCTACCTGCCAATGTAAACCCTTGTTTTCTTCTCTTTTCATTTTAGTATAGTGCCACTCCTATGTCCCATGCAATTATTCGTTGTTTGCACATGCTTTCTCCTGATTGTTGTACTCATTTTAGGACATGTTTTCTTGACTGCTCCAGCATTCCGACCTATAAAACATGCATGTCCTTATAAACACCCAATAAATATTTACTTCTATTTGCGTGGGAGAGGTTAATAAAAATTCAATAGTTACAAAAATATCCTTATTATATATGGCATAAAAATAGATTTGATTGTATTTTTAATTAAAACTTTTAAGAATATTTACAATTTTTCAAACAACACGTTCTCACTCTAAACAAGATTAAACTTCTCATCACTAAACTCTCTATGACTCTCCCTCCTAAGCCTCCACCCTAAACCAGATTTTTTTCTCTCCTTATTTAACTCTCTTCACCATGAATCCAACTATCCAAGCAGACCCAGCTGTTTGGTTCGCGGGTTTAGAACACGAAAGCGGCCAAAATTCGGATTTTGGACCACTTCACGTGTTTGGTTGGAGAATTTGCAGACAAGATTTGCTGTGATTTGATCTGTAAATCTTGTCTGCCACGAAATCGAAATTTTGACATAGGAGTTTTTTCCTCCGAAGTGGAGTGCGGAAGTAGAAAATCCTCATTTCCACTTCGTATGTTTGGTTGAAGGACGATTTCCTCTCTACTTTAACAAATTTTTTTTGGCTAATTCTATAGGCACTCCCAAAATTGCTTAGGACGACCCATTACTTCAGGATATCCCAGATTTTTGTAATTTTTACTCAGGACAGTCCCAAATTTACTCATGACAGCCCAACTCTCCTCTCTTCCACCCCAAACCCTAACCCTAACCCCAACCCAACCGGCGGAGGAGGAGGAAGAGGAGGCCGTCCCCTCCCCCGTCCTGTTGGTCCCGTCGCCGCCCCACCGCTGCTCTCCCCCGCTGCTGTTGTTGTTGCTGCCGCCGCCGTCGACGGTCCGCTCTTGCCGCCACCCCTCCCCCCTCTCACCGCCGCCGCCCGCCCCCTCGCCCCTGCTGCTTCTGCTTCTTCTTCTATCATCCTCCTTCTATAAAAAATTTCATGATTAGGACTGTCACAATGTTGATTGACAATCCTAATTATTAGGACTGTCAAAAATGTTGTAGGACTCTCAAAAATGTTGACGGCCTTTCAAATTGGAAGTATTGTCAACATTGTGACCGTCTTGGAAAAAAAAAAATTGGACTACCCTAGAACAATTTTTTCGTTTTCGATGGCAAACTTGTAAAAAAAAAAAAAACCAAAATTTGGACTAGCATAAGAAATTGTTGGAGTGCCTGTAGAAAGTCATTTTTTTTTTTTTTTGCTATCCATCCATGTTACTTCAACAAAAGTTACACTTTTCTACTCCACACTTCGCCCCACTTTGCCGAACCAAGCAGACCCTTAGTGTACTAATTCCAAATCCTCTAAATTCTATAGCTTCTCTTTCCACCTCTCCAACTTGGCAAATACAGCAATTAAAATTCTCAATAGTTACCACAATATCATAATCAAAAAATAAAAATAAAAAAAGGAACTCTCAACTCATCATACAAGAAAAGAAAAATGAAGAAGAAAGGAATTCCAACTCCGCAGCTCAAATTAAGACCCGGACCTCAGATAAAGAGTGGGATGGGAGTGACCGGGAAACTCACCGACGACGCGCGATCCTTCGGAGCCCATTGTCCAGCTCTCTGTGAAGCTGCTGCTGCTGCTGCTGCTGCTGCTGCTGCTTCTTCTTCAACCACTCTCTTCCTCTTCCTATCAAACTTCTCTTTCTTCTTCGTTTCTTTCTTTATTTTATTTTATTTTTTTCCTCTTCCTCTTGCTCCTCTTTTCTCGGAGACGAAAAAAGTAGGTGGTGACTGGAAGACGAAAAAAAGTTGGTGACTGTAATCAGGGACACCACGATATGGTCTAATCTATGACATGGACAACACAATAATTTGGGAGCAGATCTGCTGTCCCATGGCACTTCTGTCGTATCCACACACACACACATACATACGTGTATTTGGACAGAATTTAGGAACAGACGTGGAGATGGAAGCCCACGTATAGGAAGAGAAAAGAATATGACAGAAGTCTCACATGACAGCAGATTTGTTTGTAATAATTTGTTAGAGCATATTGTCTTATTTTGTATTATAATTTTTATGTGGTATGATGTATACGATAATATTTTTTGTATATGATAATATTATATTCACACAAGATAATGAGATAAAAAATTATTTTACAATGCAAAAAGAAAACGTTAAGAAGACAATAAAAATTACTTTTTTTCAACTTTCAAAAAAAAAATTCCACTGCTTCCTTTTTTTATAAATATTTTTATTCATAATTGATGATGTGGAAGTAAAGTATTGTGAACTCCATCGTCTAGATCTAGACAACCAACTTCACATTGTCTTTGACATGTCATTGCCATGTCGAACTTTACAATTTATTTCACATTTGCGTTGGAGAAAGAATTTTGAAATAAAGAATTGTGATTCCTATGTGGCAACCATTTTTTTTCAAACTCACAACACAGTTAGAGATGCTCTTAGACATCTTTAGTAGATTGTGCCCAAAATTACATCATGAGGTCCAAAATAAAATAAAAAATTTACTAATCACACGTATGTCTCTCACCTAGTTAATAAATAACAATAAAAAAAATTCTAACTACCAACTACACGTATGTCTCTCAGATAGTTAATAAATAAAATAAAAATCTAAAATTTCTCTAACTATATGAACATATAACAAATTCTTAAGTATATTTAATATTCAAATTATACTTAAACTAAGTATATGATATTATCTAAAGAAACACAAATCCAATTTTTTAAAATATATCTATAACAAATTATGATTAAAATATATTAAATTTTAATTTTAAATATTCTAATATAATATAATTTTTTATCTTATTTTTTAACAATATCATAAAAAATTTGTGTATATGTAATGCACATGAACATGACTAGTTATATAATAAAATAAAATAAATTATCTCAAATAATAACTATCATATTTATTTATTAATTACTAATAATTAGATCATCCAAACTTATTAAGTCAAAATCTAGATAGTACGTATACATCCTAAATTATTTGTCGTTCCAGACACTTAAGTAAAAAAAAACTAAACTAATACGTATATGATACTCCAAAATATACCAGATGTTTATCATGTCCTTGTTTATCGTGTCGTATTCGTGGTTATACAACATGTCACACCCCAATCTCACGCAAGCTCGATCGTCCCCGCTGAACGTGAATCACCACGTTGCAGCGCTCCCGCAGGACGATCGTTTTCATGGGGACGCGATGCCGTACGAGCCTGGAGTTGCGCTCGCACAAGGCGATGTTGTCAAACATCAAAGTTATCATCGAAACGACCAAGTTACAGCGAAAGTCAAGTATTGTGTACCAAACACACATCAGAGTATATGCAGCGAAGCTCTCGATAGGGTCCAAATAAAAATGCTACGAAGGAGAATGCCACAAAGGCGATGCAATACTCTTGCTTTTTCTTTTGCCCACAAAGGTACTTACTGTTCATACATCATGTCCCGTATATCCAAGTAGTGCCACTACACTTGCATACCTGAAAATAATGCCCACAAATGTGGGTCAGTACACAGCCGTACTGGTGAGCGGGGTAACCCACTCGTCTAAACCGACACTAAGTAGATAGTGAATGCAAACAGTTATATGGTGATCTTTCTACTTGAATCCTAAATTCTTTTCATGGCAGAGGTATGTCATGTTAAGAAAAACTGTAAAGCAGGTTAAACATGCAAGCATTCAAGTCTATATACAACATATATATCTAACTCAAAAGGAAACTAGCATGCAAACTGTCCTACTGAAACCCAAGCAACGCGTGAACCCATCGAACCACAATCCAAGCCTCAAAATCCATCCTCAAACCAAGCCACAATCCAAGCCTTATTAATCCAATTATCGATATGCACACTCTTGTCGAGGCAAGGTGGCCGCCGCCTACACGAAAAGCACAAACCAAACCAAAGCAAAGAAAATCAACTCTTATCTATATGAAGTCACTGGCCAAGCCATAAAGGACTGATCAACTGTAGTTCTACCCGATCCAGACTGAGTAGCTAGCTCGCCTGGTCGTATCGAACTGCCGGCACCGCGCCCAAGTCACGTTACCATTGTCTCCTCCATGGCCGAACGGTCCCGGTGCCCCGGAGCCTATCCCATTCGAGGAAACCAAACCCTGTGCGCAACAGGTTGTCTGTGACCGATGCAAACACCAAGTAGGTATGATGAGAGAATCGAGCATTCTCGCCCCACCAAACGATCCTAGCCTCATCCAACCAACTATCCATAACCATTCTCCAACTTATATCCCAAGGCACCATCTCAAGTTATCCCCATAGGCACTATGCCGCTTCGACATAATGCTCCAATTGGTGCAACACCCTTCGCTCAGAAAACTTTGTGGCACAATGTCCCAACAGTGGCACAATACCCTCACTGATACAATTGTCTGGTTTTGAACCACAATTGCACGCTTTGCATGACAAAGCGCCCAACTGATACTCGTGCACGGATGCACGCTCGCTTACCCACCCGAAGTGTCTCGATGTTCCAACCAAGATGATCCAATCAATCTTCAACTACCTACTCAAGCTCTAACTGCCCAACGCAAAAACCAACTCAAGCCACAAATCATATCCAACCAAACGACGTACACTCTATGCACGCCACAGTGTAGTGATTTCCAAGTTTCAGTCCAAGTATTCAAGCATTACGTATGTTCCATATTATTAGGCATGAAGGAGTAAAGGAGAAGGGACAGAGCCCACTCACCAAGTCTGATTATGTTAAGCACACTGCCTTGCCGATACGGCTGATCCCTTGAACCTGTGGTCCGATGCAAAGCACGATCTACTCAATTGGTATGATCGTATGTCACGCCCCAGTCCAAAAATACGTAGGAGCAGGAATACGTGACACGCCAGCTACGCATTCGACCAGACTCTGGTCTGACTCGAATACGTATAAGCTGTAATATAAAGGGCACTATCTAGATATTCCATAAATGTAAACCTCTATGTCTCAATCCACAATGTACATCAGTATACAAGAAAGAGCTATATGTGCTAAGGTCGGCCGCCCAATAACACACTAACTCGAATAGACTCGAGAAGAAGTATGAGTCTACAAAACTAGGCTACAACAGCAGATGAATAATCAATGTAAATAACCATAATGCCGGTAGATATAATGTGAGTACCTGGTACCATGCTCGCAAGATATGCCACTCCATCAGTATCTTCAAGTGCTCTGTAATCGTCTATGCTGCAAAACTGGCAGGGAACCAGGTCCTCAGAGGGACGTAACAAGGTACAGAAATATAGCAAGCCAAGTAAACAGAAAGTACAAGTGCACGACAGGGTACTCTATCATAACCATCTAGTGTGACACAGTTTAAAGACAACGTTCGACGCGTGGGCTTTCTAAAATAAAACCGTAGCTCCGGACACGGAAACACACGGCACGTACCGCAGCTCCGGGCAAAGAGTTACACGGGTGAAACAGCTACACTAGAAACAGGTATCACTAGAAACAGGTATCACTAGAAAATACTACATATATATATAAGCGCGTGCAGAGTAGCCCAAACGTCTAGTAACTATCTTCCCCTTCCCAAGCGGTCAACGATTGTGCGTTGAACCTGAACCTCTAACTACAGTCTCGACACACAGAAATAACTCAACAGACGCGACCCTAAGGTCGTCCCAGTCTCTGGTCATGATGTCAGTATCAGGATACAGGAATCTGGCACGATCACAGTGTATGAGTGTGTCCTGGGGTATTGATGTACTCAGGTACGTGCATCGATGTGCTATGAAGCATCTAGTATTTATTCTAAGACGTTAAGTCGAATGTCAACACCCGGTTGCGATCCGGACGCGGAGTATCGAACATCAACATAACTACGTGCATAATGTACATAATGGAACAATAAATATCTATAAACTGAAATACAGGGTGGCAAGGTACACTTGCCTGCGTGCGGCTGCTGATGACGGGGATCGGGTACCGCGTCCAAGTCCTCAGGTCCCGCAGTACCTAGTGAAAGGATACAAACCAGAATCAATAATCTACTTAAGACAGACAGGTGTGCTACACACAGCTACATCTAGACTCAGTCTCAATATTTAACTAATCATTTACCGTCCTCAATCTTGACTCTTGATCAGATAATATACCTATTCCAAAATAAATCACCTGTTCTCCTTTTGCAGGTATTTCATACCCTCAATCAATCTTCTATTCATCCGAAAAATACTGGATTTAATTATTTATCTTCAACCATGTATTTTATTCATAACCTCAATTTGAATTTAAACCCTAATTTTACCATTGATCCTAAACTCATTGTCTCTCCTCAATTTAATTCTCCATAATTAAATTAATAATTTCTATCATGAACCATTCATCCCAATTATTTATTTAAAGGTCAAAAATCCTATTCTCCTTGAGTACATATCTTAATTAAATCGTCAATCCACGTGGAAGTCAACCCTAATCCACAATTCACCCATCACAATTTCATCTCCTCGACATAACACAAATCAAATCCCCAAGTCCTTGATCACTCCATCCAATCATCGTAATTATATTCTCATAAGTTGTAAACACCCTAAATCCAATCTAATTTACGATATCCGAATCCAACTTTACAAAACAAAGGATACATGAACACTACAATATATATATACCCTAAAACATGTCAACCTCCTTAAACCCATCCTCAAATTATTCTAAATCCGTAGACACATTAATCCACATTAGCCTCAGCCAATATAAACTTTAATCCCCTAGTTAACATATGATTTTCCATGCTACACTAATCATATAGTCCAACATGACATACCCATCACCCTAGTTACATACACCTAACCATATATCATCATATTAAATAGATATTAAAATCTGGAATTAAAAATAAGTTAGGGGAAGAATCGACCTTGCCGATGTCGCCGGAGCACGGCTGGAGAAGGTAGCCGAGGGTGGTGGTGAAAAGTGGGGGTGATGGAGGTGGTAAAACCGGACGGGAAGCACGGCGGTGGAAGTAGCACCGCAGAGGAGGTCGTACGCAGCAGGTCGACGGGAAAGGATCGGTCGCCGGAGTGCTCGGCTGCAGCGGGGTGGCGGAGTCGCACAGCGCCGACGGTGAGATTTGCCGCGGGCTGGCCGACGCTGACTGCAGCGGGGTGGCTGCTGGGGGAAGCAGCAGCTCACTGGAGCTGAGCCTCGCGGTCAGCAGTGCGGAGGAGCTCGACTGCAGTGGGGATGGCCGGACGCACAGCGCCGGAGCTCTCGCTGGTGGTGCGGCGCTCGCAGGGGTGGAGAGTCGGGCAGCCGGCTAGAACAGCAGTCGGCGGGGAGATTTCCGTCAACCGGCCGGAGTGAGGGATTTCTTGGCCGGAAGGAAACTCAAGCAGGAAGAAGAGAAGAAGAAGAAGAAGAAGAAGAAGAAGAAGAAGAAAATGGAGAATGATGGGGAGCTTTCTTCATGCATGAAGAAAGTTAATGAGTAGGAGAGAGAGAGATTTTTGTGTGGGGATTAGGGCCGGTAGGTTTCAATGAGGGTGGGGGGAGAAATGTTACTTTATAGGGAAGGGTGTGGGTTTGCATGAGTGGTTGAGATCAATTCATGAAAAATGGGTGGTTGTGATTGAATATGGATAGGGGTGGGGTTTCTTCATGTGAGGAATAGGTGGGTGAGAATGGGACCCTATATTGGGACCATCTTATTTATCCATGACCAATAGGATGTTGCCAATAATTTGATAATTGCAAATAAGCCCCCGTAAATTCGGAAATTTGTATGGACACATGAAATGACGCAAAAATTGCGGAGAAAAAATATATTTAAAATTGTCATGGTGAGGGGGTGTTGCGCGTTAGGCGCGGGACTAATTTGAAGGGCATTGGGATTAATTTAGGATAAAAATAGAATTTACAAAGTTGGTAAATCCTGATTTAAATAGAGATAACGCGTTCCGCGAATTTAATTTAATTGGGGCCCGCGGGGTCAAAATCTGGAAATGACGCAAAGGCCAAAAATGGTGGGGGCTTGGAGTCAGTCTTGGACCCTTTAGTTGGTTCGGCTTAACGGGTTAAGTTGGTACCCCAAAATCGAGGGTAACGACACAGGTGTCCGACACAGAATTTAAATACGGGTTACGATTTTTGGAATGTTGCGCAATTAATTTAGAGCACACAAAAGTTCATTTTAACAGTCAGAAAAGTCCAGTGCCTAATTTGGCGAGTTGAGTCGAGTGTACAATATTTGTACGGAATTTATGGGCTGATAATGGGCTCCGAATAAAAAGACAAAGATAGGGTGTGTCAATGGTTTAATTAATTGGATTTAAAATTCCAGGTAAATATCCTCTACTCTAAACCTAAATATCTTCTATCAAAAATTTTTCTGGCTCACTCTAACTATCTACAGAATAAAATCGAGGGGGTTTACATCGTACGAGCAGGTCGTGCTCTCCAAATTATCTGACCGATCGGACTAAGGAAGACGACTGTTGTTTGATAAAATAAACGAAAAGATATAATATGTGGAAACGAGGTCTTATACGAAAACTGGCCCTTCTTCTGTGTTTACAAACAAGATTGTACAATTTAATCCTATACAAGGATATCGAGTATAATTTATTTAATCTGGGTAAATATTGCTATAGGAGTCTGATCTGCAGTCGATCACTTTGGCCCTTGGACCACACGATGTTGAAGAAGTGCCGTGGAAGACGGAAAGCAGCTTCGAAGGTTGCTAAAGAGGGTGGATGCCCGATGCCAAAGTCGTCGATCCCTTCTCTTTGCCTGAGCTCTGGATTCTTCTCTCTCTCTCGACCGTTTTCTCTCCCAATTGTCGACCTTGGATCTGATACTGGATTCCTTGACCAATCTTCGATCGTTCGATCTTCAATTTTGCGACCTCTTTTCGACCTTTTTCTTCGCCCTGGACCTCTGTCAATAGAGGTCTCTATTTATAGAGTTTTTAGTGACAGTGACCACTAAGTCGGTGTAGAAACCGAGTAGTGGAAAGTACAATACCCTTTTATACGACGGTTTAAAATAACCAATGCTTGCGTATAGATGACCTTCTGAGTGAGCATGTGATGCGTGTCCAACTAAGGGACAAACGCGTATAGCTGCTGCGAAGATCACGACGTAGAAGCCACGTAGGTAGTTATCCCTTGTGTAGAAGAGGTTGGCGTAGAAGCCAATAACTGTCACCATGGCATAGAAGCCAAGTAGGCATAGAAGCCGAGTAGGCGTAGAAGCCAAGTAGGCATAGAAGCCGAGTAGGCGTAAAAGCCGAGCGGGCATAGAAGCCGAGTGGGTATAGAAGCCGAGTGGGCATAGAAGCCGAGCAGGCGTAGAAGCCGAGCAGGCGTAGAAGCCGAGTTGATGTGGACGTTTTAGCCAGAATTACGGCTCTTGGAGATATAATCAAATCTCTTGCATTAAATGCAGAGATCTGCCCCATCCTGCGCATTAAATGCAGAGGCTTGTCTTTAAGATTTGCCATCATTCTGCGCATTAAATGCAGATACGCACCTCGAATCCTGTATGAAGAGTAGCTGCTGATGTGGCGGTCTGTTGGCCTTCTGCGGAGCGTAAGAAGCTCACGTCTGCCTGTGTAAAACTGGGCAGCGTATCCCCTTTGTATGCGTAAGAGCAGTTGGCGCAAAGGGAATGTCACTAGACGACGGTTCGGTGACATTTAATCAAATCTTCTGCATTAAATGCAGAGATCCGCCATTATCCTGTGCATTAAATGCAGAGGCGTGTTTTGAAGGCCTGCCACCCTTCTGCTCATAAAATGCAGAGACGTGCCTCGGGCATCTGTCAGTATTCGGCGTATTAAATGCAGAGACGTGCCTTGAGAACCTGTCACCACTTTGCACATTAAATGCAGAGACGTGCCTCGAGCCCTATACGAAGAGCAGCTTTTGACGTGGCAAGCTGTTTGTCTTCTGCGGAGCGTAAACAGCTCACATCTGCCTGTGTAAAACTAGGCGACGTATTCCTTTGTATGCGTAGAAGCGGTCTACGCCAAGGAAATGGCAGTAAATGACAACCTGGGTTGCAGTGCCACGCCATCATTATAGCCGTCGCTTCGGTCATCGTGCAGTACTCTTTGTCAGGAGTCCAGAAGTCAGGTTCATTGTATGATCTGACAGGTTCATTTCGAAGAATACGAAGCGTTCCTTGTACACTTTAATGCTGTATTGAAAGCGGATGAGTTTTACGCCATAAAGGCGATGTAGCACCCTTTTTACGCCGAAGCAGCCTGGACATACTGCATTACGCGGATGGTCCTTGAGCCCACTTTTTATGCTGTGCTTAGCGGAAAAGCTCTGCTTGCACGTCGATGGCTCTGAGGTCCTCTGTTTACGCTGCCCAACATCAACATGCTACGTAGAGCTATCCAGCGTATTTTTCATGCTTCTACAAGACCCCCTTCAAAGCTTTTAAATTCCTCATAATTTGAAACGCTTTGAATGAAGCATGAACCGTTCCTCGTAATTTGAAACGCTCTGAATGGAGCCTGAAATGGTCAAGTCTGACACGTTCTTTCAAGGCTGACTTTATGGCGGAGTTATTGGGGATCAGTGTGATCTCTTTCGCCTATAAAAGGGCTGAGGAGTTAACATGTTCTTCCCATATTTTCTTTACCACACAGAGATGATGGCCGGAGTTCGTCGGGTCGACTTGAGGAAGAAGGAGACCATGTTCTTCCAGCATATAAGAAGCCGAAAAAGACGACGTCTTCGAGCAAATGTCCTCTGCAACGATGGATCATGGAAGGATATTATAGCCTCCTTTGCTCGGGATAATCAACAACTTTGTATGGCGGTTCTTCGGAAGAGAGGAAGGGTCATATTAGACCATGCAGCTTGCAAGCGGTACCTTCTCCCATTACTTGCAGACGAGAGCAGACAAACTAGCTGCTGTCCGAGATTGAGTTGGGTGAAATATCTCAACTCAATCTGTCACGACGCTGGACGCAAGAAAGCAGATTTACCCTGTTTCTTCGTATTGGAGGATGGGTCTAGGCCCAGTTTTGTATGCTCCCACCATTGATCATATGTCAGTCGGTTTGCGGTCACCGACTGATTGCTGGAGAAGATGGATGAAGAATTTCGTCCATGCGAGAACCTGGCAGAACAAATTCTGGACGCGATCTTCAGACGACGATGAGGAAGTCCTTTGTAGACGGGATTTTCCTCATATGTAATCATGAAAATGAAGAAAAACCCTTGTAGACTGGATTTCCCTCATATGTAATCATGATTTTAATAAGATCGTCTCTCTTCTTTGCATATGATCATCTTGCCATACTTTGCTGTGAAGTTTGAATATGTGTAGCTTCGACACGTCTGATACTTTATGCCGACTCTGTTTAGAAAGAGTGCTAGGTCCTGTCCTATCTTTTACGCATAACTAAGGATGCGTAGAAAGCCGCTTTAGCAGTCGAGTGTTCGAACTGTCCTGCTGTTAGGAATGAGGAACCGCGTAGAATTCTGAACTATTTTTACTTCTGATAAACAGAATCCTTGTTCAGACCATCGTCTTCAAGAATGATTTCTCGAAAATCCCTTGGAACAGGGCGAGAACTGGCTGTCAAAAACTGAGTCGCCATCTTGAACTGTTAGACGAAATATTCAGACTAGATTCTGGATGAACTTCGAATCGACCCATAAAGAAGAGTAATTTTCAATGTTTGAATTCTGTATGCCTTGGGTACTTGGGGTATTTTGAGGTCAAGGAGGAGTATCTTCTGTGCGAACTCCTGCAATTGACCACCTTGAGAATTGTTCAGATGTACTGTACTGGCCTGCGCATTTTCCAGATATGCGGAAAGTCGTAGAGCATGAAATCATAAGTTTGTTGCCTCTGAGCGTAAAAAGCCACAGAGCGTGAGATCATAGATTCGTAGCTGCTGAGCGTGAAGTCGTAGGTTCGTAGCCTCTCGAGCGTAAAAGCTACCGAGCATAAAAGCATCCGGGCGTAGAACCATAGACTAGTAGCCTGTGAGCGTAAAATCGTAGATCCGTAGCTGTCGAGCGTAGAAAGATCCTTAGCATAAAAACTGTAGATTTTGTAGCTTCTGAAAAGAAAATCTTCCGGGCGTGAAGTCGTGGATCTGTTGCCTCTGAGCGTAAAAAGCCACCGAGCGTGAGATCATAGATTCGTAGCTGCTGAGCGTGAAGTCGTAGGTTCGTAGCCTCTCGAGCGTAAAAGCTACCGAGCATAAAAGCATCCGGGCGTAGAACCATAGACTAGTTGCCTGTGAGCGTAAAACCGTAGATTCGTAGCTGTCGAGCGTAGAAAGCTCCTTAGCGTAAAAACCGCGAATCTTCCTTGCACGAAAACTTTTCGAATTCGCTGACTGTCCGCCTTCTCTGAGTAAATAGGCTGACGTAGTCCCTAATCATAACCAAATATTAAATGTGAGATTTGGTTTGGGATTCGAGGAGTCCATCCGAACTCTATATATACCCCAAGTTTCTGAGAGAAAAAACTTTTCATCCGTCTCTGTGAAAGAAAGCTTTTGACTGTTCGAGTTCTTCTTCGTTTCTTCTCCGAGTCTTCAAAGTTTCCAGTAATGGCCTCGAAACAAGTCTCCTCCTCTAAGAAAAAGAAGGTTGCTTCTTCTTCTCGTTCTTCTGCTCAAGCGGGGCCGACTTCCGTCGGGCACGGCGAGCTTCATTCTGAACGGAGTATCCCGCCGACTAGCAGTGCACCCAGCCTTAAAGGTAGAGCTTTTGGGATAAAAAAGAATGACTGAAAATCCTTCGCACACGTTATACGTGAACGCGCTAGGTCGTCTTCTGTGCTGATAGCCTCTTCGAGGAAGATGATGCACAGAGATGTTTCATCTTTTACGCCCACATTTCTAATGTGTTAGCGCAAAAACTCCATATTTTCGCAGTCTGGCGTAAAAGCTTTGACTGTCGAAAGTTGGCGTATACTATATAATTTGAGTGTCACGCAGGGATGGAAATTTCTAATAACTCAAATTTTGGCGTATACTGCCAGTCTTGAATTTTACGCCTTGGAATAAGATTCCAGCGTAATGATCAAGTTTTTACAGTCTTGGCGTAAAGCACAGACTGTTGAATTTTTTTTTTGCATATGCTGCAAGACCATAGAAACTGACTTGTCTTTCTTGCATTTTGCAGTTAACTTGCACGCGTCTCCGCTAGCCGATGTGATGGGTTCTGCCGCCGGGATGCTGCACTCCAACTATCTGGAGGATCTGTCGCACGTGACATTTCCTATCTCCGGGCCCCAGTATCCTGAAGGAAGGAAAATTTTGATATCGGCTCAGGGCGAGCGAACGCTGCTGAACATGATCAACGGAGAGCCCCTGACGTACATAGATGGGGACCAATACATAAAGTCGACTTTTCTCTTCGGGGATATGATTGACAAGCAGTCCCAGACGAAGCCCAAGAAAGAACTCTGGGTCTTCCCTGCCGGGAGCTTGGTTTTGTATCTGCCCAAGATGCCGAGAGACTATCCCATTTCGGCATTCTTCCATGCTACACATCCCAGGAGGATGTCGTGGACGCTGACTCCTGATCTTCACGGCAGGCCGGGGAAGATATTTCATCTGAAAGGAGCGGACCATGGGTCATTTGTCAGCCGCCCTACCGGCAATGTGACGATGTTCAGGGGACTGTACCCGGGCAGTGTCCCGAGCGAAGACAGTTTAGTGATCCAGCCGGTCCAATTATCGACTTTCTGCAATGATTTCATGGGGCGCGGGGGAGTATACCCTAAGGTGAACCCTCGGACAGGCGGGTGGATCACCCCCACAAATCTTCGATGGGCTCGCTTAGCTGATTGGGCCCTGAAGTATTTTCAGATCGAGCTGGAGAGCATTGGTCTGTTTGCAGCTGTGAGTGCCACCAGTGTTGGGTTGCCTCTCAACCCCAACCTATTTCTGGCACTGATGGAGCGATACATCTCGCTCACCGGGACTTTCGCCACTCCACTGGGGGAGTTGGGATTGGCCCTCCACGAGATGACAGAGATCTTGAGACTGCCGATGGGGGATACTCCATATGAAGAGTATGTTCCCACGAACCGGGAGCTGGGGGATTCGGACCCTCAGGTAGTGGAAGTGTACCAGGAGCTGATGTGCCACTACCTCGCTTGCACCGCTTTTTATGACGAGCCTTCAGATTTGGCTCATGTCAGTAAATGGACGTCCTACCTCTTCTTTCACCGGTCCAGGACCGCTAAGCCGGAGAATGTATTGGAAGGCAAGGATCTGCCTTTGAATCCTCTAAGCGTGCTTAATGCTCAGGTAGTTGACGATCTCATGGAAGACACTGGGGCTCCGGACTTGATCCTCGACGAAGGGATAGGGAAGTATCCCGAAGGCACCAAGTCCTATAGTTATTTGAGGCGTTGTCGCAGGCCTCTGTCCAGGGAAGCTCAACTGGCTGGCTTTCTCTCCATATGGCTGCGCCGACTGGTGGTACCCGGCATCGCATCTGCGGACCGCATTCACCGCAATACGCTATGGCCTGCAGTGCATCTGGTGTTTGGGGCAAGACTGGGCTTGCTCCCTGCCATGGTGTGCCGCATTCAAGCTGGCCTGAGGGCTGTCACGCCCAGTCCTAAAATGTCAGGAACTAGGCCACGTGTCACTGGCCAGCTGACACGTCACTAAGGGCTTAATCCACTTTGATGGACCCAAAGGAACGTGCTACGCTGTCCTAAAATACTACAAGTACAAAACAGGTATATCTATCTCATCCACAACAAAATGTCAGAAAAGCAAGTGCTGAATATATATATAAAACTGAGTTTGATACAGTACACAACTAGTGAGAATACAAGCCTACTACAAAAACTGATAATAGCGCAGAAAAATCAGATAGACTAAGCAGTGTCTATCTGATGAAAACATCTTCATCTCCAGGTGGCAGGCCTCTAGGATCAAGCATACTCTGAGGGTGTCTCCTCGAGCTCCTCCTCGGTAGCACATCTGGCCTCCTGATCAGGGCCATACACAGTGGGGTAGAAAGCCTCGTCTAGATCTGGCAGGGAACCAGGTCCTCAGTGGGACGTAACAAGATACAGAAAATGATATGCCATGTATGTAAATACTGAATAAAGAAAATAAATACAGGGTGCTAACCATTCTAAGTGAAATGCAAGTAAAGATCTCGTAGTACGCATGGGAATGTGTGGCTAGACATACGCTGACGTAATTCACCAATCGTGGTGACTGGCTAGTATATGTGTCGTATGCCCCCGGACTCACGGGTAGCTCTGCAATCGACCATCTCCGAGGAGCATGGTACGAAGGTATAAATCATATATGGAGGGGGTGTCCCATACGTCTACTAGTTATCTTTCCCATCCCAATGAAACTAAATGTTAAGTCGTACATTTCCTGAGTTATTCTATTCCGTGATGCGGGTCACACGTACTGGTATCTAATCAAATACGCAGCTCATATCCATATATGTAATACAACCATGTCGCGTGTTCCCGTGATAGGGTCTAGGAGAATATCAGGATATTCTCACAGTGTTGGTGAGTCTGTAAGACTAAGTTATTTATACTAATTGTCAACGTATTATTTGACTGTACCAGAGGCAGTTTCAGGTACTCATAGTATATGAATTTCAGAAACAAGAAGCATATAACAATATTTGAGAATTAAAATATTAAACTTGGCAAGGTATACTTGCCTACTCCCTGATAGTGTTGATAACCTGATCTCACAGTCAGGTTTGTGGTTGCTGGTGACAGGGGGTCACTGGCTGTACTGTAGTTGGTTTCTGTTAAAATAGACAGTGTTCGTAAATATCATGGCTGTGATATAAAGTATATATATATATATATACTTATATACACATATATAATATATATATATATATATATATATATATATATATATATATATATATATATATATATATATATATATATATATATATAGTATGTATATATATAGATATAATATATATTGCAGTATATATAATATATAAAGAACAAAAAAGTGCAGGTATAAATATATTACAATTATAATAGTAGCAGGGTATATCCACTGCTATATATATATAATAATATATAATATTATCAGGGTGTATCCCCTGATATATATAATATAATAGTCAGGGTATATCCACTGAGATAATAATATAAGTATTCAGGGTATATCCACTGATAATAATAAATAATAAATAAATTGAAATGACAGTACAGAATTTAAATACATACATAACTATATACTATACTATATAGTACATTTAGATAAAATGATTTGACAGGGCAAGAATTATAAATGTATATATAGTAGGCTGTAATATCCAGCTCATATAATATTATAGATATATGTAATAAATTGAAATGACATTGCAAGAATTTAAAATATATAATATATATATAAGCTGTATTATCCAGCTGGATATAGATAATATATATATATATATATATATATATATATATATATATATATATATATATATATATATATATATATATATATATATATATATATATATATATATATATATATATATATATATATATAGATATATAATAGGTGCAGAAAATTAAGTGCAGAAAAATAAAATAAAAGAAAAAATGCATAGTATATATATATACTATATGATAGTATTTATATAACATATAAAAATATGTTATATATACATATATAACATAAAATATAGTTTTATATATATATAATATATATACAGTATAATATACTGTAAATAATAGTATATAACATATATATATAAATATACATATATACATATAAATATACATATATATATACCTATATATACATATACATATACATATACATATATAAATATATATATAATTACATATATATAGGGTTTAGGGTTATACCCTCTGACAGGTGGGCCCTAGGGGTTGTCGACGGCGGGTGGACGGCGACGGAGCTGGCCGGAGGCGGCCGGAGAAGAGAGAACAGCAGCAGTAGCTGTTAGCAGTAGCAGCAGCAGCAGTGGAGTGCGGGGGCTGCCGGCGGCGGAGAAGCGGCGGGGGTGGCCGGGCAAGTGGTGGGTTCGGCAGAGTGGAGGGTGGCGGTCAGGTTGGTGGTGGTGGCGGAGGTCCACGACGGTGGTGGTGGCGGCTAGGGGCGGCCGGAGTAGAGAGGGTAGGTTAGGGTTGGGGGTGGCCGAGAGTGCTGCGGGGGCTAGGGCGGCCGGAGCAGGCGTCGTGGGGCGGTGAGGAGTGGTGGTCCGGTGGAGGGAAGGATGGCGAAGCGTTTGGGAATGGTGGCGGTGGTCGGCGACGGCCAGAGGCGGCGCTGGGGGTGGATAGGAGTGGTGGTGGTGCTGTGGACAGTGAGGGAAGGGGGAGGTTACGGGGGCTGTGGCCGGCGGAGCAGGGCGGCGCTGGCGGTGGGGCTTGGCCGGAGGGGAGAGGGGGTCAGGGCGGAGGGTCGGGCAGGGTTTGGCCGGAGGCGGTGGTCGGAGGTGGCGGAGGGAAGGGGCTGTAGGGATTTGTAAGGGAGGGGTTAGGGTTTATATAGGAATTGAGGGAATGGCAATTTCGTAATTATGGAAAAGTTTAGGGTTAAATTGGTAAATTGATATTTTATGATATTTTCACAGGATTTCTCTGGATTCTTATGGTGGGTCCCTCACACCTATGGTCTAGCCAATAGGATTAGGCCACCTAGTATGCAATTTTGCATAAAGACCCCTAACTTTTTAATAATTGCATAAATGCATGAATTTGGTATTTTGCGTAATTCCGCAATTTACCTGATTTTAAATACTGATTTTCCGAAATTCTAAATTGTACAAAAATGAGGGAAAATAGCTGGGGAAAATGTTTTGGACAGTGTGGGGTGAGTTTGGGTAGATGCAGGGTCTGATTCTGCAGGTGATACGGATCCTCGTATTTATTAATTAATAAATACTGCGCACGGTTTTCACTAATTATTTAGAGGCTATTAGGGTCATAATTTCTCTACGGTGTCAATACACTAATTGTAGTATATTCAGTCTAGAATATTATCGTATTTTTGTTTGGGCAAAACAGGTGCCTACTGGTCCTCAAATCTCTAGGGGTACAGAGATGGGTAAAGAGCAAAAAATTAAATAGGAAATAAATACGTACGTTTGTAAGATATTTGTACGACTAAAACGAAGCATCAAACAAGGTTTCTGGAAGTTGCACAAAATACAGAAAAAATAGTCTAACAAGTCTAGGGCAGGTATGTGAAATTTGTTTAGGGTTTAACAGCTAGTGGGATGTCCTAATTAATTGTGTAATGAACAGGTGCACAATCAATAGATTATAAATAATTTTTTTTTAAAAAAGGTGCTATAATTCTAATTAGTCTAAACTAATTCTAAATTACTGAAATCTGGTCGATGGAGTTTACAATCTACCCTCCTTAGAATATTTCGTCCTCGAAATAAAAATACACATATAATAAAAAAATTTAATTAAGGATATATGATGATTAATAGAGATTGAGTTTGAAATATTAGACATACCCTGGTTTTGAAATAGATGGGGATAACGCTGACGAATATCCTCTTCTCATTTCCAGGTGGATTCACCTGGTGCATGATGTCTCCATGCAACACGAACGAGAGGAATAGTCTGGCCTCACAACACTTTCTCGCTACGGTCCAGGATTTCTACAGGCTCCTCCTGATATGATAAGCTTGGCCCGATGGTGATCTCTGAATAGTCCAGCACATGACTCGGTCTGAAATGTACCTCCTTAGCTGAGATACGTGGAAGACGTCATGTACTCCCTCCAAGGTCTGAGGTAGAGCTAGCCTGTAAGCAACTTCTCCGACGCGATCTAGCACATCGAAGGGTCCAATGTACCTTGGACTTAGTTTCCCTCTTCCTCCAAATCTGATAGTTCCTCGAGTAGGTGAGATCTTCAAGAACACATGCTCCCCTACTTGGAACTCTAGAGGTCGGCGATGAATGTTGGCCCAGTGCTTCTGCCTGTCTTGTGCAGCTCGTAGGTGTCCCTGGATCTTCTTTACTTTCTCCACCGTACGAATAATCAGTTCTGGTCCCAAGATCTGTCTCTCGCCTATATCGCTCCAACATACTGGGGAACGGCATTTCCTTCCATACAAAGCTTCAAAGGGAGCCATTTGAATGCTCGCTTGATAGCTGTTGTTGTAGAAAAATTCCACCAGGTGTAGATGATCTTCCCATGATCCGCTGAAATCAAGCATGCAGGCTCTCAGCATATCTTCAAGTGTCTGGATGGTACGTTCTGATTGGCCATCTGTTTGTGGGTGATACGAGGTGCTGAACTTGAGGCGGGTACCAAGAATTTCTTGCATGCTTTGCCAAAAGTAAGATGTAAATCTCGTATCTCTGTCAGATACTATGCTGACTGGTACTCCATGCAGACGCACTATCTCCTTCATGTACATGTCCGCCAAGATTTCTGTAGATTGTCCGACTCTGAAAGGTAGGAAATGTGCAGCCTTTGTGAGTCTATCTACGATTACCCATACAGCATTACGACCACTGGGACTTCTTGGGAAGCCCGTAACAAAGTCCATCGTAATGTGTTCCCATTTCCACTCGGGTATTGGGAGGGTTGAAGTAGACCGGCAGATCTCTGATGCTCAGCCTTGACTTGCTGACACACCAGGCATTTGGCCACAAAGCGTGCTATCTCCCGCTTTATTCCATGCCACCAGTAATATTGTCGCAGATCTCTGTACATCTTTGTGCCTCCTGGATGTATAGAGTATGTTGAGCTATGAGCTTCTGACATCAGCTCATTACGAAGTTCTCCATTTGGAACATAAAGACGATCACCACATCTTAGAGTCCCATCTTCGTGTATGCGATATCCTGTCTGAATTCCAGCCTCTGTTCTTTGTCGAAGCCTCTGAAATCTTGCATCTGTTGGTAGAGCAGTTTTGATTCTTTCTACCAAGGTTGATTGCAGCTGATAGTTTGATAATTGGCCGTCAAGTCCTGGCATAATGACCTCTATTCCCAAATTTTCTAGATCTCTCAGAAGACCTGGTTGGGTGATCATAAAGAATGCCGAGGGTCTTCTGCTTAGAGCATCTGCCACCACATTAGCTTTCCCTGGATGGTACTGTAGATCAATTTCGAAATCCGCCATCACTTCGAGCCATCGTCTGTCTCAGATTTAGGTCCTTCTGGGTGTAGACGTACTTCAGACTTTTATGATCGGTGAATATCTCCACTCGTTCGCCATATAGATAGTGTCTCCATAGCTTCAGGGCGAAGATGACTGCGGCAAGCTCCAGGTCGTGAGTAGGGTAATTCTTCTCATGAGTCCTCAACTGTCTTGAGGCATAAGCTACAACCTTCCCATGTTGCATTAAGATACAACCAAATCCTTTTCCGGATGCATCGCTATATATGACGAAACCTCCGGATCCAGATGGTATAGTCAAGATGGGAGTTGTAGTCAGACGCTTCTTCAAGTCATCAAAAGCTGTCTGGCAATCTTCAGTCCATATGAACTCCTGCTCCTTGCGGGTAAGACGAGTAATCGGCTCCGCGATTCTTGCAAAGTTTTCTACGAATCGCCGGTAATATCCGGCAAGTCCTAGAAAGCTTCTCACCTCTGAGACGTTGGTCGGGGTTGGCCACGTCTCGACAGATAAGATCTTTGCTGGGTCTACCGAGATGCCTTCTCCTGTGATAACGTGTCCAAGAAATGCGACACGGTCAAGGAAGAATTCACACTTGCTCATCTTAGCATAAAGGCTCTCCCGTCTCAGCGTCTCTAATACCAACCTTAAGTGCTCTTCATGCTCCTCATGGCTCTTTGAATACACCAGAATGTCGTCGATGAAGACTACCACGAACTGGTCCTGATATTGGTGGAAGACTCTGTTCATCAGGTTCATGAATACGGCAGGTGCATTAGTTAGTCCAAAAGGCATCACCAGGAACTCGTAATGACCATAACGAGTCCTGAATGCTGTCTTTGGAATATCTTCCCTCCGTACCTTGACCTGATGATAGCCTGATCTCAAGTCTATCTTCGAGAATACCACGGCTCCTGTAAGCCCCTGATTTTTTCAAAAATATTAAAATTAGGATTTTTCACAATTTTCTGGAATTTTCTGGGAATTTTCTGTAATTAAAATCAGGGTTTTTGAATTATTACATGATTTTTAATTGTTAATAAATAATATTAAAATATTAAGAAAATAACATTTTTGGGTGTAAAATAGAAAACTGGACTTAGGGCAATTTTTCTGGATTTTTCTGGGCCCCAGAACTATTTTTAAATGCCTAAAAACAAATTTTCTAATTAATTAATTAATTAACTATTTTAAATTATTATTATTATTATTATTATTATTATTATTAAATTTTTATTTTTATTTTTGGGCCCGGCCCAGTGGGCCGAGCCCGGTCCAGCCCAGCGGCCCACCCGCCCTATCGGGTCGGGTCGGGTTCAGCCGAACCCGACCCGCCGCAGCAACCCGACCCGCCGAGCTGCCCCTTCCCCCACGACGCCCGTTTTTCTCGCCGGCCGCCGCGCGCAGCGCCGCGCGATCCGCTCGCCACGCCCCGCCACGCCGCGCCACGCCGCGCCACGTCGCCCCGCTCCGCCGCTCCCCTCGCCCCCCCGCAACCGCCCGACCTCCCTATATATCTCCCCTCTCCTCCGCTCCTCCTCCGCCTCAGACCCTCGTCACCACCGCTCCGCCACCCACCCGCCTGAGCCGCCCGCCTGAGCCGCCCGCCTGAGCCACCGTCCCCCGGCCAGCCCCCTCCTCTCCTTCCTCCGCCCTTTCCGTCGGCTCCGGCGCCCGACACAGCCGCTGCAGCAGCCGCAGCGCCGCCACGCTGCCCGGAGCCGCCGCCTCCAGCTCCGCCGCGTGTCCCCAGCGCGCCGCCGCGAAGCCCCCGGCCCCCTCCGCCTCTGCACGGCCGCCCTCAGCCGCCGTGTCCGGCGAGTCAGCCCTAACCCTAGCCCTAATTTCCTGTTCTGTGTCGGACACAGGACACAGTGTCCGACACGACTCGGACTCGATTTTGACCCTGTTTTCGGGTCCCTTCAGGTGCGTGTAACTTTCGCCTCGTAGCTCCTTTTTCAATTCTGCAAATTGCGTTGTGAAGCCTGTATGACCCTCTCGGTGTCCGGACAAACTGTTCGGGGCACCGCGTCCTGTGGTGATCGCACACCGCGATCCAAAAACAGGAAAAAACCAGACCCTGTTTCACCCCGGAACCGAGTACGTCCCGCCAAACGGGACGACTTGGTCGCGTGCGGTCTTCACAGATACGTGCGCAGCGTCGATACGGACGTGTGAGATTTCGCGGAAGCTGATTTGGGTGTGCGTGCACACCGGAATCAACGCGTATCCGCGGACATCGTCCCGTATCCGCAATTTCTGTAATTCACCATAACTTCTTGTACACTCGTCAGATCGAGACGAAACTTGCGCCATCGGACTCGTAGCGATACGCTGGTCCTGTGGGTCAAGTTTGGTTCGATTCTGAGAACGTTGACGAAATCGCGTGTCGCGGGCCCCACAGGCCCCGCTCGACGGGCGATTTTGTGTTCGGCTCATCGGAATCCAAATCTGGAAGTTCCGTTGGGTTCGTATCAGCGTTCCTGACCTGTTGACACTAAGTTTGGTGAATTTGGAGACTTTTGACCCGGACACGTTTTTCGGTGCAAAGCGGGCCCAACGGCGGACCCCGTTTTGACCCGAAACTGCCGTTTTTGCCCTTGTCTCCAAATTGGACCCAAGGACAGGCGTTTCTAGCTATTTGACATCTTCTGAGCATAATGGTAATGTCTATTTCAGCTTTTGGACTCATCTGTGGAAACTTCCCCTAGAACATTAAACAGATCCAAACATCAGGCAAGTACCTGCACTTCAAGTTTAACCTTTATATTGTGATAAATAGATTCCCTGCTTTATATAGTACCATTGATGATTATATGTAGAGTTGAAACACTGGATTTCATGTCTTGAATAATATATTTCATGTCTTCCTTTTCGTGTCGGGCGGGAGAATACTAGGAGGCATGTAGTTTACCCTCCCCCCCTGTATTCACTGTGTACCAGCTGTTAGTACGCGATTGTACCATCAGCCTTGTACTTGATTATTCCTGTATTCACTGTGTACTAGTCGTCTATGACGGCCCTATTAGCCTTATAAACCCCTACATGCCAACTACGTATTCTAAAACAAGTACCAGTTCACACAGCTAGTCTCTAGTCTTGTTACATTTCTTGCTGACTATGGTAGTTACATTTTCTGTCTCATTTATTCCCTGCTTTCTCATATTCTTGTTTATAGCATTTAGACTCTGAAAGATTAATGTTTCCTTTATGCTATTTTCTTAATATGATACTCAGTTTAATTGTCACAAATATTTAGTTTAAATCTTGTTGTGCATTGTGTACTTTGCTCCTTTCCTGACTGGATCCGTTGTTTAGGCGATGATGAGAACCTTGCCCCTACCTATTATGGACCCTATGAGCCAGCAGGTGGTACAGTTGCAGAGCCGGTTCCCACCCAGGAAACTACTCCTGCAGAGTAGTTAGCATTAGTTGTTATTTCCTTTCATCTTAGTAATCGGGTTTGTCCCCGATATAAATCTTTGGTTCTGTAATAAACTCTGGATCTGATTTTCATATTCTGGTTATAAAATCTTAGCATTTCTTTCCTGCTATTTTCTTGCCTATTTAATTGTTGTGAATGAGCTAGATTTATTGCTTGTGGTCATGCCCTAGACAGCGTACTACCGCCGATTCTGCGGCGTAGGCTGGACGTGCCCACGCACTCGTGCCCGAATATCCGGGTGCGGGTCGTGACACGTTTTTATGGTGGCCCATGCAGGTCAAACGACTAAATTGTTCGGTTTCAACTTAGGGACCGAACAGGCCTGCAACAAGATTGAGGATTTTAGGATAAAGCTCATTCACAGTATAGGGTCATTATTTCAATTCTTGATATCATTTCTGCTCAATTATCCTATCGCCTTTGATTTCCAAGTATCCTATTCTGATCTTCCTATCCCTTAATCTTTCAGAATGGTCCAGACCAGGAACACAGTAGGAGGCACATCAGAACCAGCTGAGCAGAACGTGCCCGAGACTCTTGCACTTCCGCCGCCTCCATCTGTTCCGGCAGTTACTCTAGATGGGGCACAACTAATTGGAGTGTTCCAGGGATTGGTGGAATCCCAGAAGGAACAGACTGCACTTCTGCGGACCAGCCTCTCAGAAGCTATTAAGTCCCAGGAGTCGCCACTCAAGAGGCCAGGAAGTGCCAAAGACTTCAAGAATCTTAGGCCTCTGGAATTCTACGGAACTGAGGGCATTCTCTACGCTGATGAGTGGATAGAGAATGTCGAGAGACTCCTGAAGACTGCTCGGGTTCCCGATGATCTCAAAGTGGAGTCCGCCAGCTTGCAACTGTTCGACATAGCGCGGACCTGGTTTAGAGACAAACCTCAACTATCTGCTCCTGACCTCACCTGGGAGGACTTCAAGAGACTGTTCAAGGAGAAATTTTATCCCGAAGTGGCTCGGGAAGCTCTCGAAAGCCAATTCGAGAGACTGGAACAAGGAAACATGTCTGTTGATGAATATACTGCTGAATTTAGCAGGTTAAGCCACTTTGCGGAGTACATGGTTCGTACCCCGGAGGACCGAGCCCGTAGATTCAAGAAGGGGCTGTCTCCGGATATTCGCCTTGCTGTCACCACCAGCCGAGCTCGCACCTATGAGGAAATTTTGAACGTGGCACAAGGCGTTGAGAGAGACATGGGGCATAAGCTAAAGCGAGAAAGAGATACCGGAAATACGGGACCCAACAAACGCCTTTTTCAACAACAACAACAGCAGAGGTCCCCGCAGCAAGCCCAGCGTCCTCTCCCTCGAGCTCCAGCACCCCAACACCAAGCTCAAGGACAGAACCAACGAGTTCCCACTTGTGGCTTTTGTAAAAAACAAGGTCACACCTGGCAAGTTTGTAGGAAGAGACTAGGTACCTGTCTGTACTGTGGATCAACAGAACATCGCGTGAGGGACTGTGCCGCTGCTCCAGGACGCGGACAAGCTTACGTGATGACCGTGGAGAACGCGCAAACTCTGGAAGCAGCTAATGCGCGTAAGTGATTCGTAGATACCTTTCCTAGTATTGTTTAGCTCATGCCTATTGGTTCGTGACCTCAGCCTCAACCTAGTAATTTTGAACTTGCTAAATAACCTAGTATGCTTTAAAAATTTGATAACTGTTTTAGAGACTTTTTACTATTGTGCTTTTGTGTTATTTTGTGACTTCAATAATTTGCACCTCCTTTCATCATTATCTAGCGCACTTAATTTTGCTGAACTTGACATATGCTGCTATTCTATAGCCTAGTTTTGCAAGCTTACCCTTTATCGGGCTTGTTCATGACACATGTATTATTGAGGCCTGATCAACCCCACTAATACAAGTGTCTACTCAGAATCAGTGTACTACGGTCTGATCAACCTTAGTGCATTTTGATTCGCACTTCGCACGACTATTTTACGTGGATTGAGAGATATAATGACTAGTATACTTGCCCCTAAACATGTCCGAGCATATCATATCAGTTACATAATTATGCTGATACGAACATGCGGATAAATGATTACCAGAATAGAATCTCAATCCATAACCGCCTGACAATCCCCATTAGAATTCCTTAAACGCCTTGATCCCTATACTTCTGTTCTACCAACTCGCCCTTAAACTCTTTATTATTAATCCTCGTCTCCCCTCATTTCGGAAAGACAAAATCCTGTGTTTGATATAAGTTGAATTGCAGTGCTAGACATACCCCTCAGACCGGTCAAATTGATGATAACCCTTTATGACTAGGCAATGTCCTAGGTGATGTGTTTGTGTTGCAGACTAAAAGATTCAATACCATGATTCATTAAGTTGGACCTAGCTTTACTAGTTGTACAGCCCTAGAGGATATATGGGTAAAATTATAAGTTGGGTAGCGACCGTAATGTTCACCTGAGAGAAAACCGATGAACTGTGACCAAGTGAGTTGGACAGAGAGAACCCTGCAATAATTTAAATTTCGAGGACGAAATTTTATAAGTTGGGTAGATTGTAAGCCCCTGATTTTTTCAAAAATATTAAAATTAGGATTTTTCACAATTTTCTGGAATTTTCTGGAAATTTTCTGTAATTAAAATCAGGGTTTTTGAATTATTACATGATTTTTAATTGTTAATAAATAATATTAAAATATTAAGAAAATAACATTTTTGGGTGTAAAATAGAAAACTGGACTTAGGGCAATTTTTCTGGATTTTTCTGGGCCCCAGAACTATTTTTAAATGCCTAAAAACAAATTTTCTAATTAATTAATTAATTAACTATTTTAAATTATTATTATTATTATTATTATTATTATTATTAAATTTTTATTTTTATTTTTGGGCCCGGCCCAGTGGGCCGAGCCCGGTCCAGCCCAGCGGCCCACCCGCCCTATCGGGTCGGGTCGGGTTCAGCCGAACCCGACCCGCCGCAGCAACCCGACCCGCCGAGCTGCCCCTTCCCCCACGACGCCCGTTTTTCTCGCCGGCCGCCGCGCGCAGCGCCGCGCGATCCGCTCGCCACGCCCCGCCACGCCGCGCCACGTCGCCCCGCTCCGCCGCTCCCCTCGGCCCCCCGCAACCGCCCGACCTCCCTATATATCTCCCCTCTCCTCCGCTCCTCCTCCGCCTCAGACCCTCGTCACCACCGCTCCGCCACCCACCCGCCTGAGCCGCCCGCCTGAGCCGCCCGCCTGAGCCACCGTCCCCCGGCCAGCCCCCTCCTCTCCTTCCTCCGCCCTTTCCGTCGGCTCCGGCGTCCGACACAGCCGCTGCAGCAGCCGCAGCGCCGCCACGCTGCCCGGAGCCGCCGCCTCCAGCTCCGCCGCGTGTCCCCAGCGCGCCGCCGCGAAGCCCCCGGCCCCCTCCGCCTCTGCACGGCCGCCCTCAGCCGCCGTGTCCGGCGAGTCAGCCCTAACCCTAGCCCTAATTTCCTGTTCTGTGTCGGACACAGGACACAGTGTCCGACACGACTCGGACTCGATTTTGACCCTGTTTTCGGGTCCCTTCAGGTGCGTGTAACTTTCGCCTCGTAGCTCCTTTTTCAATTCTGCAAATTGCGTTGTGAAGCCTGTATGACCCTCTCGGTGTCCGGACAAACTGTTCGGGGCACCGCGTCCTGTGGTGATCGCACACCGCGATCCAAAAACAGGAAAAAACCAGACCCTGTTTCACCCCGGAACCGAGTACGTCCCGCCAAACGGGACGACTTGGTCGCGTGCGGTCTTCACAGATACGTGCGCAGCGTCGATACGGACGTGTGAGATTTCGCGGAAGCTGATTTGGGTGTGCGTGCACACCGGAATCAACGCGTATCCGCGGACATCGTCCCGTATCCGCAATTTCTGTAATTCACCATAACTTCTTGTACACTCGTCAGATCGAGACGAAACTTGCGCCATCGGACTCGTAGCGATACGCTGGTCCTGTGGGTCAAGTTTGGTTCGATTCTGAGAACGTTGACGAAATCGCGTGTCGCGGGCCCCACAGGCCCCGCTCGACGGGCGATTTTGTGTTCGGCTCATCGGAATCCAAATCTGGAAGTTCCGTTGGGTTCGTATCAGCGTTCCTGACCTGTTGACACTAAGTTTGGTGAATTTGGAGACTTTTGACCCGGACACGTTTTTCGGTGCAAAGCGGGCCCAACGGCGGACCCCGTTTTGACCCGAAACTGCCGTTTTTGCCCTTGTCTCCAAATTGGACCCAAGGACAGGCGTTTCTAGCTATTTGACATCTTCTGAGCATAATGGTAATGTCTATTTCAGCTTTTGGACTCATCTGTGGAAACTTCCCCTAGAACATTAAACAGATCCAAACATCAGGCAAGTACCTGCACTTCAAGTTTAACCTTTATATTGTGATAAATAGATTCCCTGCTTTATATAGTACCATTGATGATTATATGTAGAGTTGAAACACTGGATTTCATGTCTTGAATAATATATTTCATGTCTTCCTTTTCGTGTCGGGCGGGAGAATACTAGGAGGCATGTAGTTTACCCTCCCCCCCTGTATTCACTGTGTACCAGCTGTTAGTACGCGATTGTACCATCAGCCTTGTACTTGATTATTCCCGTATTCACTGTGTACTAGTCGTCTATGACGGCCCTATTAGCCTTATAAACCCCTACATGCCAACTACGTATTCTAAAACAAGTACCAGTTCACACAGCTAGTCTCTAGTCTTGTTACATTTCTTGCTGACTATGGTAGTTACATTTTCTGTCTCATTTATTCCCTGCTTTCTCATATTCTTGTTTATAGCATTTAGACTCTGAAAGATTAATGTTTCCTTTATGCTATTTTCTTAATATGATACTCAGTTTAATTGTCACAAATATTTAGTTTAAATCTTGTTGTGCATTGTGTACTTTGCTCCTTTCCTGACTGGATCCGTTGTTTAGGCGATGATGAGAACCTTGCCCCTACCTATTATGGACCCTATGAGCCAGCAGGTGGTACAGTTGCAGAGCCGGTTCCCACCCAGGAAACTACTCCTGCAGAGTAGTTAGCATTAGTTGTTATTTCCTTTCATCTTAGTAATCGGGTTTGTCCCCGATATAAATCTTTGGTTCTGTAATAAACTCTGGATCTGATTTTCATATTCTGGTTATAAAATCTTAGCATTTCTTTCCTGCTATTTTCTTGCCTATTTAATTGTTGTGAATGAGCTAGATTTATTGCTTGTGGTCATGCCCTAGACAGCGTACTACCGCCGATTCTGCGGCGTAGGCTGGACGTGCCCACGCACTCGTGCCCGAATATCCGGGTGCGGGTCGTGACACGTTTTTATGGTGGCCCATGCAGGTCAAACGACTAAATTGTTCGGTTTCAACTTAGGGACCGAACAGGCCTGCAACAAGATTGAGGGTTTTAGGATAAAGCTCATTCACAGTATAGGGTCATTATTTCAATTCTTGATATCATTTCTGCTCAATTATCCTATCGCCTTTGATTTCCAAGTATCCTATTCTGATCTTCCTATCCCTTAATCTTTCAGAATGGTCCAGACCAGGAACACAGTAGGAGGCACATCAGAACCAGCTGAGCAGAACGTGCCCGAGACTCTTGCACTTCCGCCGCCTCCATCTGTTCCGGCAGTTACTCTAGATGGGGCACAACTAATTGGAGTGTTCCAGGGATTGGTGGAATCCCAGAAGGAACAGACTGCACTTCTGCGGACCAGCCTCTCAGAAGCTATTAAGTCCCAGGAGTCGCCACTCAAGAGGCCAGGAAGTGCCAAAGACTTCAAGAATCTTAGGCCTCTGGAATTCTACGGAACTGAGGGCATTCTCTACGCTGATGAGTGGATAGAGAATGTCGAGAGACTCCTGAAGACTGCTCGGGTTCCCGATGATCTCAAAGTGGAGTCCGCCAGCTTGCAACTGTTCGACATAGCGCGGACCTGGTTTAGAGACGAACCTCAACTATCTGCTCCTGACCTCACCTGGGAGGACTTCAAGAGACTGTTCAAGGAGAAATTTTATCCCGAAGTGGCTCGGGAAGCTCTCGAAAGCCAATTCGAGAGACTGGAACAAGGAAACATGTCTGTTGATGAATATACTGCTGAATTTAGCAGGTTAAGCCACTTTGCGGAGTACATGGTTCGTACCCCGGAGGACCGAGCCCGTAGATTCAAGAAGGGGCTGTCTCCGGATATTCGCCTTGCTGTCACCACCAGCCGAGCTCGCACCTATGAGGAAATTTTGAACGTGGCACAAGGCGTTGAGAGAGACATGGGGCATAAGCTAAAGCGAGAAAGAGATACCGGAAATACGGGACCCAACAAACGCCTTTTTCAACAACAACAACAGCAGAGGTCCCCGCAGCAAGCCCAGCGTCCTCTCCCTCGAGCTCCAGCACCCCAACACCAAGCTCAAGGACAGAACCAACGAGCTCCAGCCCAGCGTTTGGCAAGGTACACTTGCCTGTGGTTCCGGCTATGTTTGCAGTTCTGACTTCGGCGGGAATTTCAGGCGGTACTCCGGTTGCTGAAACAAACATTACCATCAGATCCAGAAAATATCAATCAGCTAGAAACGCCTGTCCTTGGGTCCAATTTGGAGACAAGGGCAGAAACGGCAGTTTCGGGCCAAAACGGGGTCCACCGGTGGGTCCGCTTTGCACCGAAAAACGCGTCAGGGTCAACGGTCTCCAAATTCACCAAACTTAGTGTCAACAGGTCAGGAACGATGATACGAACCCAACGGAACTTCCAGAATTGGATTCCGATGAGCCGAACACAAAATCGCCCGTCGAGCGGGGCCTGTGGGGCCCACGACACGCGATTTCGTCAACGTTCTCAGAATCGAACCAAACTTGACCCACAGGACCAGCGTATCGCTACGAGTCCGATGGCGCAAGTTTTGTCTCGATCCGACGTGTGTACACAAAGTTAGGGCGCGTTCCAGAAAGTACGGATACGGGGCGATGTCCGCGGATACGCGTTGATTCCGGTGTGCACGCACACCCGAATCAGCTTCCGCGAAATCCCACACGTCCGTATCGACGAGGCGCACGTATCTGTGAAGACCGCGCATGACCAAGTCGTCCCGTTTGGCGGGACGTACTCAGTTCCGGGGTAAATCGGGGTCTGGGTTTTTCCTGTTTTTGGATCGCGGTGTGCGATCACCACAGGACGCGATGCCCCGAACGGTTTGTCCGGACACCGAGAGGGTCATACAGGCTTCGCAACGCAATTTACGGAATCAAAAACGGAGCTACGAGGAAAAAGTTACACGCACCTGAAGGGGACCCAAAAATCAGGGTCAGACCGTGTCCGACACGTGTCCGACACGTGTCGGATTCGAAATTGAATTTAGGGTTAGGGTTAGGGTTTGGGAGTCCGGCGGAGCTGCGGCGGAGGGCGGCCGGGTTGAGGCGGAGGGGCATGCGGCGGCTCTGCGGCGCCGGAGACGGGCACGGGGCGGCTGCCGGAGCGGAGCCGGCGGCGCTCGGCTGCTGCTGCGGCTGGCTGTTGCCGCTGCTCGTCGAGGAGAGGAGGGGAGGAAGGAGGAGGAAGAAGCCGGGGCCGGCGGCGCTGCGGTGGGCGGAGGCGAGGCGGGCTGGGGCTCGTAGGCGGCGGAGAGCGGCTGGGGACGGTGGCTATGGCGGTGGAGGGGAGCTCGGTGAGGGTTATATATAGGGGAAGGGAAGGGGCCGGCTAGGCGGAGGAGGCGGAGGGGAGAGGGGATCGTGGGGGAGCGGCGGACGGCGCAGCGGACGGCACAGGCGGCGGGAGCGGCGGAAGAAGCGGGCGCCGTGGGCACGGGGCGGGGACGAGGGCTGACTGGGGGAACCGGGTTGCGGGCGGGTCGGGTTGCGGCAGACCCGACCCGACCCGCTAGCAGCTGCGGGTTGGGCCCGTGGGCCGGGCTGGGATGGGGGAATGGGCCGGGCCGAAGTAAATAAAAATAATAATAATAACAGTAAATTAATTAATAAATAAATAAATAATTCAATAATAGTTTTAGGCCTTTAAAAATAGGTCCGGGGTCCGATAAATTCCCGAAAAATTGCCCTAAGTCCAGTTTTTCATTTTACATCCAAAAATATTATTTTCATAATATTTTAATATCATTTATTATCATTTAAAAATCATTGAATAATTAAAACCCTATTTTTTAATTTACAGAAAATCCCAGAAAATTCCAGAAAATTGTGAAAAATCCAGTTTTTAAAATTTTGAAAATTCAGGGGGTTTACAATGGTACCTGTTATAGTTTCAGCTTCAGGCTCTTCTGCAACGGCAGCTAACGCAAAGGCTTGACCCTGTCTTTGTCCTCTGGCTTGTTGTCGGGTCTTGAACTGGGCCTCCTGAGTAGGCAAGGGTGCTCCTCGCTGATATCCTCCTGATGTGGAGGGTAGCATCTTCTGGGCTTGTGCTCCTGGCTTCTGCCCTTGCTGAGGTGCTGCATCTCTGCGTTGTGGGCAGTCTTTGGCCATGTGTTGGCTAGCTCCACATAGCAGGCATAATCCGTTCTTCTTTCTGCAGTCTCTCATAAAATGCCCCTTTTTGCCACAAAAGTGGCAAATCGGGAGCTCCTTCTTCTGATAGGGTCCCGTTGTTTGCTGCGTCTGATATTGTGGACGACGGATAGGTCCTCCTGCTCCTTGCTGGTTCTTGGCTGAGAAGGTTGGATTTGAGCGTCTGGCTCCTTGGCCAATGGCTTCTTGCTCCCTGGCTTCTGTAAGAACCTCATTGTAGGAGATTCTTGACTGCATTGTTGTGTACCTCTGGAGCTCGTAGTTAAGGCCATGGTGGAATCTTTTAGCCTTCTTCAGCTCGTTCGGGATCGGATCAGCACCGAAACGACTTAGTCTGCTAAACTCCGTGTCATAGGCATCTACCGTCAGGTTTTCCTGCTCCAGGTGCAGGAACTGGGAGTATAGGGCATTCTGGACTGTCGCTGGGAAGTACTTGGCGTTGAAGTGCTCCAGGAATTGTTGCCAAGTTTGGTCTTTGCCGACGCTGCGCTCTATGGATTCCCACCAGTGATGGGCGTTGCCCAGAAGTTGGCCCCTCACAGCGGTCATCCATAGGTCAGGGGTGAGTTGCGATCCTTCTAGCAGCATTTCGGTGTTGGAGATCCAGTCGAAGATCTCCTCAGGAGTCTCGTTGCCTTTGAAATCTCTCGGGCTCATTTGACAGAAGCCTCGAACTGTGCCCGCTGGTTGGACAGGTGCTGGTGTCGGAGTAGTAGCTCTCTCCAAAGCCGTCATCAACGTCTGTCGCAGAGCTTCAGTTTGCTGCCACTGAGACTGTCTCAGGGCCTCAGTCTGTTGCCACTGGTTCTGCAACATAGTCTGGAGAAACTACAACATTTGAGGTTGACCCTCAAGTTGTGGCATTAGGATAGGCAAGGCTGGAGGTGGAGGCAAAGGTGTCTCCGCCTGCGGTGTTGATGTTTGCCCTTCATGTTGAGCTGGTGTTCCTGTCTGGACAGGATCCTGGGGAAGGTATGGAGTCGTCGGATAGACCAGCATCCTTCTCGGGGATTGGTCTCGTGGGGTAGTCGGGGTTCCTTGGATATTTGGCGAGGGGTCTGTTGCTTGGTCAGCCCCATTATTCGCAGGTTTCCTGGGTATGTCCATATTTCTGAAGAAAATTGAAGAATTAGAAAACACAAAGGTGATAATGAATGATAATCAAGCAAGATGCAATCATAAAAATATTTAAGGATGGTGTCAGTGTGGATGAGACCTAGTGTTTCTATCCTATTGCAGGCTTGCTAGGCATGTCATCATACCACTAGCAATGAAAATCTGACCTGCATGGGCCACCACTAAAACCGTGTCACGCCCCAGTCCCAAAATGTCAGGAACTAGGCCACGTGTCACTGGCCAGCTGACACGTCACTAAGGACTTAATCCACTTTGATGGACCCAAAGGAACGTGCTACGCTGTCCTAAAATACTACAAGTACAAAACATGTATATCTATCTCATCCACAACAAAATGTCAGAAAAGCAAGTGCTGAATATATATATAAAACTGAGTTTGATACAGTACACAACTAGTGAGAATACAAGCCTACTACAAAAACTGATAATAGCGCAGAAAAATCAGATAGACTAAGCAGTGTCTATCTGATGAAAACATCTCCATCTCCAGGTGGCAGGCCTCTAGGATCAAGCATACTCTGAGGGTGTCTCCTCGAGCTCCTCCTCGGTAGCACATCTGGCCTCCTGATCAGGGTCGTACACAGTGGGGTAGAAAGCCTCGTCTAGATCTGGCAGGGAACCAGGTCCTCAGTGGGACGTAACAAGATACAGAAAATGACATGCCATGCATGTAAATACTGAATAAAGAAAATAAATACAGGGTGCTAACCATTCTAAGTGAAATGCAAGTAAAGATCTCGTAGTACGCATGGGAATGTGTGGCTAGACATACGCTGACGTAATTCACCAATCGTGGTGACTGGCTAGTATATGTGTCGTATGCTCCCGGACTCACGGGTAGCTCTACAATCGACCATCTCCGAGGAGCATGGTACGAAGGTATAAATCATATATGGAGGGGGTGTCCCACACGTCTACTAGTTATCTTTCCCATCCCAATGAAACTAAATGTCAAGTCGTACATTTCCTGAGTTATTCTATTCCGTGATGCGGGTCACACGTACTGGTAGCTAATCAAATACGCAGCTCACATCCATATATGTAATGCAACCATGTCGCATGTTCCCGTGATAGGGTCTAGGAGAATATCAGGATATTCTCACAGTGTTGGTGAGTCTGTAAGACTAAGTTATTTATACTAATTGTCAACGTATTAGTTGACTGTACCAGAGGCAGTCTCAGGTACTCATAGTATATGAATTTCAGAAACAAGAAGCATATAACAATATTTGAGAATTAAAATATTAAACTTGGCAAGGTATACTTGCCTACTCCCTGATAGTGTTGATAACCTGATCTCACAGTCAGGTTTGTGGTTGCTGGTGACAGGGGGTCACTGGCTGTGCTGTAGTTGGTTTCTGTTAAAATAGACAGTGTTCGTAAATATCATGGCTGTGATATAAAGTATATATATATATACTTATACACACACACACACATATATATATATATATATATATATATATATATATATATATATATATATATATATATATATATATATATATATATATATATATATATATATAGTATGTATATATATAGATATAATATATATAGCAGTATATATAATATATAAAGAACAAAAAAGTGCAGGTATAAATATATTGCAATTATAATAGTAGCAGGGTATATCCACTGCTATATATATATAATAATATATAATATTATCAGGATGTATCCCCTGATATATATAATATAATAGTCAGGGTATATCCACTGAGATAATAATATAAGTATTCAGGGTATATCCACTGATAATAATAAATAATAAATAAATTGAAATGACAGTACAGAATTTAAATACATACATAACTATATACTATACTATATAGTACATTTAGATAAAATAATTTGACAGGGCAAGAATTATAAATGTATATATAGTAGGCTGTAATATCCAGCTCATATAATATTATAGATATATGTAATAAATTGAAATGACATTGCAAGAATTTAAAATATATAATATATATATATAAGCTGTATTATCCAGCTGGATATAGATAATATATATATATATATATATATATATATATATAGATATATAATAGGTGCAGGAAATTAAGTGCAGAAAAATAAAATAAAAGAAAAAAATGCATAGTATATATATATATACTATATGATAGTATTTATATAACATATAAAAATATGTTATATATACATATATAACATATAGTATACATATTATATATATATATATATATATACATATATACAATTTACAAATATAAATATATATGTATAAAATATAGTTATATATATATATATAATATATATACAGTATAATATACTGTAAATAATAGTATATAACATATATATATAAATATACATATATACATATAAATATACATATATATATACCTATATATATACATATATATATATATACATATACATATACATATACAAATATATATATAATTACATATATATAGGGTTTAGGGTTATACCCTCTGACAGGTGGGCCCTAGGGGTTGTCGACGGCGGGTGGACGGCGACGGAGCTGGCCGGAGGCGGCCGGAGAAGAGAGAACAACAGCAGTAGCTGTTAGCAGCAGCAGCAGCAGCAGTGGAGTGCGGGGGCTGCCGACGGCGGAGAAGCGGCGGGGGTGGCCGGGCAGGTGGTGGGTTCGGCAGAGGGGAGGGTGGCGGTCAGGTTGGTGGTGGTGGCGGAGGTCCACGACGGTGGTGGTGGCGGCTAGGGGCGGCCGGAGTAGAGAGGGTAGGTTAGGGTTGGGGGTGGCCGAGAGTGCTGCGGGGGCTAGGGCGGCCGGAGCAGGCGTCGTGGGGCGGTGAGGAGTGGTGGTCCGGTGGAGGGAAGGATGGCGAAGCGTTTGGGAATGGTGGCGGTGGTCGGCGACGGCCGGAGGCGGCGCTGGGGGTGGATGGGAGTGGTGGTGGTGCTGTGGACAGTGAGGGAAGGGGGAGGTTACGGGGGCTGTGGCCGGCGGAGCAGGGCGGCGCTGGCGGTGGGGCTTGGCCGGAGGGGAGAGGGGGTCAGGGCGGAGGGTCGGGCAGGGTTTGGCCGGAGGCGGTGGTCGGAGGTGGCGGAGGGAAGGGGCTGTAGGGATTTGTAAGGGAGGGGTTAGGGTTTATATAGGAATTGAGGGAATGGCAATTTCGTAATTATGGGGAAGTTTAGGGTTAAATTGGTAATTTGATATTTTATGATATTTTCACAGGATTTCTCTGGATTCTTATGGTGGGTCCCTCACACCTATGGTCTAGCCAATAGGATTAGGCCACCTAGCATGCAATTTTGCATAAAGACCCCTAACTTTTTAATAATTGCATAAATGCATGAATTTGGTATTTTGCGTAATTTCGCAATTTACCTGATTTTAAATACTGATTTCCCGAAATTCTAAATTGTACAAAAATGAGGGAAAATAGCTGGGAAAAATGTTTTGGACAGTGTGGGGTGAGTTTGGGTAGATGCAGGGTCTGATTCTGCAGGTGATACAGATCCTCGTATTTATTAATTAATAAATACTGCGCACGGTTTTCACTAATTATTTAGAGGCTATTAGGGTCATAATTTCTCTACGGTGTCAATACACTAATTGTAGTATATTCAGTCTAGAATATTATCGTATTTTTGTTTGGGCAAAACAGGTGCCTACTGGTCCTCAAATCTCTAGGGGTACAGAGATGGGTAAAGAGCAGAAAATTAAATAGGAAATAAATACGTACGTTTGTAACGATATTTGTACGACTAAAACGAAGCATCAAACAAGGTTTCTGGAAGTTGCACAAAATACAGAAAAAATAGTCTAACAAGTCTAGGGCAGGTATGTGAAATTTGTTTAGGGTTTAACAGCTAGTGTGATGTCCTAATTAATTGTGTAATGAACAGGTGCACAATCAATAGATTATAAATAAATTTTTTTTTTAAAAAGGTGCTATAATTCTAATTAGTCTAAACTAATTCTAAATTACTGAAATCTGGTCGAGGGAGTTTACAAGGGCTATGACTAACGGGCTGCTCGCCGATGAAACTCGGCGTGATAGCTTTCCCAGGGTAGAATTACCATACCTGTATCTGATGGGATGGTTAATTCTTCATAACCCCAGGGTTATGTCTCCCGGCTCTGGCAGTAGTTCGGGGGCTAGTTTCTTGTTGAACTACCAGAAATCCTCCTGGAACGTGACCACAGTTATAGACTGTCGGCGGGCGCTGAATCTTAGTCACAGCTGGAAGCTCTTCTGCACTGTTCCCCCTATACATCTCAATCAGCAGGGGATCAGACTTCAGGACGTAGGTGACGGGAAGACCGTTCTTTCTCCCGAGTCTTTTAATTGGTTGGTCTGTATTAGACCTTCCTACCTACTGTACATGAGTGAAGACCATTGCTTCTTCGAGCCCTACCTGCCTAGTAGGTTTGCCAGGCAATTCGGGTACGACCAGTTGCACGTGGACAATGTCGTCACCAGCTTCAGGTCCAGGGGTGGACTCATTGATGGAGCCAGAGGATGGAGATATTTCATCATGGGTTGCACTGAGGCAACTTTTACCGTGCCCGTCATTTCACTCTCCACGGAGCTGCGCATTCTCCACTCGTATGCCCAGTTCTATATGGCAACCAACACCTTCCATCGCGATTTTGATATGCATGGAAGTTTTAGGGTGCCTTCTTCCAAGTCTGGGGGAAGAGTCGAAGTCCCCTCGGTTTTTTCTGACGAGGGTGAGGAGTCCGTCAATCCAGATGAGCCTCTGTTAGCGGTATCGAGGGGTGAAGTACCTCTGCCTGCAGGGCCTTTGGTAATCTCTGGGAAGCGAAGGGCTCCTATTCCGAAGGAGACTTCCTCTTGCAAGAGGAAGAAGAAGACGGTTACTCGTCCTCTCCGGATTCCTGGTATTGAGGCTCCTAGAGATGAGCCTGCATCTCCCCATGTCGGGGATGATTCTTTGATTGGAGGTTCCTCGCCTTTTAGAGAGGGAACCTCGACAGTCCCGGCTGGCAGTGCCGGAGAATTCCTGCTGGAGGCTGCTGTCGCTGCTACCGCTTCCGGTAGTGGAACAAGATCGCCTTCGGGGCCGAGCCGAATGGGGATATCTTTATCCGGATCAGCATCGGGAGAGACCCCTGCCGTGTCTGTAGGTGCACCCAGCGAGATTCCAGCCGATGAACCTCGAGGGAATCTCGGCGAAGATTCGGAAGAGTACCTGTCGATGTTTGTTAGAGCACCCCCTTCTCCAGGTATGACAACTTGCCTAGCATCACTAAGAAATGATTTAGCTGTACTGGCCGCGGACGCGACATATACACCATTGGCCATGGGTAAATATCGTCTTTTATGCCTCTTCTTTTAGGAAAATTAACATTATGCTGATATTAACTTCCTTTTGTCTTCTTTTCAGGGGAAGACATCTTCAGGGAGGGCAGTGTAGATGCACCCTTTGGCTCTGTGTCAAGTCCTGGCGGTGACACTGTAAAATCCCTTCCCAGAAAATTGTATATACCCTTTATTTATTAATTATTAATTAAATGATAGTAATTAGGTCCAAATAGGAGAAATAGATTTTTAATAATTTTTATGTTAGGTGTTCGGGCACTTAGATGACTTGTGGGACCATCAGGAATTTTTCGGAATTTATTCCATGTAGGAGACCCCTTGAGCAGTTGCTAGCCCAACGATGTGCAATACCCTATTATACAAATTTTAGAATGAGTATATATATATATATATATATATACAAATATATATGTATATATATTTTTATTAAAGTAAGAAAGGAAAAGAAAAGAAAGTAAAAAGAATCTAATAATAATAATAACTTAGAATAATAATACTTATAATAATAACCATGATAATAGTAGTAGCAATAGCTGCTACTTTAGGACTTAAGTTCCTTAGGAACTTAAGCCAGCGGATTTTTGCATTATTGCTGCGGGAACAAGTCAGCAGGGAGCCCGCCTATAGCCTTCACCCGCCCCCATTGGCTTTGTATCAACCCGCGACCCTTTACTTAACTCCAATCCTTCCTCTCTCTCCTAATATATAACATATATATATATATATATATCATTAGCTCCCCAAAACCCTAACCTAAAACTCCAGACTTCCCTTCCCATCTAGAGCCGTCACCGCAGCCAGAGAAGCCTCCCCAAGCCATCCAACCATCCCGTCGACGCCGACATCGCGAACTGCAGTTTCCCACTCGAGGCACCTTCTCTCCGGCGTGTTTTTCCGTTGACTCGCTCATCCAAACGCAGATCCGTTTTCATAGGTATGATCTTCCCTTAACCCTCTCCAATATCTGTTTTATAGTCAACCTCGGAAAACGTGTGCCCCTAGGTGAAAAACAGCACCCAAGTCAGCGCGAGCAGACAAAATTCTGCAATCGCAGAAACTTGCGATGACCACCTATATTGTCGAGTTCGTATCTCCCACCACAGAGATCCGAATTCGACGATTCTTTTTGATACCTGTAGATTACATGACCTAGTTTATTTTCTGTATTATAACTTTGTGCTATTAGTTGCTGTGGACCAAATTGTAGTCGTCACAAAACTGCGCGCACCCACTTTTTCCGGTTTTCTAAAAGTGGGAGATCGGAGCGCGCCCCGCCAAACGGGACCGCCCCGCCGTGTGCCAAGTGTACCGAATGGTGCACGCAGCATAACGGGACACGTGAAAATTCATGGGGACTGATTTGGACGCGTGTGCGCACCGGAATCAGGCCGTATCCGCGAACAGATTCCGTGTCGCCACTTTTGTGGAACTCGCGAGTATTTGGTGCACGCTTGTCAGATTGCGACGAAACTTGCGCCACTGGACTCGTGGTAACAGGCTGGTCCTGTGACCCAATTTTCACGCATTTCTGAGACGGTTGACCAGATCGCCAATTGGCGGGCCCCACAGTTGACTTTTTGGACCAAATTAGGTTCGGCTCATCGGAATCCAAATTTGGACATACCGTTGGGATCGTATTGACATTTAGAATTGTTTGACCCATAGTTTGTCCCATTTAGAGACTGTTACCCTCGGCACACTTTTCGGTGCAAAGTGGGCCCACATGTGGGACCCGCTTGGGCCCGAAAATGACCTTTTTGCCCCTGTGTCCAAATTGGACGAAAGGACAGGCGTTCCTAGCGGTTTGATACCTTTTGAGACTGTTGGTGATATTTATTACAGCTTTCGGAGTAGTACCCACCGGATCCACCGATACCAGGACTACAGTTGATATTCAAACATCAGGCAAGTGTACCTTGCCAAACTCTGCAGCTTAGTTATTCATTTTCCTTGCTATATATATATTACTGTGCATGCTCAACCTAGGACCGTGTGACGTACTTAGCGTCCGATTATCAGTCGGGTGCCGACACTGTATGCAGTGTTGGGTAATGTCATCTAGATATGGACATACGTGACACTTTATCTTCTCGTACTTGTCATACCAAGTACACTTGACCCAGGACACTGGACACTGATCATGAGACAGGATCTTCCCGAGATATTCGTGGTGATCCTGTATAGGATGCAGGACTTATAGAGATACTATATTCTAGATACATTATGACTTGTGCATTAGTTATGACCCCGCTGACATGGACGTGAGACGTTATGTTCATGATTTGTGTGGTTACATTGGGTGGGGAGAGACACACAGACTACAGGCTGATCATATATATACACCCCTATTATCGTGAGGCACAAGACTCTATAGCCGAGCTTGGCCCATTACTCATTACTACTGCTGCTACCGGCTCCCCTACACAGAGCTTGTAGTATGCTTCAGCCTGAGCTCTAGTGCTGCTCTCATCTTGCATATCACTTAGCTGGTTATTTTAGTATTCCCTTATTATCCATCTATTGCTGGAGATACCCACAGGCTACAGGTTGATTATGTTATGCCGGCTACTCAGTCTCCCGCCGAGCTAGACCACCTCTTGACACCCCTGCTACCGGCTCCCCTTCACAGAGCTTGTAGTAGTTCCAACCTGAGTACTGTTGATATTCTCTCTTGCATTTTATACAGATGTTACATACTTACCCTGCTTATCTCATTATTTATTGCACTGTTTATATTCTGGCTTGTATTATTTTCTGTACCTTGCTATGTCCCCTGAGGACCTGGATATGGATTTTGTCCCCAGATTTTGCAGACGTGGTTTATCCCGAGGTTTACGGGACCGGAGCAGGAGCTGATCCAGGAGCTGTATCACCATCCGAGGACGAGGTCTTAGCTGAAGACTTCTCTTGGGCATTCATGTTTATGCTCAGCTTTTAGTATTTCTTTCAGTCTTTTATATTCTGGTCATTTGAACCATTGTACTAGATATTTATCGGGTTGTTCCCCGAAGTACTTTGTGAGACTAGATGATGATTTACATTCCCTATTATTCTGTGGATCATATTTTATATCTTGTGTGGATGAGATTAGTTGTGCCATGATTGTCGTAGACTTGTTTTACAGCTTAAGTATGCCCCGATGGATCCATTATATTGAGTTGGTCCATCGGTGCGTACTGCTGGCCATTGCCACGTGTCTAGTCCCACGGTATTTTGGGACTGGGGCGTGACATGGTTTTTGTGGTGGCCCATGCAGGTCTACGACTAAATAGTTCGGTTTCAACTTAGGGACCGGACCAGCCTGCGCTTAGGACTAGAGTATAGGATCTCATCTACAATTGACTATGATTCATCTTCCTCCTCTCTGTTCTATTTCGAACAAATGCATCCTGCTTGATTCCTGTGCTTCCCTAATAGTTCTTTAAGTATAGCCTTCTCCTAGAATATAGAAGTTTCTGTTGTTAGATGATAATTAGAGTAGCACACCTATTTAGAATACAACGAGATTATAGATACACCACTAAGTTTAGAATATCTAGTGAACCCTAGATTTCCTTATCTTTAGAATTGATTTACCATTACCCCCAGATGTATTATGAAGACTTGAGAGTAGTATAGACACTACTAGAGATAGTTAGAAGTTTTACCATAATGTTTGCCCCTAGCATGGAGGAACCCATAGAAAACAAAAACTTAATGTTTGGACTGAACCTAACCTTCATAGTTAGATGATATTGGAACCATAAACTTATATCATTGTCTTGTTATTAGTAGACAGCACCCTAGGAAGCCTAGAGGAATGTAATCAACACTTCTCCCTTGATCATACCCCGAACATAGCAACCAACACCCTACTCCCCTTAGAGAACCATGATGCTGTCTAGAGCCCTCTATCTTTATTTTATATATATTGTTCCCCGCGACCATATCGCTCGCTATTTTGCGACGGATAATTACGTTTCTTCTCTTCATCTTTCAACTCGCGCCATCTGACACTTCGGATAGTAGGCCAAGTAATTTTATTCTTGGTTAAAGGCTCATAGTTTGCTAGGCTTATAGTTGTAGCCTTGCGTGTGAAATCTTTATGCTTGGTAGTTAGAATTTGATAAGTTTAAGTTGCTTTGTAGATTGTGACCAATGATTAACCCTTAATTTTTAAATCATGAAATTTGTACCCTCACCTCGATACAAGTTAGACCCTTCCTCCTTGACGGCCAGTAACTCTTCTATCCTTACCATTGACACTTGCTTGTAAGTGCTATGACTAAGACTTAAGGTGACCCTTACCTATATAATGCAATAGGAGACCCTAATAAGTATCAAGATCCTTCCTCATATACCCTAATAAGAGTTTCTGTTTTATTTACATGTGCAAGATTATTTGTAGGATCCTCTTAAGACGATCACGGTATTAGTTTAATTCTTTTATAAGTTGGGTAGTATGCCTCACAACATAGTACCAACTAGCCCTATTGACCCATTGATGAAGTGAACTAGGATGACACAACTTTAGACTTGCATTAGAAGATAGTGTTTAATTCAGACTGTAGAATTTAGAGGTCCTTGTCCCTAACTGGTCGACTAGCGACTTGGACAAGGAGGTTGTATGATGACTGTAGAGATTGGAGAGTCTGTTATTATTATGGTTGCTTGTTTGTTTTGTTTTATGAACTTGAATAATTTGTACCTCCTTTCATCATCATCTAGCGTACTTAAATTTGTTGTACTTGACTTATGCTGCTATTCTATAGCCTAGTTTTGTAAGCTTATTCTTTATCGAGCTTGTTCATGACATATGTATTAGTGGACTGGTACATTAATACAATTGTCTATTCAGAATCAGTGTATTACGGTCTGATCAACCTTAGTGCATTTTGGTTCGCTCTTCGCACGACTACTTTACGTGGATTGAGATATAGTTGACTAGTATACTTGCCCTCTAGGTATGTCTGAGCATATCGTATCGGTTACGTAACTGTACTAATACGAGCATGCGAACAAAGGTTTACCAGAATAGGATTTCAATCCACAACAACTTGACCATTTCCATTTGAATTCTTAAACGCCTTGATCCCGATACTTCTATTCTATTACCTCACCCTTGAACTCTTTATTATTGATCTTCGTCTTTCCTTATTTCGGAATGACGAAACCTCGTGCTGGGTATAAGTTTGATATATAGACAGTACTAGATACACCCCACAGGCCGGTCGCTTTATTGATGACCTTCTATATAGGATTAAGGGAATATCATAGGTTATATGTTTGGTGTTAAAGACTTGAGGATTCAATAACATGATTAAATGAGTTGGGGCATAGATTTATTAGATGAGTAGTCTTAGATAATATATGGGTAAATTCTAAGTTGGGTAGTAGTGCATTGTCAACTCGGGAGGAATTTCTTTTCGAGTAAGATTAGATTGGGAGAGGTTCAAGCCATTGTAATTTTGAGAAAGTTAGAAGGATGACTAAGATGATGAGGATCAATGAATTGATATTGAGGACCCAATATTTATACCTTAAGTGCAGGAGTTAAATTTTTGAACAATGAAGGTAGAATCACCAATTCGAATTTAGAGGATAAATATAGAATTTCAGACTTGAATATTGGTGGACTGCATTTAAATTATTTTTCAATTTGGTGAATTGAATTAAGAATTAAAATTTTGATTGGAGCAGTGGACATCTTAACCTAGAAGTGATTGCAATGGATATGATTAGGATTTTAGTTATCGCAAGAAGATTGCGACTGACTTGCCTTATTGTATATAAAGGATTAACCGATTCTGCCTTATTTCAATTTTGAGGACGACATTATTTTAAGTTCGGCAGATTGTGAACCCCTCACCCAAAATTTGACCTACTTGGCTGAGTTAGTGAGACTAAGGTTAGCTGAGTCCAGTTAGAAATAGAACACGGTATTTTTATTTAGTTTTACAACATGATATCACTTGACGCACCTTACCATTGCTTCGATAAATGGAGCAAGTCACCAGTCACTGCCTTCCTACGAATTTCACACCCTTGTCCTAGACATGCCCATCATCCAATTCTCATCTTTGTGCAATTTTCCAATTGTTGGACGCTTTTATGCAAAAGAGCATTTATGTGTCCACACCATTGGACATGACACATGAAGAAACCTATTTTTTCGCTCATATGGATTTTTTTCATGATTTTTCTTCGGGATGTGCGACGTGCAACATCGCCCACCCCTTTAAACCTAGCCTTGCATTTTAAACAATGCAAATCTTATACCATCATTGCATTCTATCGTGGCTTAATTTTAATTTCGAGGACGAAATTTTTATAAGTTGGGTAGAATGTAAAACCCCTTCCCAGAAAATCGTATATACCCTTTATTTATTAATTATTAATTAAATTATAGTAATTAGGTCCAAATAGGAGAAATAGATTTTTAATAATTTTTATGTTAGGTGTTCGGGCACTTAGATGACTTGTGGGACCATCAGGAATTTTTCGGAATTTATTCCATGTAGGAGACCCCTTGAGCAGTTGCTAGCCCAACGATGTGCAATACCCTATTATACAAATTTTAGAATGAGTATATATATATATATATATATATACACAAATATATATGTATATATATTTTTATTAAAGTAAGAAAGGAAAAGAAAAGAAAGTAAAAAGAATCTAATAATATAATAATAATAATAACTTAGAATAATAATACTTATAATAATAACCATGATAATAGTAGTAGCAATAGCTGCTACTTTAGGACTTAAGTTCCTTAGGAACTTAAGCCAGCAGATTTTTGCATTATTGCTGCGGGAACAAGTCAGCAGGGAGCCCGCCTATAGCCTTCACCCGCCCCCATTGGCTTTGTATCAACCCGCGACCCTTTACTTAACCCAATCCAATCCTTCCTCTCTCTCCTAATATATAACATATATATATATATATATATCATTAGCTCCCCAAAATCCTAACCTAAAACTCCAGACTTCCCTTCCCATCTAGAGCCGTCACCGCAGCCAGAGAAGCCTCCCCAAGCCATCCAACCATCCCGTCGACGCCGACATCGCGAACTGCAGTTTCCCACTCGAGGCACCTTCGTTCCGGCGTGTTTTTCCGTTGACTCGCTCATCCAAACGCAGATCCGTTTTCATAGGTATGATCTTCCCTTAACCCTCTCCAATATCTGTTTTATAGTCAACCTCGGAAAACGTGTGCCCCTAGGTGAAAAACAGCACCCAAGTCAGCGCGAGCAGACAAAATTCTGCAATCGCAGAAACTTGCGATGACCACCTATATTGTCGAGTTCGTATCTCCCACCACAGAGATCCGAATTCGACGATTCTTTTTGATACCTGTAGATTACATGACCTAGTTTATTTTCTGTATTATAACTTTGTGCTATTAGTTGCTGTGGACCAAATTGTAGTCGTCACAAAACTGCGCGCACCCACTTTTTTCGGTTTTCTAAAAGTGGGAGATCGGAGCGCGTCCCGCCAAACGGGACCGCCCCGCCGTGTGCCAAGTGTACCGAATGGTGCACGCAGCATAACGGGACACGTGAAAATTCGTGGGGACTGATTTGGACGCGTGTGCGGGCCGGAATCAGGCCGTATCCGCGAACAGATTCCGTGTCGCCACTTTTGTGGAACTCGCGAGTATTTGGTGCACGCTTGTCAGATTGCGACGAAACTTGCGCCACTGGACTCGTGGTAATAGGCTGGTCCTGTGACCCAATTTTCACGCATTTCTGAGACGGTTGACCAGATCGTCAATTGGCGGGCCCCACAGTTGACTTTTTGGACCAAATTAGGTTCGGCTCATCGGAATCCAAATTTGGACATACCGTTGGGATCGTATTGACATTTAGAATTGTTTGACCCATAGTTTGTCCCATTTAGAGACTGTTACCCTCGGCACGCTTTTCGGTGCAAAGTGGGCCCACATGTGGGACCCGCTTGGGCCCGAAAATGACCTTTTTGCCCCTGTGTCCAAATTGGACGAAAGGACAGGCGTTTCTAGCGATTTGATACCTTTTGAGACTGTTGGTGATATTTATTACAGCTTTCGGAGTAGTACCCACCGGATCCACCGATACCAGGACTACAGTTGATATTCAAACATCAGGCAAGTGTACCTTGCCAAACTCTGCAGCTTAGTTATTCATTTTCCTTGCTATATATATATTACTGTGCGTGCTCAACCTAGGACCGTGTGACGTACTTAGCGTCCGATTATCAGTCGGGTGCCGACACTGTATGCAGTGTTGGGTAATGTCATCAAGATATGGACATACGTGACACTTTATCTTCTCGTACTTGTCATACCAAGTACACTTGACCCAGGACACTGGACACTGATCATGAGACAGGATCTTCCCGAGATATTCGTGGTGATCCTGTATAGGATGCAGGACTTATAGAGATACTATATTCTAGATATATTATGACTTGTGCATTAGTTATGACCCCGCTGACATGGACGTGAGACGTTATGTTCATGATTTGTGTGGTTACATTGGGTGGGGAGAGACACACAGACTATAGGCTGATCATATATATACACCCCTATTATCGTGAGGCACAAGACTCTATAGCCGAGCTTGGCCCATTACTCATTACTACTGCTGCTACCGGCTCCCCTACACAGAGCTTGTAGTATGCTTCAGCCTGAGCTCTAGTGCTGCTCTCATCTTGCATATCACTTAGCTGGTTATTTTAGTATTCCCTTATTGTCCATCTATTGCTGGAGATACCCACAGGCTACAGGTTGATTATGTTATGCCGGCTACTCAGTCTCCCGCCGAGCTAGACCACCTCTTGACACCCCTGCTACCGGCTCCCCTTCACAGAGCTTGTAGTAGTTCCAACCTGAGTACTGTTGATATTCTCTCTTGCATTTTATACAGATGTTACATACTTACCCTGCTTATCTCATTATTTGCTGCACTGTTTATATTCTGGCTTGTATTATTTTCTGTACCTTGCTATGTCCCCTGAGGACCTGGATATGGATTTTGTCCCCAGATTTTGCAGACGTGGTTTATCCCGAGGTTTACGGGACCGGAGCAGGAGCTGATCCAGGAGCTGTATCACCATCCGAGGACGAGGTCTTAGCTGAAGACTTCTCTTGGGCATTCATGTTTATGCTCAGCTTTTAGTATTTCTTTCAGTCTTTTATATTCTGGTCATTTGAACCATTGTACTAGATATTTATCGGGTTGTTCCCCGAAGTACTTTGTGAGACTAGATGATGATTTACATTCCCTATTATTCTGTGGATCATATTTTATATCTTGTGTGGATGAGATTAGTTGTGTCATGATTGTCGTAGACTTGTTTTACAGCTTAAGTATGCCCCGATGGATCCATTATATTGAGTTGGTCCATCGGTGTGTACTGCTGGCCATTGCCACGTGTCTAGTTCCACGGTATTTTGGGACTGGGCCGTGACAGACACGGAGGTGCCTGATTTTGAAGAGGAAGCATCTTTGGGTGCCGGCTCGCCTGTCGAAGAGATTCCGATATCTCAAGAGGAGGACGAGTCTGTAATTGCGCAATGCCTCCTTTGAGTACGTCGGTCACTTCGTCCGGTGTTGGCGCTTCTTCTTTTGTCGCACCTCCTGTTGAGGCGACGGCCGTGGCAACATCGTCTGCTGTTGTTCTTGGAGGGGGACTCGCCACTATCGCCGCCACTCCCAGCGTCCATTCGGATCTAGCTGCGCTGACTGAGCAGTACACTCGTATCTTCTATGCCACCTTGAAAATGTTAATATCAATGGTGTTGGAGAAGAATTTGGGCTTTGCTTCGCTGAGGAGGGCCTCCCGGGCCTCTATAATGCCGATCCAAGAATTCAACGACACTGGGGTAGCTGACATGCTGGAGGAGATAGTTAATGGTTTGGAGCAATCCATTAACGAATACTTGCAGCTAGCTCGAGGCAATATTGACGGTCTCGTTCAAGCTAGGTACGACTCCCTGACTGCGCAGCTTGCTGAACAGATGGCATCTCTGAATAAGTCCATCGAGGCTCAACAGCGGGAGATGGACGAAGAACGTGTCCAATTGGGGTATGTCATTCCCGAGTTGACCCGGTACGAAGCCGAATATGAGGAAGCGGCAGCGCAGGCCCGCATATTGAAGGATGAGCTCGTTCGATTAGAGGCGAAGGCTCTCTCTTTGTCGGCAGCCCAAGATGTGCTGAAGGAGCGACGGGCGACTGTTCAGCAGAATCTGGCGCACGTGGGTGCTTTCCACTCAGGTTTTGTGCGGGCTCGGTCTGAGCTAGCTGCTTTGGACAACGATGCAGCAAGGTTGGAGAGGGCTCGTGCCGACATATTGAACTCCCGGAATGAGAGAATGGTTGCTCTGGCGCAGCATATTCGCGACCTAACCGCTCCCCCCAAATATTGTACTTTTTTGCTTTTTAATGTACTTTTGCTCTCTCTTTTTGGGAATAATAAAGAGGCTTTCATCTGACTTTGTGGACCCATCATTTTGGAATATAAATGACAGGTTTGGGTGAAAGTGATATCAGAGGTAATATGGACATGATATACTCTCGGTAAGTTTTAGCAGGACATATTTATTCAGAGGTAATATGAACATGATAGAATACGATCCCACTAGTTTCGTTGTGGAAGTAGTTTTGTCAGAATAAGATTTTCACCATATTCCACTTGAGCAAAGTAGGTTAAGCATAGTACCTTTTCAGGAATTTGCCATTGATAGGAGCCATTAACAGGTCTCCATTAGGCTTGGCTAACCTGTAAGCGCCGTTTGAGAACATCATCTCGATCACATAAGGGCCTTCCCATTTGGACTGGAATTTGTCCTTACTCCTGTGAGTAAGAATCATCGGCCTTCTCACAGCTAAGACTAGCTCGCCGACTTTGAACACTCTTTCCTTTACTTTTTGATTAAAAGCTCTGGAAATGCGTGCTTGGTAGAACGCGATGCGCTGTTGAGCTTGGAGGCATTTCTCGTCTAATCCTTCTAGCTCTTGAAGCCTTAACAGGTCATTCTTTTCTTGAGTCAACTTATTAGCCACGGCTATCCCGAGTGACGGAAGCTGGATCTCGATGGGGAGAACTGATTCGCTCCCGTAAACTAATGAGAATGGGGTACAACCTGTCGGTGCTCGTACCGTTGTGCGGTATGCCCAGAGACATTCTTCCAGCTTCTCATTCAAATCCCTATTGTTCGAAGAGACGAACTTTTTCAAGAGCTTGGTAATGGTTTTGTTGAAAGCTTCCGCCAAACCATTAGCAGCAGGATTATATGCCGTAGAGGCCATATTTTGTATCCGATTTTTATCGCAAAATCGATAAAATGCTTGGCTGATGAATTGAGGCCCATTGTCATGAATTATTCTCTGGGGTATCCCGAAGCGATAAATGGCGTGATGCTTGATGAACCTGATCATATTAGATGCCTTCATCTCAGCAAGAGGGATCGCCTCTGCCCATTTGGAGAAATAATCCGTGATGGCCAGTATGAACCGGTGACCTCTGGAAGAAGACGGGTGAATAGGACCAATGATATCCATATCCCATGCTTCGAAAGGCCAGGACGCAACCGTAGGATGTAGATGTTCAGGAGGTTGATGGATAAAGTCTGCATGGACTTGACAGGCTCTGTACTGTCTTGCATACTTTATTGCATCTGTGATCATAGTAGGCCAGTAATAGCCCATTCTCCTGATGCGATCCTGTAGCTTAGGCCCGGGTTGATGTGCTCCGTATACGCCGTCGTGAGCTTCACGGATGATCCGCTATGCCTAATCATCTGAGAGACATCTCAATAGCAGTCCGTAGGTCCGGCGATATAGACACTGTGAGGATGCCTCAAAATAGAAGCGTAATGATCGTCTTTTGACGGATACTGCTTCTTTAGGGTTCTCCGGCAAGATTCCGTATGCTACGAAATCTATAAAGGGACTTCTCCAGTCTCTCCTGGGAGGATCTGTGTTTACAGCGTAGCTGCATTCTATGTGAAAGTTGTTTTTCACACAGAATAAATCTCTGCTATGAAGGATTACCGAATTCTGCCTTTTTATAGGAATATCTAAATCTGCAGCTAGACTGGCTAGGGCATCAGCTTTCAGATTCTGAGATCGGGGCATATGTTCCAGGAAGAAACCTTTGAATGTCATGTCTATCTCGACCGTTGCTCGGTGATAGGGGATGAGGTCTGGATTTTGGACTTCATATATTCCTCTGACTTGATTGACGATTAGCAGAGAGTCACCGAAAGCTTCCAGAGATTCGACGTCTAATTCTTTAGCGACTTGGAGGCCGATTAGTAGAGCGTTATACTCTGCCACATTGTTAGAACAGGGCTCGCTAAGAGAATATGCTCGGTAAATGACGAGCTATTAGGAGTAACCAAGACAATCCCTACTCCCGACACCATATTTTCCCTGGGACCAGTTTTGGAGGCACCATCGAAGAATAGTTGCCATGCATCACCTTCTATTGCGGAATTACACTCTGCAACTTCGTCGGGAATGTCCTCGTACAGCTTGGAGGCCTCCGGGATCGGATGAGCAGCTAGAAAATCAGCCAATGCTTGGCCTTTGACGGACTTCTGAGGGACGTACACCATGTCATACGGTGTTAATAACATCGCCCAAGTCGCAAGTCAGGAATTAAGAACGCTTGGCTTGTTCATCAGTACCCGAAGGGGATTGACCCTGGAGATGATGTGGATGGTTTGGCCTGTGACATAGTGCCGCATTTTCTGGATAGCGAACATCAGAGCCAAGCATTCTTTCTCCACTGGGTTGTACCGGTGTTCGGCTCCGACCATCATCCTGCTGAGGTAGTAGATAGCTTGTTTATGGCCCATATCATACTTTTGCGCGAGAAGAGCTCCCAGAGAATGATCCATTGCTCGAACATACAGCACGAATGGTCTTTCTATGACTGGAGGCACAAGAACTAGCGGGCTAGTGAGGTAGCGTTTGATGTCACCGAACGCTTGCTGACAGGCTTCGTCCCATACGAAGGATACACCTTTCTTCATGAGACGAGAAAAGGGCTGACATCTCCCAGAGAGGTTGGATATGAATCTCCGGATATAAGCCAGACAACCTTGAAATCCCCTGAGTTCTCTCAGATTACAGGGCAGTCGCATTTCTAAGATGGCCTTGACTTTATCAGGGTCCACTTGAATGCCTTTGGCGGTAATGACAAATCCTAGGAATTTGCCACTAGATACCCCCAGGAAGGACTTTGTAGGATTCATTTTGAGTTGATGTTGGCACATCAATTCAAATACTGTCTTCAAGTCTTGGATGTGATTGTCCTTGAGGCAGCTTTTGACAGCTACATCATCCACGTAACACTCTACTGTCTTGCATAAATGCTCATGTAATATGTTACTCATAGCCCGTTGGTATGTAGCCCCGGCATTCTTCAATCCGAAGGGCATGACCGTATAGCAATATACCCCCAATGTGTCCGAAAGGCAGTATGCTTCTCGTCCTCAGGATGCATCTTGATTTGGTTGTATCCTAAAAATCCATCCATGAAAGACATACGTTCGAAACCGCATGTATTGTCAATCATGACGTCTGTGATGGGAAGAGGAAACTCATCCTTGGGGCAGGCTGCATTCAGATCTCGGTAATCGATGCAGACACGTACTTTCCTATTTTTTTTCATGACCGGGACAACATTGGCGACCCAGTCGAGATGTTGTTCTTCTCGGATGAAGCCGCAGGCTATCAACTTCTTGACTTCAGCTTCGATGGCGTCTATCATATCCGGGCGGAACCGGCGTTGGTGCTGCTTCACAGGTTTTGAATCGGGCAATATATTGAGCTTATGAGTAGCCACATTTGGATCAAGACCTGGCATATCCTCGTAATTCCACGCAAAGACGTCGATATATTCTTTTATTAGCTGGATAACTTCTTCCTTTTCTGCTTCGGAAAGATTGTTACTGATAAATATCGGTTTTGGCAAAAGTTTATCCCCAACGTCAATCTGGATAACTTTATCTTTAGTGGGAGGTTATCTCTGCTCGAAGCAGAACTCCCATTGTGTATCCATTTGCTGAGCCCAAGCGTCATTCTCAAACAGTTCAGATTCTTGTTCGTCTGCTTCGAAGGGATCTGTCACTACCATATTTACTGATAATGTTCGTTTGAGAGCATGAGATGAGTCGGAGGGCGCTGAGCCATTTTGAGAAGAGGAAAAGATATCCTCGTTTGACTCAGAAGTTGCAAGGGAGGTGGTATACCCTAACCCGAAACGAGTTCGTTGATAGTAGGGATCGCCGTGCAGCGGCATTCGTCTGCCTTTCCCGTAGTTGAGACCTGGTTCCTGCTTAAAGTTATAACCCATACTTTGCATGATCTTCAAAGCTTGCGGGCTGTATCTGTGAACCTGCATTTTACCAACGTCGTCGTCGGGAGAATCCTCTTGTACAGTCGGTCCATTGCGCATGCGGCCGAAGACTATTGAATGCTGACTGCTGCAAGTGGGCGGGACAATGAAGATAGAATCCTCATGCGGTCCATATGTCGTGGTGACATTGGATGATGATTCTACTTCCCACATATACAGATGATAGGAATCTATAGCTCCCAAGAACTTTTGTGCTATAGGTTCTATATCATCATGGGGAAAGGATTCCTGATTCGGAATTTGAGCGTCAATATACTGGAAAAGAGGATGTTTATTATCATCTGAAATCTCGTTCCTGGTTGTATTTACATCAATCGGCTGCCTGCTGCGCCGAAGGTTGATGACCAAGGATGGAGGCTTCTGGTTCAAAGTGATCACTAGAGGATCACCCCCTTTTCCTGACCTGGTTTTGTTCAGGTGGATCATCATAGGCTCCATGGCTTTTGGACGAGTAGTCCGTCCTCTCACCTTGATTGACAGCGGTTGTTCGGTAGAGGGTTCTTCTGGCTCCCGGTGGGATTCCTTCTCTGCTTCGGCTGTCACCTCCTCCGTGTAGTCTTGAGAGTACAACACGGCATCGGAGTAGTAGGATTCTACTCCTCTGAACGGGTTCAGGTCAGCAAACTCTGTTTGTACTATTCCTTGGGCGTCTACATATTTAAAACATTGATGTAGAGTTGAAGGAACGATGTTGTGGTCGTGGATCCAAGGTCTGCCCAGCAGAATATTGTAGGACACCTCTGAATCAATGACATAACATGTGGCCACTGATCTGAGGTTACCGATCTGGATCCTCAGGCGAATTTTCCCCAATGGCTTACTCTTTCTGGCGTTGAAACCCACGATTGTAGTGTTGGTGTAGGCCAATTCGCTGGTAGGAATCCTCAGTGGTCTGAGCAGACTATGAAGAATGATTGTAATCCCTCTGATTTTCAAACAGAATTTTAATTTGGATTTTTTCAATTTTTCTGGAATTTTCTGGAATTATCTTGAATTTTTCTGTAATTAAATTCGTGTATTTTAATTATTAAAGGATTTTTAAATGATAATAAATATTATTAAATTATTATAAAAATAATAATTTATGGTGTAAAATAGAAAATCAGACATATGGTAATTTTTCGGGAATTTATTGGACCCCGGATGAATTTTAAAAGCCCTAAATACTAATTTAATTATTAAACCCAAATAAACCGGGTTTATTTTAAAATAAACCGAACCAAACCAAATTAAACCGGACCGGGTTTTTATTTAAACCAAATTCCTTATCGGGTCGGATCCGGGTCCAACCCAGACCCGACCCACTAACCCGACCCGACCCGCCTATTTGATTTCGGATCGGGTCGGATCCGCTGACCCGACCCGACCTGGCCGCCCGAAACCCGACTGAACCCCTCTCTCTTCCCCGACTTCCTAATTTCCCTCCGGCCGTTACGCCGCCGGCAACCGCGCCCCTCCAGCTTCACTAACAACCGCCGCTCGCCTTCCTGTCCGCCTCCTCCTCTTCCCCTCCCTCCACCGGACCGCCTCGTCATCTTCCTCTCCGCCCTATATAAGAGCCCTAGCCGCCTCCCTTTCTCCCCTCCTCCGCATCCGGCTTTCCCTTCCACCTCCAGCCGCCGACGCCTCCCAGCTCCTCCACCAGGGACCCCAGCGCCTCCATCTTCCCCGACGAGTCCCCTCGACCCAGTCTCCGGTGACGCCACCCGCATAACAAGCCGACCCGAGCCCAGAAGCCGCTGCTCTCCGACCTCGCCGTGCCCACTGCCCAGCACTCCTCCGGCCGCCCGAGAGCCGACCACAGCGCCGCCCTCTTCCAGCAAGCTCCGCCCAGCCGGCCGCCCCGCAGCTAGCCGCCCCGAGTCCGGCGTGTCGGACACCACAGAAGCCCTAACCCTAGAACAGTACCCGGACACAGTGGACACTGTGTCGAGTCGATACGAGGACACGAGAAACCCTAATTTTTAAGCCCAGTTCAGGTATTCATAACTTTTTACTCGTAGCTCGGATTTTAATTCCGTAAATTGCATCGCGTAGCCTGTATGACCCTCTCGGTGCCAGGACAAACTGCTCGGGGCATCGCGTCCTGTGGTGATCGCACACCGCGATCCAAAAACAGGAAAAAGCAGACCCTGTTTCACCCCGAAATCGAGTACGCCCCGCCAAACGGGGCGACTTGGTCGCGTGCGGTCTTTACAGATACGTGCGCGTCGTTGATACGGACGTGCGAGTTTTCGCAGAAGCTGATTCGGATGTGCGTGCACACCGGAATCAGTGCGTATCCGCGAGCACCGTCCCGTATCCGACCCTTCTGTTTCTCGCTGTAACTTAGTGTACACACGTCGGATCGAGACGAAACTTGCGCCATCGGACTCGTAGCAATACGCTGGTCCTGTGAGCCAAGTTTGGTTCGATTCTGAGAACGTTGACAAAATCGCGTGTCGTGGGCCCCACAGGCTCCACCCGACGGGCGATTTTGAGAATGGCTCATCGGAATCCAATTCTGGAAGTTCTGTTGGGTTCGTATCATCGTTCCTGACCTGTTGACACTAAGTTGGACTGTTTTTGAGACCTTTGACCCTGACGCATTTTTCGGTGCAAAGCGGCCCACATCTGGACCCCGCCTTGACCCGAAAATGACGTTTTTGCCATTGTCTCCAAATTGGACTCAAGGATAGGCGTTTCTAGCTGATTGATGTGTTCTGGACCTGATGGTGATGTCTATTTCAGCAACCGGAGTACTGCCTGGAAATCCAGCTGAAGCTCGAGCTACAACTGAAACAGAAAATCCAGGCAAGTGTACCTTGCCATAAAATGCAGTTATTGATTCATTTTAATTCTCTTGCTTTAATTTCTGTGAATGTTGTACTTGCCCTATCAAGTATTTTATATCCAGGACACCTGACACAAGGCATGATACAGAATCTTCCTGATTATTCAAGGGAGTTTGTATAAAATATAGATTTCATGACTTAAGCTTATTTCCTTAGAACATGACCGATTGCATTAATTTAATCTTGCGTAACATGAACATTGAGATCTGTGACATGAGATTCATTGGGTGGGGAGAGTATTACCATATCAAGGCTGAATAAATATTATATATTATTATCTGGAAGTGTCCTAGTCTCTGACACAGAGCTTTGGCACCTGTACTGGCCCTTCGAGAAAACACTGCTATGGTTTCTTGTCACTGATCCTGTAGTAGTCTCAGCCTGAGTATGAATAATAACTCTCACTTGCATGATCACTTAGCTAGTTTAATTATTTACCCAGATTTGTTTGATAGCAACATCGGCATGCCACTGTCTTAGACTTATTAATTTATTGTGCTTCTCTTGTGTTTAACATCTTGATTGACTTGCATGTTCATTCACTGTATTTTGGCTCGTATTCTTCTGTACCTTGTTACGTCCCACTGAGGACCTGGTTTTGTTCCCCAGTTATAGTAGACGAGATCTACCCTGAGGTGTACGGAACAGGGGCACTACTCGGAGCAGTACCTGAACCTGAGGACGAGGTGATCGCTGAGGACTTCTCCTGAACAATTGCTTCGCCCTGCTCAGTATTATGGCAAATAGACTTTAATTCCTATTAATTTAAACTCTTTATTTCCTGTCTTTGAGAACTTGTGTAACCAGACTAATATCGGATTGTTCTCCGATTTTATTTACTTTGACTGTTGTTGTTTGATATTTCTTTTGATGTTATTGCTATCTTATATCTGTGGATGAGAATAGTAAAACCTTGACTGATGTAATACAACTTAAGTATGCCCGATGGATCCATTAAATTGGGTTTGTCCATCGGTGCATGCTGCTGGCCATAATCACGCATCCAGTCCCTCGGTATTTTGGGACTGGGGCGTGACAATGATGCTGATTGATGATCCCGGATCTATGTGAATCTGGTCGACCTCCATGGAACCAACATACCCGGTGTAATAGAGGGGTCTGTCATGCCTGTTATGTTTTAACATCATGTCATCTTGAGTGAAAGTGATGTTTGGGACCACCTCCATCACACTGTGGCATTGAGGACATGCCACTGGTTCTTCGTCAGGGAACTTGAGCTGGGTCAAGTATGCATCCGCCTGCTTCAATGCTTCGCTCAGGGCTAGACGAGTGTCTTGGGAGAGCCTGAGTAGTTCGAAGATAGACAACCTGGCTGGTGTATTAGCCAATTGGGCCAGGATGTCGAAGTTGTACGGCTTTTCTAAACCTTTGTTTTGAATGTTTTTCACAGGTTTGTCGAAACGTACTTCCTTTTGCTTACCTTTGTCCGCCGAAGTTGGTCTCGAAGGACCGACCCCTGGTACGACGAGCTCTGGTTCTGACGGCTTGGTAGCTGAAGCGTCTGCCGGTGCATCTTCCTGACTTGCTTCATAGTCCTTGAGGTAAGCCCTCCCTGAACGGGTTCCAGTGGCCAAGACCTCATCTTCTGATGCCGAGTCTGCCGCAACCATGTGACATGGTTTGCGCTTCGTATTCTTCTTAGACTTAGCCTTAGCAGCTTGAGTCTCTTCCTCGATCCCGGACACCAAATCTTGATGTACCCACATAATCTCGCCTCGCTGGGTAGTTAGTGGTACCAGATCATGATTTTGACCTCTAGCTGGAGGGAGATTAATGATGTTCATCGTCGTCCGGGAAATAGGTGTAACACCGTTCGGGATTTCTTGGGGAGGCAGATCACCAAATTATAGAGAGATCATGTTGGCTGTGACCGTCTTCTCGCTGTTGCGCAGAGTGATGGCCTTAGCATCGATCAGATCCTGGATCTTCCTTTTCAGTATATAACATGCCTTTGTGGGGTGGTATATGTACCTATGAAAGATGCAGTACTTGGGGTTGTTGGTACTGCCGGCCTCATTGGGCCGTCTCACCTCAGGAAGGGTAATCTTGCCGCTTTTGACGAGACATTCGAATATGCTTGTAATATCGTCGTCGTCGAAAAAGTACACTTCAATGGGCCTGGAAGTCCCAGGTTTTGTCTGCGTGGTAGCCACCGTCTTTTGCCTGGACGTGTTGATCGCCAGAGCTTCTTTACCCTTGGTACCACGAGGATGGTCGATGTTGGAGGATGACCTTTTGCCTTTATCGCGCACCTTCTGACTATTGTCCTCCGCGGCTACCGCTGAGATGATAAACGAGGGCCAATCATGGAACTGATATGGTCCTGTGAATACCGAGATCACGGGGAGAAGGTTCTTCCTGTAGATGTCCACCAACGTCGAGTCTAGAACTCCTGGAGGCATTTGCAAAGTGGCTTGACGAAAACGTTCGTTGAAAGTGCGAACATTCTCTTTTTCCTTCTGCTTGACTTCGATGACAGAGGACATAGACATGTCCATCCCTCCTTCGTAGAATCGTGTAAAGAATAACGCCTTAAAGTCTTCAAAGAAAGTAATGCAGTTGTCCGCCAGACTTCGGTACCACTGATAAGCCACTCCCGAGAGACAGCCCTTGAACACCCGAGTGAGGAGGGCGTCATTCCCTTGTAATAACACCGTCATCATACTGAAGTAGTTCATGTACTGACTCGGTGATGTTTTTCCCTCGAACAAAGCCATAGTCTGTGGTTTGTATCTAGGAGGAAAAGGGACCTCCTCCCAGATAGCTGGGTAAGGTTGGTTGATTCCTAATTTCTTGAGCTGATCTTTGTGCTTCAGGGCATCAAATTGGGCTTTCAACTCCCGTACTGCCTGCATCGGATCTTCAGCCGATAGCGGGACCACAGAGTGATGAGGAATCGATTGCATCGCGACTCCGACGGGAGATAATGCATTCTCCGAGTGAGGAAGCGGAGGAACTGCTGACTCCTGATCTAGAGCAGGCTCTTGGATTGTGTTGGATGGTGGTAAGTCCACACCCACACGTATCTGAGTTGGAGGGACCGACGCTTGAGCCATAGTAGCTGTGTGTTGAGTCAGCATCATCTGGTGCATGTTTTTTATCATGGATTGCATTTCTTTTAGAGATGTCTCCAGTACAGTAATGCGCTGCTCAGCGCTCCTGGACGGAAAAGCTTTCTCGCGTTCATCTCCAATGGCATAAACTCCCATCTTCCTTGGTGTCATTGAAAGATTAGTATATGTCTCTGTAGAAGTTAACTCTATACTTTCAGTATCTGATTCGGGAGACTGGCGACCCCCAGCTTCGGAATCAGAAGAGTACGAAGTCGGTTGTCGAGACCTCGAACGGGTGTTTCGGAACACCCCAGCTTCAGTGTTCCTAAGGAGCTGGTTGAATCTCCTTCGGCTCGGAGCTCTAGAGGGATGACATCTTGAGCCCGATCTTCCTCTAGGTATGTGTGAAGCCATGTTCACCGATGCATGTGTGGGCTCTTCTTCCTAGAAAGATGGAGAGTAGCTCAACCGGTCAAAAACAGACCATTTTGCTTCAGAACAGTAACAATTAATTACAATCCTATGACTATTATAAGAGTGCTCGTTAGGAGGCATAATAGACATGCTGGAAAATCCCCTATCCTTGCATTTCTGGATCAGGTACTTGCGCAGGTCAGGAGGAGTTACAGAAGAAGAAGACGACTTGTTCCTTCTGTTCACATCAGTGGGCATGCGGATGTTGGGAGCCCTAGTTTTTCCTGTGCCTCCTGTATACAATAGGTTGGCCATCTGGGTGGCAAAAAATCCTCGAGGAGGGTGTCTTTCCGTAAATTGAGCCTTCTTTACGCTGAGGGGCTTCTCCTGGCGTAATTTGGAGCTCTGCTCCGGTTGGCATAAAGCTGAGGATGTCTTCAGTCGGCCGTCAGTCTCTCGCGTAATCCGGAGGGCTGGCAGATTGTTCTCATGCTGGCGTAAAGGCCGAGAAGTTGGGTAGTCCGCCGCTTGCTTTCCCTTCCGTAGATTACATGGGTCATCTGCTTTTCCGCGGAAGGCAGATGCATTTTTACGTGCGGAGCGCGTTTGGAACTTCTGATTTGGCGCTAAGGCATTATCAGAAATTTTTTCTGTTCCGCCAGGGACGGAAGACTGATTTCTACGCGCAGAGCGCGGTGTAGGCTTCTGGACTAGCGCTGAGGCATTGTCCGAAGTTTCGTCTTTTCTGCCAGGAATGGGAGACTGAATTTTACACACAGAGCGTGGAGTATACTTCTGGGTTAGCGCTGAGGTATTGCCAGAAGTTTTGTCTGCCCTGCCAGAGACAGGCGACTGAATTTTACGCGCAAGGCACGGAGGGAGCAATGCTACAACCTCGTTGGTCGGAGAAATCGGAGAGGTCGGAGAGTCCACAGGAATGGTAGAGGATGTCTTGGGCATCCAGACCTTACGCAGCTTCCTGTTGTCTTGGATTGAGAGAGAGTGAGAGCTACCCCCTGTTTGAAGCATGTCTTCGTAGGCAGATTGGTCGAACTGGACGACCAGTGTCTTCTTCACGGATCCCACGGATACCGTATCATGTTGAGCAATTGCTTCCTCGTCGGAAGAGAAAGATCTTCCCCAGCAGAGTCGCCATCTTGTTGTTTGATAAAATAAACGAAAAGATACAATATGTGGAAACGAGGTCTTATACGAAAACCCGCCCTTCTTCTGTGTTTACAAACAAGATTGTACAATTTAATCCTATACGAGGATGTCGAGTACAATTTATTTAATCTGGGTAAATATTGCTATAGGAGTCTGATCTGCAGTCGATCACTTTGGCCCTTTGACCACACAATGTTGAAGAAGTGCCGTGGAAGACAGAAAGCAGCTTCGAATGTTGCTAAAGAGGGTGGATGCCCGATGCCAAAGTCGTTGATCCCTTCTCTTTGCTTGAGCTCTGGATTCTTCTCTCTCTCTTGACCGTTTTCTCTCCCAATTGTCGACCTTGGATCTGATACTGGATTCCTTGACCAATCTTCGATCGTTCGATCTTCAATTTTGTGACCTCTTTTCGACCTTTTTCTTTGCCCCTGGACCTCTGTCAATAGAGGTCTCTATTTATAGAGTTTTTAGTGACAGTGACCACTCAGTCGGTGTAGAAACCGAGTAGTGGAAAGTACAGCACCCTTTTACACGACGGTTTAAAATAACCAATGCCTGCGTATAGATGACCTTCTGAGTGAGCATGTGATGCGTGTCTAACTAAGGGACAAACGCGTATAGCTGCTGCGAAGATCACGACGTAGAAGCCACGTAGGTAGTTATCCCTTGTGTAGAAGAGGTTGGCGTAGAAGCCAATAACTGTTACCATGGCATAGAAGCCAAGTAGGCATAGAAGCCGAGTAGGAGTAGAAGCCAAGTAGGCATAGAAGCCGAGTAGGCGTAGAAGCCGAGCGGGCATAGAAGCCGAGCGGGCATAGAAGTCGAGCGGGCATAGAAGCCGAGCAGGCGTAGAAGCCGAGTTGATGTGGACGTTTTAGCTGGAATTACGGCTCTTGGAGATATAATCAAATCTCTTGCATTAAATGTAGAGATCTGCCCCCATCCTGCGCATTAAATGCAGAGGCTTGTCTTTAAGATTTGTCATCATTCTGCGCATTAAATGCAGATACGCACCTCGAATCCTGTACGAAGAGTAGCTGCTGATGTGGCGGTCTGTTGGCCTTCTGCAGAGCGTAAGAAGCTCATGTCTGCCTGTATAAAACTGGGCAGCGTATCCCCTTTGTATGCGTAAGAGCAGTTGGCGCAAAGGGAATGTCACTAGATGACGGTTCGGTGACATTTAATCAAATCTCCTGCATTAAATGCAGAGATCCGCCATTATCCTGTGCATTAAATGCAGAGGCGTATTTTGAAGGCCTGCCATCCTTCTGCGCATAAAATGCAGAGACGTGCCTCGGGCATCTGTCAGTATTCGGCGTATTAAATGCAGAGACGTGTCTTGAGAACTTGTTACCGCTCTGCGCATTAAATGCAGAGACGTGCCTCGAGCCCTGTACGAAGAGCAGCTTTTGACATGGCAGACTGTTTGTCTTCTGCGGAGCGTAAACAGCTCACATCTGCCTGTGTAAAACTTGGTGGCGTATTCCTTTGTATGCGTAGAAGCGGTCTACGCCAAGGAAATGGCAATAAATGACAGCCTGGGTTGCAGTGCCGCGCCATCATTATAGCCGTCGCTTGGGTCGTCGTGCAGTACTCTTTGTCAGGAGTCCAGACGTCAGGTTCATTGCATGATCTGACAGGTTCATTTCGAAGAATACGAAGCGTCATCGTATACTTCAATGCTGCATTGAAAGCGGATGAGTTTTACGCCATAAAGGCGATGTAGCACCATTTTTACGCCGAAGCAGCCTGGACATACTGTATTACGCGGATGGTCCTTGAGCCCACTTTTTACGCTGTGCTTAGCGAAAAAGCTCTGCTTGCACGTCGATGGCTCTGAGGTCCTCTGTTTACGCTGCCAAACATCAACATGCTGCGTAGAGCTATCCAACGTAATTTTTATGCTTCTTCAACGACATTATCGCTCAAATCCTGCTATCCCAGTACTTCTCTGAACGAACATCTGATTCCATCGAACTCCGCTAGCGATCTGCACATGAAACCAACTCAATCAATACTTGTTCCCAAATCCAACAAATTAAAAATATAACCAGCTATTTTCTCATTCAATCAGACTCAGCGTAATACACCGTGCGGTTGCGGGGCATTATATAATATACCACTTAGAATCAGGTTCGTCCTCGAACCATACTAGTATCTATTCCTTGTCGCATGCCGCTTATCCAATTCATAACTCTGCTCCATGCAACTCACATTCTCTTGATCTAGACTCAGCATCTCGCTCATGCTGAATGCTTGCACAAATTCCATATTCCCATATTCTCCTTGCAGCTCAATACGAATTCCTTATATCGCTTAGTTTTGGATCATACACATATTTAAGGCGTCCCTGAAATACATGCATTTCAGTCGAGCTTAGCCATAGCAAATTTGAACAAGTTACAAGGGTATCTTTATGTTCGAGGCATTCATTCGCTTTACTCCCAATTGAACCAATCTTGACGTTCATTCCATAACTCAATCGTACAAGCACTATTCTCAAATACGGTAATTTTTCACTGACGATCTTTCCACCTGACTCAAATCTGTTCGTGTTCCAACTCAATCCATCCAACTATTTCTGAATCCACACTAGCACCATCCAAACTCAACTAACCAAACTCTAGCATGACTCCAATCGACAATGTTCTACAAGCACTATCTCCAAATATTGTCTCTTGCTTCGAACGATCATCACAACTGATACTACCCTAGCTAGGCGACTTACCCAAATATCAAACTATGCTCTTAGATTAGCTCAGCCCAACACCTCTTCCTCAATTCCAATACCTCACTGGGTGAACATCTATATTGAGGTTCATGTGATCCACGAAAATTTTGCCCCCACGCCATAGGGATAGTGTCGCCACGATGTTAACGTGGACACTCGCGCCACAATTCTTAGGTCGTGCATGGAATAGTTCTTCGCACTGCTTCCACTGCCTCGAAGCACAGGATATCACCTTCGCCTTATGTACGAGCATGCATCCCAGACTAAGTTCGGATGCATCTTATAGATCTGAGGCACATCTGTCCCTTCCAGTATTGCAAGGATTTGATCTAAACGAGCCGTTGCTTTGACTTCACATGCTAGTTTCACAGTCGTCAATTCATATGAATGTTATTTCCTTCTGGGGTACGACGAGTCAGAAGTGATGCCATCTTAAAAAATCTGCGACTCCGAATCTCATCAGTTGACTTAGGCCATTTTTACATCGCTTCGATCTTCCGGCTGCATCTTCAGCTGAAGGCTATTCCAAGGATCTCCCAAATCCAACCCTCAGTCACTTAGGCCAATCTCCAACACACACCACTCACATCCACCCTTGACGCATTCCTAAATACGCCGCTGCAAGGGTCATTCTATGGGTCTACAATATTCATATCTGATTTGGCGGTCAAGTCGCTAGGGTCAGTTGTCCGGAAGCTACGCTCGATAATTGTAAGTCATCACGATGGACAATTACTACGAACCATGCTATATCTTCTCTGCAAATCTGAGCCATAATCCAACCATTCCATCCGAACGAACTTCTGACTCCGAGAACTTCATGCACCGACGAATCTGTCAACCAAACGCCCCTTAACCACCTAGAGTCTTACTATCTATCCAAGCCATAAATTGAGAATTGTGCTCGTTCAAACCGTCTTCCATCACTCTGTCGTTCTGTCCTGAATCCATAAAAAATTTGAACCACCTAGCTCGACTTCTCGCACTTCCAATTGCAATGATTTTTCGAAACCAAAGACTTGCTCCAACTTATTATCTGTATGCTATGCTTCACAATGCACGTCCAACTTGCTCAGCAGCACAGTGATTTGCTCCAACGTTGCTCTCTCGTTTAGCTATCTTCAAAAGTCCATCAACCATAATCCTTGCTCTCGTTCCATTCCTTATCTCGTCTTGATTTCTCTATTTTTCGATTAGTCCACACACTCTCAATGACTCGTGCATCAGTTCCAACACAAATATCAAATCATATTACCTTTACTTGTTGCCTCAATCCGTTTCAGTACTGCAAGTATTAACTTTCAATCTAACTTAACATCAACTAGACTTGCCTCATACCCGTTCACGTCTTTCGGAGAATCCGTCTACCATCGTTGCACCATTTCGCCAAATTTTACTTTCGCTAAAAATTCTTAGTCAAACTTTTCGAGCGCCAATATCCAAAATCCTTCAAGTTCGTACGAATCCATCGCATTGCCCCTCCAAACCAGATCGTGTTTTATTACTCAACCAACAACTCTAATGTGTTGCCAAAATTCGTAGTCCGTGCTCGCTATCATTCGATTCACCCATCGCTCGCTCAAGTGTATCCCAACTGTTCGTTCCTCATGCTCAACTCTCTCTTTGCATCCATGACTGCTCCACTGAATTTCTAAATCGTGCAAGCAAACTCAGATATTCAACTTTCCATCTGATCGATCTCCACTTGTTTCTAATACTTGGTCCGCATCAATCCTTCAAATTCTAAACACTCATTCTATTGTTTGTTTTCGTTCTCGTCCATCACTCAAGTCCAACGATACTTCCATTTGCACAAGTCCATTCTTGATCGCTCAAGTATAATGTAGAATACCTGACTCAAATTCTTATTGCACCATATACCACTTGAAAATAGAGTCGCTCTCGCGCTTACTCTGCATCGACGAACGTCTATTCCAAACTGACTATTTTGGGATGATCCTATCGATCGTAACTCAACAATCGCTTGCTCCATGTTCCATTTTCTAACTCAGCCTATGTGCACCAACCAACTTATATTCCTGTTACCCTTGTCCATTGCGGCAATTTTATTGATGTCTATCCAAAATATTCCAATGTCACTTAATTATGTGATATACCATATACCACTCAGAATAAAGTCACTCCTCACGTCACCCTTCTTTGCACTGATCCAAGATCCGTTTGAACCATCCCTTATGCATGATCTTGCCATCCCCAACTTAAGTAAGATAAGAGACAGCCAACGCATGAACCATCTTATCAATCATACTATGCAACGTATGCCATGTTCCATTCTCGATACTTTCAACTATTCTTAAACCGTCCGATATTTTGTTATACGAGTAACCCGTGCAATAATATCTTCCAAGTAATCCAACCCAATATCCAATTGTTCCTCAAATTTGCTGTACGAGCAACTCGTATAATGCTATCCTGATATCCCCAAGCCAACTCAAACCTGCTCAGCCAATGCTCTCTGCGATATACCCAGCCAAAATTTAAACTCCATCCAACACATTTGCTATACGAGCAACTCATGCAACGATCCATTCTCATCCGATGTTTCTACTCACAATATGCTACATAACCAATCTCATCTGCCAACCAACTGATCCACTGATGCAACCAGAAACTTCCCGAACGATAAGCCAAAGCCAACGCAACGATACCTCTCAACTTGCTGCACAAATGCAACAATGCCATACAACTTGCTGCACGAATGCAACAACGCCCTACGATGCTAAGCGATCTACCAAAAACCAACAAAAGCAACGCAATAAAAAATAACATGCACCCTCAACCAACAAATATATAGGCTTATTGTCATGCCCCAGTCCCAAAATACGTAGGACTAGGAATACGTAAGCATGTCAGCCGTATATATATAGAAACTCCAATATATGGAAACTATAACACATACGTACGCTGTATTATGAATAACAATTCACAAGTAGTATAGATTTATGTTCTAAGTCACAGGGCTTAACTAGATCTCATCCACAGAATCAAATAGACAATCAACTATATAACTGAATCAAGTATGAAATGCTTGATAGGAACAAGTAGTTGGGTGGAGACAAATCCACTACCAAAATAGAATATAAGAGAAACCAAATAAGTACACCTAATGAACAATGAGACTCGAAGAGAAGACCTCCTCGAAAGAGAGAGAAGTAGCAAATCCTGATCCGTGCTCCTGTGAATAGTCAAGATCATCTACACCCGGAAAGGGACCAGGTCCTCAGAGGGACGTAACAAGATACATAGAAGCATGCCAATTGAATACAGTAAAACATGCATAATAGACAAAAAATATATAAGTACGCTGTACTAGATAATATATATGAATGCATAATGAGGAAAACCTTTTCGACATATGGGTAGGTGTAGGATACTCTATCTATCTCACAACTCACACACACGTCCATGAACATCAGAAGCCGTCATACCTCGAGGGTAGCGACCATCGCGACACCAGAAATCGACATACCTCGAGGGTCGCGACCAGCATGACACAACTACCGTAGTGCGTGCTAGTTACTACGGTTTACCAGAGTGGGTAGCCCATACGCCTAATGATTGTCCTCCCCTCCCATGATACTATGTGTCAAGTGTGTGTCAACATATATATAGTATATAATTATGATTGAAAAAAACACATATATAATGAATATATAAAAATATAATAAGCATGCAAAGTACTATAAGCAATTTGGCAAGATATCTTGCCCGGTCTGAAAAAGGATGAAGTCGCAACTCAAGGCGTCATCCGATCTACCCGTCACATAAATTAAACAAGTTAGGTTACAAAAGTGGGTGAATAGGTTCCTCCATTTTAATCTATTTTAATTCTGAATAAAATAATATAAAATATTATTTTAATCTTATTATAATCTGATTTTATTGTTAAACCCTAATTTTGGTCCAAAAAAAGTCAACTTTACGGATTTTGGATCCATAACACGCAAATCGAGGCAATCCGTTGACCAAAAAGTCAACCAACTAAAATTCTGGATTTGTGTATTGAATTCAATAGATTTCATCACTACATGAATGCCAGAATCGACGGTTTCATAAAACCATAAGTCGATAAAGAGTTATGTCCACAAGGGCGCACAGATGACAGTTTTTGATGGTTTTCTATTTATGTCTACGTTGCACAAATTTTATAGTAGAATAAACTTATATATTAAATTCTGGAAATATTATTTTATGTAAGTTCATCATGTCAACTTTTTGAAACTTCAAATGGTTCATAATTCCGAATTCGGGATCTCCCGAAATCTCGAAAATACGAAAATGCGTCTGATTTCGGACAGCTGGTACTTTTAGAATTTTCTGGAAAAATAGGTTCATAAATTATTAAAATAATTTATATATTCAGAAAACTAACCTTGATATAGTTCTAACAAAAAAATGGAGTGTGTTTGGAGTCCGGAGCTAGGAGGAGATATCGTCTTTTTAAGTCGTCATAACTACTAGAAAATGAGGCTGAATTTATGACGAATTTTGACTATTTTTGGACGAAAAAGAGAGGAGTTTAGGGAAAAAATTATGAAAGATAGTTTATTCCATAAGTCTAATAGGTATTTATAATTGTGGAGACTACTTAATTGAATACGACTAGAATTTGCTAATTTAGATATGATTATGATGAGTTTAAATAAGGATAGGATATGCATGAATTTGCTTTCCTAGTAGGCTCAGGATTTGAATTAATTTAAAATAGAGTTTGAGTTTATCTCAATAATTTATAATCTTAAATAGAATTAAAGATAATACAAATAATTTATATATCTATTAACACTAAATTAGCATATATCTAATATTAAGACTATATATAACCAAATAAATCCTAAATAATTTAAAAAATCCAAATAAATTTCTTAAAATTCTAAATAAATTACAAAAAAATTATAATTAAATATTTTAACCTAAAATAAATATTTGGTAGAACAACATGCAAGTATGGTCTCATAGTAAATCATGAAAGTTTTAGAAATTTACGTTTTCTATGTTTTAATTACCCAAAAAATCTCAAAAAATCTAAAATAGCCTAAAAATGATTCTAAATAAATATTTATATACGTAAATATATTAAAAAATTTATTTTCAAATTAACTAAGAAAATACTCTAAAGAAATTCAATATCTATAATAAATATAATAATATAAAACACACACAAAATATCTATTTTGGGTGGGGGTTTACAATCTACCAAACTTATAAAAATTTTGTCCTCAAAATTAAAAATAAGGAATAATTTGTTAAATCTTTCATATTCGTATTTAAGACAAGTCAACCGCAATTTTCTTAAAAATTTAAATGACAAAATCTATTCAAATCCGTCACAATCTCTTCAAAATTAAAATAACAACTGTTTAAATCAAAATTTAACCTATCATAATTTCTTCTAGATTTTTAAATAATCAACATCCAAATTTAATTCAAATCTATATGACTTCTTGAAGATTTAAATAATCCACATCAAATTTTAAATCATGATTTCCAACTATAATAATTTTTTTCCTCTAGATTTTAAATAATAAACAACTCTAATCAAATTGTATTCCTATTTTCAGCTTAAGAATTTTGTACTCTTTAAATTTTAAATTTAATTTCTATTATCAACATTTCAAATAGGTGATTCAACAATAAAAATTCAAGTTTTAATTCAAATCATCAAATTATAAAATTTTGAATTCAATCCATCAATGTTCAAGTTTTGAGTTCTATATATATATATATATATATATATATATATATATATATATATATATATATATATATATATATATATATATTTTATCCTCAAAATTTAATCTTCAATATTCAAAATTTAAATCATGTGCTAAAATTATAAATATTTGGTCCGCAATATCAAAATTTTAAATTTTATTCTATAAGGCATTCTTATCTTTAAAGTTAAATCATCATAATCTAAATCATTCTTCTAAAAATTCTTAAAATTAAAATGACTTAAATCTCTCAATCTAATCTTACTTGATTACAATCTAAATTTTTTTACCTCAAATTGACAATGCAACTTCTACCCAACTTAGAATTTACCGATCTATTACATAAGCTATACATTTAAGAAAATTTTCCTCAAATTATTTAATCGTGTTATTCAATCCATAAAATATCTCACATATTTTATGCCCTTAATTACAAAAGATAGTCACCAAGTAATATGATTGGCCTATGGGGTATATCTAGTACTCTCCGTGTATCAAACTTATACCAAGCACGAGCGTTCGTCTTTCCGAAATAGGGAAACACGAAAAAAATAAGAAAAAATTCAAGGAGGAGGAGATAGAATACAAGTACGAGGTTTAAGGCAATTAAAATATTCAAAAGGGGGTTGTCAAGGCAGTTGCGGATGAGATCCTATTTTGGTAAATTTTTATTTGTATGCTCATATCAACAGTTATGTACCTGATATGATATGCTCTGACCTATCTAGAGGGCAAGTATATTCGTCTAACATGCTGAGTCAACTATATCTCAATCCACGTAAAGTAGTCATGCGAAGAGCGAACCAAGCGCACTAAGGTTGATCAGACCATAATACACTGATTCTAAATAGACAAATGTATTAGAGTGGGCCCCCAATAACACATATGTCATGAACAAGCTGGATAAAAGAATAAGCTTGCAAAACTAGGCTATAATAGCAGCATAAGTCGAGGTAGTCCAGAAAATATAAGTACGCTGGATTATGATGGAGGAAGGTACAGAATAATTCAAGTTCACAAAGAAGATAAGACTTGTCCGGTGTTGTGCCTCTACAGTTGCCATACTACCTTCTTATCTAAGTCTATAGTCGACCAAATGGGGGTATGGGCCTCTAAGTTCTACAGTCTAGATAAACACTATCTGCTTATGCAAGCCTATAGTTTGTGTCATTCAATTACACTTCATTAATGGGTCAAAAGGACTAGGTGATACTAGGTTATGAGGCATACTACCCAACTTACATGAATTTAACTAATAGTGTTATTGAACAATAGAGTATATATACCTAGTACAAGTCATCTTCCTAACCCCTATCAAGCACGAAAGAAAAGATGAGATTAACGTTGTGAAAGGATCAAGCAAGATGCAATACAAGCTATTAAATAAGAATGCGAAACAAAATCAAGGGAAGTGATTAAATAAGTGGATGAGATTCTATACTCTAATCCTATGCGCAGGCTTGCTCGGTACAGTAACGTAATCGAGACAATATGCTCTTAACCTGCATAGGCCACCACAAAAATATGTTACGTCACAGTCCCAAAATACGTAGGACTAGAAATACGTAAGCATGCCAGCCGTATGTACATGACAACTCCAATATATGGAAACCATAACACATACGTACGCTGTATTATGAATAACAATTCACAAGTGGTATAAATTTATGTCATAAGTCACAGGGCATAACTAGATCTCATCCACAAAATTAAATAGACAATCAACTATATAACTGAATCAAGTATAAAATGCTTGATAGGAACAAGTAGTTGGGTGGAGACAAATCCACTACCAAACTAGAATATAAGAGAAACCAAATAAGTACATCTAATGAACAATGAGACTCGAAGAGAAGACCTCCTCGAAAGAGAGAGAAGTAGAAAGTCCTGATCCGTGCTCCTACGAATAGTCAAGATCGTCTACACCTGGAAAAGGGACCAGGTCCTTAGAGGGACGTAATAAGATACATAGAAGCATGCCAATTGAATACAGTAAAACATGCATAATAGACAAAAAATATATAAGTACGCTGTACTAGACAATCTATATGAATGCATAACGAGGACAACATTTTCAATGTATGGGCTGGTGTAGGATACTTTATCTATCTCACAACTCACACACACGTCCATGAACATCAGAAGCCGTCATACCTCGAGGGTAGCGACCATCGTGACACAAAAAATCGACATACCTCGAGGGTGGCGATCAGCACGACACAACTACCGTAGTGCGTGCTAGTTACTACGGTTTACCAGAGTGGGTAGCCCATACGCCTAATGATTGTCCTTCCTCCCATGATACTATGTGTCAAGTATGTGTCAACATATATATAGTATATAATTATGACTGAAAGAAAACACATATATAATGAATATATAAAAATATGATAAGCATGCAAAGTACTATAAGTAATTTGGCAAGGTATCTTGCCTGGTCTGAAAAGGGATGAAGTCGTAACTCACTGCGTCGTCCGATCTATCCGTCACATAAATTAAACAAGTTAGGTTACAAAAGAGGGTAAATAGGTTCCTCCATTTTAATCTATTTTAATTCTGAATAAAATTATATAAAATAGTATTTTAATCTTATTATAATTTGATTGTTAAACCCTAATTTCGGTTCAAAGAAAGTCAACTTTACCGATTTGGGATCCATGGCACGCAAATCGAGGCAATCCGTTGACCAAAAGTCAACCAACTCAAATCCTGGATTTGTGTATTGAATTCAATAGATTTCATCACTACATGAATGCCAGAATCGACGGTTTCATAAAACTATAAGTCGGTAAAGAGTTGTGTCCACAAGGGCGCACAAATGACAGTTTTCGGTGATTTTCTATTTATGTCTACGTTGCACAAATTTTATAGTAGAATAAACTTATATGTTAAATTCTGGAAATATTATTTTTTGTAAGTTCATCATGTCACTTTTTGAAACTTCAAACGGTTCATAATTCCGAATTCGGGAACTCCCGAAATCTCGAAAATACGAAAACGCGTCTGATTTTGGACAGCTGACACTTTTAGAATTTTTTGGAAAAATAGGTTTATAAATTATTAAAATAATTTAATATTCAGAAAACTAACCTTGATATAGTTCTAAAAAAAAAATAGAGTGCGTTTGGAGTCCGGAGTTAGGAGATATCATCTTTTTAAGTCGTCATAACTAATAGAAAATGAGGCTGAATTTATGACGAATTTCGACTGTTTTTAGACGAAAAAGAGAGGAGTTTGGGGAAAAAAATTATGAAAGATAGTTCATTCTATAAGTCTAATATGTATTTATAATTGTGGAGAATACTTAATTGAATACGATTAGGATTTGCTAATTTGGATATGATTAGGATGCGTTTAAATAAGGATATGCATGAAGTTAATTTCCTAGTAGGCTCAGGATTTGAATTAATTTAAAATAGAGTTTGAGTTTATCTCAATAATTTATAATATTGAATAGAATTAAAGATAATACAAATAATTTATATATAATCTTATTAATATCTATTAACACTAAATTAACATCTATCTAATATTAAGACTATATATAACCAAATAAATCCTAAATAATTTCAAAAATCCAAATAAATTTCTTAAAATTATAAATAAATTACAAAAATATAATTAAATATTTTAACATAAAATAAATATTTGGTAGAACAACATACAAGTATGGTCTCATAGTAAATCATGGAAGTTCTAGAAATTTACGTTTTCTATGTTTTAATTACCCAAAAAATTCTAAAAAAATCTCAAAAAAATCTAAAATAGCCTAAAAATAATTCTAAATAAATATTTATATAAGTAAATATATCAAAAAATTTATTTTTTAATTAACTAAGAAAATACTCTAAAGAAATTCAACATCTATAATAAATATAATAATATAAAATACACACAAAATATCTATTTTTGGTGAGGGGGTTTACACTTATTGTATGAAACATCCAATACGGCGCCGAGTAGAGCCAAGAGCTAAACGACACGCGAAAGCTATTTAGAGTTTGTGATGAACCAAAGGACAAAGTCCGAGAGAATTAACCGGGCGCTCTGATACCATTATTTTATGCCCCAATCTCCCGCAAGCTCGATCGTCCCCGCTGAACGTGAATCACCACGTTGCAGCGCACCCGCAGGACGATCGTTCTTATCGGGACCTGATGTCGTACGAGCCTGGAGTTGCGCTCGCACAAGGCGATGTTGTCAAATATCAAAGTTATCATCGAAACGACCAAGTTGCAGCGAAAGTCAAGTATTGTGTGCTAAGCACACATCAGAGTATATGCAGCGAAGCTCTCGATAGGGTCCAAATGAAAATGCCACGAAAGAGAATGCCACAAAGGCGATGCAATACTCTTGCTCTTTCTCTTGCCCACAAAGGTACTTATCGTTCATACATCATGTCTCGTATATCCAAGCAGTGCCGCTACACCTGTGTACCTGAAAATAATGCCCACAAACATGGGTCAGTACACAGCCGTACTGGTGAGCGGGGTAACCCACTCGTCTAAACCGACACTAAGTAGATAGTGAATGCAAACAGTTATATGGTGATCTTTCTACTTGAATCCTAGATTCTTTTCATGGCAGAGGTATGTCATGTTAAGAAAAATTATAAAGTAGGTTAAACATGCAAGCATTCAACTCAAGTTTATATACAACAGATATATTCAACTCAAAAGGAAACTAGCATACAAACCGTCATACTGAAACCCAAGCAACGCGTGAACCTATCGAACCACAATTCAAGTCTCAATATCCATCCTCAAACCAAGCCACAATCCAAGCCTTATTAATCCAATCATCGATATGCACACTCTTGTCGAGGCAAGGCGTCACAACCACATTTTCTAGGAAAGGGTATTTTGGTAATTTCATAATTAATTAAATATTGTTAATGTTGAATAATTATTTATTATATTATTTAATTATTGTTAGATATTAGTTTATTATTTTAGACTTATGTTAGTGGACCTAACTAGTTTAGTTTAGACCCATGGTACAATATTTATAATTAGTTAGAATTGAGCCCAATTAGAAGCCCATTCATTAGGAGGATGATTAATTTAATTAAAACATTAGACTAGAATATTTTTTATTTAATTATTTCTTCATGAGAGGCCCCAAGGGGTATATTAGATATTACATAGTAGCTTGAGGGAGGGGCTAAAGGGGTCCGGCCTATATAAAAGAAGGGAGAAAGTTTCTCTCTCATTTTTTTATTTCAAATCTAGATCTAGAATTTTTCTCAAACAAATTCCTTCATTTCTACATCAATTTTCTACCAAATTTCTTTCCAATTCCTTCCTAAATTACCATTGGAGGCTAGTAGAGCAAGGATCTAGAAGGAGAAAGCAAGGATCTACATAGAGGAGCAAGAATCTACAAGTGGAAGGCTAATTTTATTAAATTTGGAGGTTACATTGAAAATCCATCTCCCAATAAGTACAATTCAGTTTTTTACCCTTTAATTAGGTTATAAATCTGAGATTTAACCATGAGAAACTACTCCACATGCATAGGCTACCCAAAGGAATTGGAATTAGGTTCATAGGAGGCCCATGGAGAAAGTTATGGTGTATTTTGTGTCAATTTTGGGGAAATTCCGAGATTAACACATGTTGTGGTTGTCAATTGATCAATTAGACCAAATTGACATGTGTTTGTTTGTAGCTAGTATCGTGTCCATAATTGGATACGTGTAGGTCGTATTTCAATAATTTGGTGATACGTGTTGATTTGGGGATTTTTTCTCCGACACGGGGCTTGGTGCATATCATATTTTGACACGGACATGTAGTTGTGTTATTGACTCTTCGTATTGCTCATAAATAGTATTTTAGACTTTCTCATGTCCTTCAGGGTACGTTTGGTTGTGTGGTAGACTCGTATCGCAAGCGTATCATAGATCTAGTATGATACGGGTGTGATGCACTCCTCGTGTTTGTTGTGTTGCATTCTAGATCCAATTTTCATTGTTCTTAGCTATTTATAATATATGTATTCATATATATATATATATGGAGAAAAGGGATATGAGCCATAGGCTCATATTCTTACATGAGCCAATGTACATGTGGACCAATAGGAATTGAGTGTACTAGTGCACATGGGATGTAGGAATCCATTCCTATTGGTACACATGTGCATGGCTCATATAAGAATATGAGCCTATGGCTCATATCCCATATATATATATATATATATATATATATATATATATATATATATATATATATATATATTATGTATATATATGTAGATATATGTACTAGTGTATAAAGGTATCTATCTATCTATCTATCTATCTATCTATCTATCTATCTATCTATCTATCTATCTATATACATATATATATGGATGGTTATGTTATATATATATATATATATATATATATATATATATATATATATATATATATATATATATATATATATATATATATATATATATATATATATATTATTATTATTATTATTATTATTTTGTATATGTAGATATATGTACTAGTGTATAAAGGTATCTATCTATCTATTTATCTATCTATCTATCTATCTATCTATCTATCTATCTATCTATCTATCTATCTATCTATCTATCTATCTATCTATCTATCTATATATATATATATACACACACACACACACACACACACACACACACACACACATATATATATATATATATATATATATATATATATATATATATATATATATATATAAAGAGGAGAGTTATATATATGTTGTGTGTGTGAGAGTGAGTGTGTGCATGTAAGTGCACTGATATGTTTATGTATCTAGATATGTTGAGAGGTATATAGTTACATATATATGCATATATATGTATTGATGCTAGTGAGAGTGTGCATTGTGTGTGCATTGGGTGTGTGTTGATAAGAAGGAGAGTTCGGGCAGTGACTGAACTGAATCAGTGAGAAGCAATATCAATTTTCAGTGAAACACCACATCCTCTTTAGGAACAACAACAAAAACAAGGGGAGTGTGCACAGTCATCGACAGCAACAGCAAGCAATAGATATCAACATTAACTGCAGCAGCAACAGCAGTTTGGAAACTCAGTAGCATTCAGCAATGCATAGCCGAGCAGCAACAGCTAGCAGCAAGGTCTGCTATGCCTACTACAGTGAGCTTCGCCAGCAGCATTTGCAGCAAGCATAGCTGCAACATTTGCGGGCAGCAGCAGCAGCAATGCACTGCACATGCAGCAGCTAGCAGCAAAGCTGCTGTGCAGTGAGTTTCGTAAGCACAACAGAGTTAGATAATGCATCCAGCATACTGCAGGATCTACACAGCAAGGGGAGAGCCAACTGCAGCAATAACAGCTTTAACACAAGTAGCAGCAACCAACAACAATGTGTCACAGCATTCGTGCACAACAGTGCACTGTCAGCAGGGTAGTAAGGTTAGTAGTTAGTATAGCTAGATAGTTAGTTATATACTAGATTAGTTTAATAGTTAGAATGATTAGTATATAGTTAGCTATCTATGTATGTAAGTTATTGGCTAAGTAACCATATGTAGTATTACATAAGTATTGCATTGTTAAGTTAGATAGGTATGTGTAGTGTCCGGTAATATATTTTGGATAGTTAGTTAGTATATACTAGTAGTTGGTAATTAGTATAGTAGGTGATATTATATTAGATATATACATATCATTATATAGTTAGATTGGGTAGCTACTATATGCTAGAGTGATATTAACTTGAGATACCAAGGTAAGTGTCAAGGTATTGGGTCGATACTCAAGGTATTTGAGTTGGGTATCGAGATGGGTGTTTAGTGGTGCGATACCAAGTTGGTTCAAAGCCAAGGTATCCACTTAGTAATTATAATTAGGATTAGTATGTATATTATTGATTGAATACGCGTATATGCTATTTCCATATCTCTTGTTTGTATATCTTGAGATACGGTATCTTAGTGTGTTCATAGTATCTTAGATTTAGCTAGTGTGGCCTCGATTCTTAGTGTATGAACCCAATATCCTAGAGATAGACTCATACAACCTAGAAATAGGTAGTTTGACCAAATTTGACCGGTTTGACTTAGAAATAACTTTTTGACCTAGATGTTGTCCAATTTAACTTATATTTATTTTGAACCTTGTATTGATGTTGTATTCCATATCTAGGTCTTCGAGGCACCGTACCAGATATCTGTGATACTATTCACTGGACTTCAGACGAGTACATTCTCTGATAGTTTCTCATTTATGATATCCTATATGTCTCTTGTATCTAGTGTAGATATCCTTGATTTTTTGACACGATGGTTACACGGATTGGTATATCCAGATCTCGTCATGAGATATTATTCCTTGGTATATATGGTATATCTTGTGCAAGCCTTGTTCTTTGTTCTTCTTGTATATGTACATACACTGATTCTCGGGGAGACTTGCTACCTTCCTAGAGAATCCTGTGCCATAACGTACCATGGTTGGATCCACTATACCAGTCGGGAGTGGAGAGTATTTTAGTATAGATATGTGATCATACCCTCCTTATGCATGTCTTGTTCCTTGTGAGTGTTGGTCATACACCGCACGTATGATTAGCCAGGCCCTTATCCTTGTGCAAGTTCCCAAGCCAATCACATGTTAAAGCTAGTACTCACTCACTTAGTCATTAGTATTCTTGTTCATTACCATATTGTTCATTCTTGTATTTATTTCAGTTATACCTCTTGTCTCTATATGTTGCCTCTTCTATATTCACATCTATTTACTGTTATATATTTTATATCATTGATTAGAACTACTGTTAGAGATGTACTTTGCTCCTTTCCTGACTGGATATTTTTTTTTCAGATAACACTGAGGAGTGGTACCCTACTCATTATGGGCCTTAGGATGTTGTGGGCTTAGAGTCAGAGACCCTGGCTCAAGAGGGACTCATCCCGGCTGAGACAGACGACCCATGACTTATAGTATCTTAGTTATCCTCTTGTACTGGATTTGTCTCCAGCTTACTGTTTAGTATTTTTCTCAAACTCATTGATGTTATTATTTTGACTCAGGAGTTGTATTATGACTATTATATTATTTTATCATATTCGTGCTATTCTCCATATTAGATCTGTGATTGAGTATATCGATATTGTTGGTGGCTTATTATATTGCTATATAGATTACCCAAACAACGTTCTACCGCCGATTCTGCGGCGTAGGCTGGGCGTTGTTCCCGACTTGCATCCCTACACCGGGAGCGGGTCGTGACACATTTTTAGTGGTGCCCCATACAGGTATTCGAGGTCGCAACTAGTGCGATTCGTAGTGGTGCTCTTAATTGAGTGCTATTACGAGCCTGTTTCAGGATATAGGCTATAGGCTGAGAATACTCAATCACATATAGGAAAAACTCTTTTGATTCATTCAACTATTCTTCCTTGATATTGATATTTGATCTTTAAACTGTCCTTTCTTTGAGTGTCTTACATCATGTGCCATATTGATTCTTTTCTTTCGCTTTGTCTCAGGATGCCGCCTAAGACTAGATCACAACAAGGGAGAGCAGTTTCTGAGAGGTCTGCGATGCCCCGAGGGCCTGCATCAGTCACTTCTCCGGTGATTGGAGTGTCAGCTGCTTTCGGAGCTCCACCTCCTACTCAGAGGACTGTGCCGGCTGTATCTGAGGGACTTCCACCTCCACCTTCCGTGCCGACAGATGCGACACAGATGTTCACACTGTTTTGCGAGATGTTGGAGGCGCAGAGGGCTCAGTCTGAGGCACACCAAAGACAGACCAATATCTTGCGGCAAGGCATCAAGAGTGCTCATCGGCTTGCTCGTGCCGTAGTAGAGAGAGGAGTTTCGATCCAGCAGCAGGTTGCTCCTCAGGTTGCTCAGCTTCGGTCAGGCAATATTCAGGACTTCAAGAACCTGGAGCCTAGAGTCTTCAAGGGGACAGAGGGCATTATCTATGCTGATGATTGGCTCTAGGACATTGAGCGTCTCATGAGGGTCTCCCGTCTTTCTGAGGATCTGAAGGTTGAGGTGGTAGGACTTCACCTATTCGACGTTGCCCGCACTTGGTTCAGGAATGAGCCAATTTTTGCTGACACAAGACAGTCTTGGGAGGTATTCAAGGATCTCTTCAAGAAGAAGTTCTTTGCTCCGGCAGACAGGTTAGACTTGGGGAGGCAGTTTGAGAGCCTCATTCAGGGTAGCATGTCTGTGGAGGAATATACTGCAGAGTTCGGCAGGTTGAGCCAATTTGCGGAGTATTTGGTGAGAGAGCTAGAGGTTCGAGCTATTTGCTTTCACGAGGGTCTAAACTAGGAAATAAAGATCCTTATTCCGTCTTTTATGAGACCTACTCGGAGATACTTGTGGAGGCACGCAAGGTTGAGCGTGAGTTGGGTTTGAAGCTCAAGAGAGATCGCGATTCTTTTCTGGGGGCAAACAACAACACTGTATCTGCCAAGCATCCTTATTTCCAGTCCAGGCCTTTCCAGCAGTCGCAGCAGCACCAGACTCCAGCTAGGGCGCCGTTTTACCAGGCACCGCAGCACCAAAGACAGTTACAACAAGCTTTCTGCTACTTCTGCAAGAAGCCCGGCCAAATCTGGGAAGTTTGCAAGAAGAGGTTAGGAGTTTGTTTGTATTGTGGTACTGAAGGGCATCAGCTGAGAGAGTGTCCTTCCAATCCTCGTCGTGCAGTTCAGGGAGCAGCTCCAACTTCGAGGACACAGGCGAGACTACCTGCAGTACAGCCGAGGGGATCGTCGCTTCCGACCCAGCAACAACGTTATGTCCAACACCAACATCAGGGAGGTGCACGTCAGGGATAAGCATTCGCTATGACAGTCGAGGAGGTCGAGCCCACCAGAGATGTCATCGCAGGTTCTGTTCTTCTTGATTCCATTCCAGCTTTAGCTTTGTTTGATAGTGGTGCTTCCCATAGTTTTGTATTTGTTTCTTTTGCTTTGAAGCATGGTTTGGTAGCTGAGTCTTTGCTTAGGACTTGTAAGATCATAACCAGGGGAGGTATTATCCTGGTTAATGATATTTGCAAGGATCGGAGAGTTACTCTGGGAGGCCGGGAGCTGAGTGCGTATCTACTTGTAATGCCACTTTCGAGCTACGATATTATACTCGAGATGGATTGGTTGAATAGGCACCGTGCTAGTATAGATTGTAGAGGAGGTAGAGTTTTGTTTAGTCCGCCAGGAGAGCCAGAGTTTGAGTTTGCTAGAGGAGCTGCAGAGCAGGGAGAAGGCATTATCTGTGGAGCTATGGTGGAAGACAAGGAGTTGCCGCATCCGTTGATAGCAGAGTTCTTGGATGTGTTTCCTGAGGAATTGCCAGGATTGCCGCCAGATCGAGATATTGAATTCTCTATAGACTTGGTGCCAGGTGCAGAACCAATTTTACAGCATATTTATAGAGTAAACAACAGCGAGCTGGTTGAGCTGAAGAAGCAGGTGAACGAGTCGCAGGATAAGGGGTTTATCATATCGAGTTCTTCACCGTGGGGAGCCCCAGTATTGTTTGTACCGAAGAAGGATAGATCAGTTCGCATGTGCATTGATTATAGGGCATTGAATAATCTCACTATCAAGAATAAATATCCATTGCCATGGATTGATGGCTTGTTCAATCAGTTGAGTGGTGCCAAGGTATTTTCGAAGATAGACTTGAGATCAAGCTACCACCAGGTGAAAATGAAGCCAGAGGACATACCGAAGACTACTTTTAGAACTTGGTATGGTCAGTATGAGTTTATGGTGATGTCATTTGGGTTGACTAATGCCCCGACGGTATTTATGAATTTGATAAACAATGTGTTCCATCAGTACCTTGACAAGTTCGTGGTGGTGTTCATCGATGACATACTCATATATTCGAAGACAGTGGAGGAGCACGATGAGCATTTTCGGATTGTATTGGATGTGTTGAGAAAGGAGAAGCTGTACGGGAAGCTGTCCAAGTGTGAGTTCTTCCTTGACAAGGTAGAGTTCTTGGGACATGTTGTGACTGGTAATGGAATTTCAATGGATCCAAAGAAGATCGCAGCAGTGGAGTTTTGGAAGACTCCGAGTTCAGTAGCAGAGATCAGGAGTTTCTTCGGATTGGTAGGCTACTACAGGAAGTTTGTGCAAGATTTTTTGAGGATTGCCGAGCCGATGACCAGACTCACCAGGAAGGGTGTAGAGTTTGTTTGGACGGAGGAGTGCCAGGTTACTTTTGAGGAATTAAAGAAGAGGTTGACGTCTGCTCCTATTTTGACGTTGCTATCAGGGTTTGGAGGTTTCACTTTTTATAGTGACGCATCGGGAAAATATTTGGGTTGTGTTCTTCAGCAGAATGGGAAAGTGATTGCCTATGCATCCAAGCAATTGCGTCCTCATGAGAAGAACTATCCTACCCACGATTTGGAGTTGGCAGCAGTCGTCTTTGTGCTGAAGTTATGGAAACACTATTTGTACGGAGCGCGTGTGGAGATCTTCACAGACCACAAGAGCTTGAAGTACATTTTTACGCAGAAGGAGTTGAACATGAGGCAGCGTCGGTGGTTGGAACTGATGAAGGATTTTGACATATCTTTGAAGTATCATCCTGGGAAAGCTAATGTAGTTGCCGATGCCTTGAGCAGGTATCCGGTAGCTATATTGTTGACACAAGATCGATATTTATTGGAGGACTTGGAGAGCTTGGGCATTGGGGTGATAGTTCCTGGTTTGGCTATGCAGATGTGGGGGTTGTAGATACACTCAGAGTTGATGGACATGATCAAGGCTGCCCAGTATGAGGATGTATCTCTGAGGAGCATCAGAGCTCAGGTGAGAGCAGGATTGGAGGATGATTTCATCATTGCTGAGGATGGTTCTTTGCGGCATGGTACTAGATTGTGTGTGCCTAGTGAGGAGCTGCGTGAGGAGATATTACAGGAAGCGCATCGTTCTCAGTATTTTATACATCCAGGTGCCAACAAGATGTATCGGGATATACGAGAGAGTGTGTGGTGGTATGACATGAAGAGGAAAGTGGCACAGTTTGTATTCAGATGCTTAGTGTGCTAATAGGTGAAAGCCGAGAGGCAGAGGCCAGGAGGTTTACTTCAGCCATTAGCCATTCCAGAGTGGAAGTGGGATGACATTATTATGGATTTTGTGTCCGGACTTCCACGATCTCCAGGAGGGAAAGACGCGATTTGGGTCATCGTTGACAAGTTGACCAAGTCGGCCCACTTTTTGCCTTTCAAGGTGGGTTTGTCTACGGAGAAGCTGGCAGAGATGTATGTGAGGCAGATCATCAGGATACATGGAGTTCTCGTCAGCATAGTCTCGGATCGAGATAGTCGTTTTACTTCTCATTTCTGGAGGAATTTGCAGGCGAGTTTGGGCACCCAACTCAAGTTCAGTACTGCATATCATCCCCAGACAGATGGACAGTCAGAGAGGACTATTCAGGCTCTCATGGATATGCTGCACACTTTGTATACTAGATTTTGGGGGTTCTTGGGAGGACCATCTCTATTTGGTAGAGTTTGCTTACAACAACAGCTACCAAGCTAGTATAGAGATGTCACCATTTGAGGCCCTGTACGGTCGGAGATGTCGTACTCCCTTGTCATGGGACGATATTGGAGAGAGAGCTTTGCTAGAGCCAAAGATGGTTGTGGATGCAGCGGAGAAGGTTAAGCTGATCAGAGACAGACTTCAAGTGGCGCAGGACAAACAGCGGCATTGGGCTGATAGCCACCGGAGATCCTTGGAGTTTGAGGTATAATTTTAGATTTTTATTTTGTGCTTGTTATTGGTTGTTTGTTATAGATTAAGTTCTTAAGGTTGTGTTTTGTTCTAGGTGGGAGGTTTGGTATTTCTGAGGATTCTTTTGACATGAGGCACGATTCACTTCGGTGGAGGCGGGAAGCTTAGTCCGCGATTCATAGGACCTTTCACTATTCTAGAGAGGGTCGGTGCAGTTGCTTATAGACTAGACTTACCACCTGCATTGGAGGGAGTGCACAACGTATTTCATGTGTCGCAGTTGAGACTGTATGTGGCAGATCCTAGTCACGTGTTGGATCACTCAGAGATAGAGGTGGGCCCTACTCTTAGCTATCCAGAGCAGCCAGTTGGGATTCTGGATCGGCGAGAGAAGGTGCTGAGGAACCAGACTATTTCCTTGGTATGCGTCGCATGGAGGCACCACTCTCCGGGGGAGTCTACTTGGGAGAGAGAGGATGAAATGCGAGAGCGTTACCCGTATTTGTTTGTGCCTTGAGGTATGTTCTTTCCTAGTTATGTTCTGTTCTTTTGTTCTGTTCTGTTTACTTCTGGGGATAGTTTTCGTCTTTGAATTTTGAGGACGAAATTATTTTAAGTGGGGTAGACTTGTCACTACCATATTTTCTAGGAAATGATATTTTAGTAATTTTATAATTAATTAAATATTGTGCATGTTGAATAATTATTTATTATATTATTTAATTATTGTTAGATGTTAGTTTATTGTTTTGGACTTGTGTTAGTGGACCTAACTAGTTTAGTTTAGACCCATAGACCAACATTTACAATTAGTTAGAATTGAGCCCAATTAGAAGCCCATTCATTAGGAAGATGATTAATTTAATTAAACCATTAGACTAGAACCTTCCCTCCTTAATTATTTTTTCATGAGAGACCCCAAGGGGTATATTGGATATTACATAGTAGCTTGAGGGAGGGGCTAAAGGGGGCCGGCCTATATAAAAGAGGGGGAAAAGTTTCTCTCCTCTTTTTATTTTAAATCTAGATCTAGAATTTTTCTCAACCAAATTCCTTCATTTCAACATCAATTTTCTACCAAATTTCTTCCTAATTCCTTCCCAAATTATCATTGGAGGCTATTAGAGCAAGGATCTAGAAGGAGGAAGCAATAATCTACAAAGAGGAGCAATGATCTACAAGTTGAATGTCAATTTCATCAAATTTGGAGGTTGCATTGAGAATCCATCTCCCAATAGGTATAATTCAGTTTTTTCCCTTTAATTAGGTTCTAAATCTTAGATTTAACCATGAGAAACTACCCCACATGCATAGGCTACCCATAGGAATTGAAATTAGGTTCATAGGAGGCCTATGAAGAAAGTTATGGTGTGTTTTGTGTCAATTTTGGGAGAATTTCGATATTGACATATGTTGTGGTTGCCAATTGATCAATTAGACCAAATTAACATGTGTTTGTTTATTTATGGCTAGTGTCGTGTCCACAATTGGATACGTGTAGGTCATATCCCAATAATTTGGTGATACGTGTTGATTTGTGGGTTTTTCCTCCGACACAGGGCTTGGTGCATATCATATTTTGACACGGACACGTAGTTGTGTTATTGACTCTTCGTATTGTTCATAAATAGTATTTTAGACTTGCTCAAGTCTTTCGGGGTACGTTTAGTTGTGTGGTGGACTCGTATCGCAAGCATATCATAGATCTAGTGTGATACGGGTGCGATACACTCCACGTGTTTGTTGTGTTGCATTCTAGATCCAATTTTTATTGTTCTTAGCTATATATATATATATATATATATATATATATATACACACACACACACATTCAAATGTACACATGTAGTATAACATTCACCTCAACATATATATATACATACATATACACCTATAACATAACCAACTTGGTATCGCACCACTAAACACCCTTCTCAAATATGTATGTATATATATATATGTTGTAGGTGTATATGTATCGCACCACTAAACATACATATACACCTATAACTAGTGTGGTTATGTTATAGGTGTATATGTATGTATATATATATATGTTGAGGTGAATGTTATACTACATGTGTACATTTGAATGTGTGTGTATATATATATATATATATATATATATATATATATATATATATATATATATATATATATATATGTGTGTGTGTGTGTGTGTGTGTGTGTGTGTGTGTGTGTGAACTGTGACTTATATATATACATAAGTAGTTATATATATATATGTTGATATGTTATATATATATATATATATATATATATATATATATATATATATATATATATATATATATATATATTGTGTGTGTGAGAGTGAGTGTATGCATATAAGTGCATTGATATGTTTATGTATCTAGATATGTTGAGAGGTATATAGTTACATATATATATGCATATAGATGTATTGATGCTAGTGAGAGTGTGCATTGTGTGTGCATTGGGTGTGTGTTGATGAGAAGGAGAGTTCGGGCAGTGACTGAACTGAATCTGAACTGAATCAGTAAGCAACAATATCAATTTTCAGTGAAATACCACATCCTCTTTAGCCATCAGTGAACAACAACAACAACAAGGGGAGTGTGCACAGTCATCGACAGCAACAACAAGCAGTAGACATCAACATTAACTGCAGCAGCAGTTTGGAAACTCAGTAGCATTCAGCAGTGCATAGCCGAGCAGCAACAGCTAGCAGCAAGGTCTACTATGCCTACTGCAGCAGCGAGCTTCACTAGCAGCATTTGCAGCAAACATAGCTGCAACATTTGCGGGCAGCAGCAGCAATGCACTGCACAGGCAGCAGCTAGCAGCAAAGCTGCAGTGCAGTACAATTTAGTAAACACAACAGAGTTAGCTAATGCATCCAGCATACTACAGGGAGCTACACCGCAAGGGGAGATCCAACTGCAGCAACAACAGTTTCAACACAAGTAGCAGCAACCAACAACAATGTGTCACAGCATTCGTGCACAACAGTGCACTGTCAGCAGGGTAGTAAGGTTAGTAGTTAGTATAGCTAGATAGTTAGTTGTATACTAGATTAGTTTAATAGTTAGAATGATTAGTATATAGTTAGCTATCTATGTATGTAAGTTATTGGCTAAGTAACCATATGTAGTATTACATAAGTATTGCATTGTTAAGTTAGATAGGTATGTGTAGTGTCAGGTAATATATTTTGGATAGTTAGTTAGTATATACTAGTAGTTGGTAATTAGTATAGTAGGTGATATTATATTAGATATATACATATCATTATATAGTTAGATTGGGTAGCTACTATATGCTAGAAAGACATTACCTTGAGATACCAAGGTAAGTGTCAAGGTATTGGGTCGATACTCAAGGTATTTGAGTTGGGTATCGAGATGGGTGTTTAGTGGTGCGATACCAAGTTGGTTCAAAGCTAATGTATCCACTTAGTAATTGTAATTAGGATTAGTATATATATTATTGATTGAATATGCGTATATGCTATTTTCATATCTCTTGTTTGCATATCTTGAGATACGGTATCTTAGTGTGTTCATAGTATCTTAGATTTAGCTAGTGTGGCCTAGATTCTTAGTGTATGAACCTAATATCCTAGAGATAGACTCATGCAACCTAGAAATAGGTAGTTTCACCAAGTTTGACCGGTTTGACTTAGAGTTGACCTAGTTTGACTGTTTTGACTTAGAAATGACTTTTTGACCTAGATGTTGACCAATTTAACTTATTTTTATTTCGAACCTTATATTGATGTTGTATTCCATATCTAGGTCTTCGAGGCACCATAATAAACATCTGTGATACTATTCATCTGACTTCAGGCGAGTACATTCTCTGATAGTTTCTCATTTATGATATCCTCTATGTCTCTTGTATCTAGTGTAGATATCCTTGATTTCTTGACACGATAGTTACACGGATTGGTATATCCGGATTTTGTCATGCGATATTATTCCTTGGTATATATGGTGTATCTTGTGCAAGTCTTGTCCCTTGTTCTTCTTATACATGTACATACAGTGATTCTCGGGGAGACTTGCTACCTTCCTAGAGAATCCCGTGCCACAACGTACCATGGTTGGATCCACTATACCAGTCGGGGTGGGGAGTATTTTAGTGTAGATATGTGATCATACCCTCCTTGTGCATGTCTTGTTCCTTGTGAGTGTTGGCCATACACCGCACGTATGATTAGCCAGGCCCTTATCCTTGTGCAAGTTTCTTGTGCAAGTTCCCAAGCCGATTATATGTTAAAGCTACTACTCACTCACATAGTCATTAGTATTCTTGTTCATTGCCATATTGTCCATTCTTGTATTTATTTCAGTATTTCCTTATTGTATATCTCGTCTCTATATGTTGCATCTTGTATATTCATATCTATTTACTATTATATAGTTTATATCATTGATTAGAACTGCTGTTAGAGATGTACTCTGCTCCTTTCTTGACTGGATATATTTTTCCCAGATGACACTGAGGAGTGGTACCATACTCATTACGGGCCTCAGGATGTTGTGGACTTAAAGTCTGAGACCCTGGCTCGGGAGGGACTCATCCCGACTGAGACAGATGACTCAGGACTTATAGTATCTTAGTTATCCTCTTATACCGGATTTGTCTCCAGCTTACTGTTTAGTATTTTTCTCAGACTCATTGATGTTATTATTTTGACTTAGGAGTTGTATTATGACTATTCTATTCTTTTATCATATTCGTGCTATTCTCCATCTTAGATCTGTGATTGAGTATATCGATATTGTTGGTGGCTTATTATATTGCTAGATAGATTACCCAAACAACGTTCTACCGTCGATTCTGCGACGTAGGCTGGACGTTGTTCCCGACTTGCATCCCTATACCGGGTGTGGATCGTGAAACAAGGTGGCTGCCGCTTACACGAAAAGCACAAACCAAACCAAAGAAAAGTAAACCAACTCTTATCTATATGAAGTCACTGGCCAAGCCATAAAGGACTGATCTACTGCAGTTCTACCTGATCCAGACTGAGTAACTAGCCCGTCTGGTCGTATCGAACTGCTGGCACCGCGCCCAAGGCACGTTACCATTGTCTCCTCCATGGCCGAACGGTCCCGGTGCCCTGGAGCCTATCCCGTTCGAGGAAACCAAACTCTGTGCGCAACTGGTTGTCCGTGACCGATGCAAACACCAAGTAGGTATGACGAGAGAATCGAGCATTCTCGTCCTACCAAACGATCCTAGCCTCATCCAACCAACTATCCATAACAATTCTCCAACTTATATCCCAATGCACCATATCAAGTTATCCCCATAGGCACTATACCGCTTCGACACAATGCTCCAATTGGTGCAACACCCCTCGCTCAGAAAACTCCGTGGCACAATGCCCCAACAGTGGCATAATACCCTCACCGATGTAGTTGTCTGGTTTCGAACCACAACTGCAGGCTTTGTATGACAAAGCGCCCAACTGATACTCGTGCATGGATGCACGCTCGTTCGTCCGTCCGAAGTGCCTCGATGTTCCAACCAAGATGATCCAATCAAGCTCCAACTGCCTACTCAAGCTCCAACTGCCCAACGCAAAAACTAACTCAAGCCACAAATCGTATCCAACCAAACAACGTACACTTTATGCACGCCACATTGTAGTGATTTTCAAGTTCCAATCCAAGTATTTAAGCCATTACATGTGTTCCATATTATTAGGCATGAAGGAGTAGAGGAGAAGGGACAGAGCCCACTCACCAAGTCTGATTTCGTTAAGCACCCTGCCTTGCCGATACCACCTATCCCTTGAACCTGTGGTCCGATGCAAAGCACGATCTACTCAATTGGTATGACCGTGCGAGTAGGTCGTGCTCTCCAAATCATCCGACCAATCGGACTAAGGAAGACGACATTATCGCTCAAATCCTGCTATCCCAGTACTGCTCTGAACGAACATCTGATTCCATCGAACTCCGCTAGCGATCTGCACATAAAACCAACTCAATCAATACTTGTTTTTAAATCCAACAAATAAAAAATGTAACCAGCTATTGCCTGATTCAATCCGACTCAACGTAATGCACCGTGCGGTTGTGGGACATTACACAACATAAGTCAAAAAATGAATAAACAATGAATATTAATAATTTTTAAGTATTGACGAGTAACACTAATTATGAATAAAATTTAAAATATTTATTAATTTTTTATTAGTTATTAGTTAGTTTAATTAATAATTAGCAACAAAATATACATAAGTGATTAGTACATAAAATTGATGAATTTTTTTATACCTAATCACATGAATTTTTATACCAAACATAACAATTTTCTGTACTGGATCTGCAACATTTATTTATCAAATTTTTATACCTAATCACTTATCAATTATCAACCAAAACAAAAACAGAGAAAACCAACCACCAACCACATGCAGTGGCCAAAGTTGGTTGTGGCAGCCGAGCTATACCCATCCCCTTTTCCGTCCACAGGAACTGTGCCTGTCAATTCTCCCATTTTTTGACCAAACACATCCTGAGGACATTTTAAACACCTAAACTTCTATTCCATCTTTATCTTCCTCTCACACAACTTCATTTTCTTTTTCATCTTACAACATCTCCCTTAAACAATCATAATTGAAGATGACACAATCCAAATCTTCTCTTACACAATCCAAATCTTCTCTTTCTCTTTTCATCTCAAATTATATTTTTTAGGGAATATGTGTCTTTCTAATATTATTATTGGTGGTTTCGAAATCCAATATCAAAATTTTGAGGTATGGTAGGAACTACTAAGAACTGTCAGAATTTTGACTGGCATAACAATAATAAAAACGAACTGTCAAAAAAATACTCTCTGTATTTTATAGTTCTTAATATTGTTTGAAGGATAATTTGGATACGAAGAATCATATTTTTTTTTTATTAAATATGAGGTAAAAGTGATCCGACTTTGTTGTTATTTTTTACCCTTTGTCATTGTGTTATTGAGTTTGTTTAGGATATAAAATAATAAAAAAATCAACAAAGAAGAAAATATAAAATAATAATAAGAAAATAATATTAGAATAGAAGAATCAACAAAGAAAAACGCTTTTTCTTATTTTATTATCGCAGCGTGGTTGTGCTAGTCCTCAATCCAGACCCGTTAGTCCTATGTATAATATTCTGGGTCCTAATCATATATCAATCATATTCCGTTTTAAAGACATTATCTACTTTGCAATATATTGGTCTGGTTCTACAGGTATAAACCTTTTTCTTCTCTATTCTTTCTTTTAGGCTTGGCTGGAATATATGATTTAGGCTCTTGATAAAGGTACTACAGAAATGACTCGGAACTAATTCAATATTGATGCTATTTCAGTTAGATTTTTTTTTATTCAGACTAGTTCAAATTTTACTAGGACTGTCCACCCACTTCACCTCCCTCCTCCTGCTCCTCTTCCACCCCCACCCCCTCCGACCTCTCCTCCTCCCTCATCTCGTAATTTTTTGCCTCTTCGCGTCGTCGACATCTCCATCGATCGCGTTGTCGTTGCCGAGCCGCACCTTAAGTACCTTCCCATCGGCTCCGTCACGAAGGCGATGAAGAAGGTGACGAAGAAGAAGAAGCAGCGTGCGGAGGGCTGTGCGCGACGGAGGCACGCGGGGGGCTGCGGCTACGCCTTGCGCCGGCGCCAACGACGTTGGCGGCAACAGCAGCAGAAACGGAAACAGCAGCGGAGGCGAGCGCGTGCGCCTACGCCTCGTCGCCGTCCCAGCGCGCGCCTCCGCCTCCTCCTCCTCCTCCGTCTCCTGTCACCGCTGCCTCCTCCTCCCGCTCCTCCGCCTCGTTCCCCCCCTTCCGACCTTCACGCAGTTCCGCCCTCGTGTCATCTCGCGTAGCCCTCTCATTCGGCTGTCAAAATTTTGACAGTCCTAACAAAATTTTGACAGTCCTGTTATAAAAAAAATCAATTAGAAGTGGGCAGTCCGGTGAGTAATTTTTGGGAGCGACAAACTTGTAATTATCAATGGTAAAAATATGGACTTTCCTGAGTCATTTTTGTAGTGCCTTTATCAAGAGTCCTGATTTATTCTCTCTCGCTAACCCCCACCTGTTCAAGTGCCAATTGTCATTCGTAATACGGTACCGGGTCTGTTGTCCAGTATTTTGTCCCGAAACTCTTGTCCTGATTTTTAAAAAAAAATACTGGTGGAAGCCATCGAGTTAGCGGGGGAAACATGAAAAGGGGACAGGTTTTTCCAGATGATTTGCTCCGTCGTAATACTTGATAATGTGTTTGGTACGAGCTTAATATAAACAACATTTGATCATTCGTATCATTGTGTTTTGTCATAAATCCTTGGTTTTATTGTGTTTGGCACAAACTCGATTTAGATTTCTCGGAAACAAATTGTTTTCTTAGGTCCATCACATGGGCGTGATTTCCATTGGGAAGAGTGATTATTCTGTAGAGTCCATTTTTTTCACCTACCAAAATTAGTGAAAATGTTCACCATTTCACATTGTTACATATCATTTTTCATCCAACCTAAAACTATTTTGGGAGTGATTTTGTGAACATTCACACTAATTTTGACCACTAGTTAGACACGTAACAAACTTTGAGTGGAAAAAAAAAGATGAACATTCTTGCTAGTTTTGGTGGGTGAACAAAAATGAACTATATTATGTATTCCCAATATCCGAAAGAAAATGCATGGAATTTGATGCTTGAAATTCTCTCAGTTTCCAACAATTATGATATATTATACATGCCACAATAATATATGTTGGTGCTTTTCACTTTGCTTTGAGAGTTTTAGGCCCACATCAGAAAACCACCAATGCGTATATCTCAATATATAGCTTTGCTTAGAATTGATATATGCACATTGGGTGGTGGTCCATGTGGTTGATTTTTCTAGAGGGATTAAGTGTGAACTCCATTATGACAATCTTTATTTTATTACCACATTTGGAAAGTTTTTCTTAGAAGCTAAGCCCCGAAAGACTCAGACTCAGACTCGAACTCAAGGGCGCAATGCACTTTGCATCGTCGCATGACGCTCGTGCGCTCCTTTTATGCGCGAGTTGCATGCACGGTTGCTTGCTCGGGCGCTATGCGGCCAGGAGCTAGCATCGTCGCATGACGCTCATACGCTCATTTTATGCGCGAGTTGTATGCATGGTTGCTTGCTCGGACGCTATGCGGCCAAGAGCTATGAGGCCAGGAACTATGCGGCTAGGCGACGCATGCTTCGTGGAGCTATGCGTCCAGGTGCTATGCGGCCAGCGAGCTTGTATTAGCGAGTTACATGTGGAGGGGACATGATCTGTTGTTGGCGGCGTCGTGCGGCGCGTGCGGCGCAGGCAGCGCGCGGCGACGCGTGGTTTTATGTGCCAAGCTGCTGCTTTCGGCGCTGTCTACTCTCTGTGGCTAGTTTCAATGTTTGGCGGCGTATGCGCCTTGGTATCTGGTCGGACAGTGCATATGCAACACGTCCTTTCTCGGGCTGCATATGTGCTGATTTTTTCTATAAATAGAGGGGCTCCTCTTTCACTTAAGGTGGGTGAAAATTCCTACTGTACCAGAAAAATCAGAGAGTACCAGAGCCTTATGCGGCAACAGTGAGAACCCTCCTACAATTTTTTTTTCGAGTGATCCGAAGGTGACCAAGAGCGTTCCAGAAATTCTCGTGTGAACTTGCTGGATCCTGGGAGCAGTTCGTCGTATAGCGCAAATCTTGCCTTGAACACCGGTGGTTTTGATCACCCCAGCAGGAGTTCCATTATTTGTTTTTCTTTTTCTTGTTCCCGTTCCTTCTCGTTGTAGCGTCTGGGAATGTAAAGAGAAGAACGCTTTTCTGTTTCTTGCGGTGTTTGCTTTTTCTCTTTCTCCTTTGTCAGTTTGTAACATGTTCGTGGTTTAGTACTGCTGTTGAGTTGTGTATCACTGTAGAGGCGCTCTCGAGTGACTCACAGTGCACCAACTTTTGTAGAGACGAACTCTTGTGTGAGTCTCTACTTTGTGGTCCTTCTCTACTTTGATTTGGCTTCGGGACTAACAATATAAAATTTCCATCATGTAGTAATAGTAGATTTGTTCCAGTAGAGCATTCAAGCGTTTAATCGCAGAAGATATCACAACCACAGAAAAAGGGCACCATGTTCTCCAACTTGCACAAGAGTTCAGCATGCAAGAGGCTTTATAAATACTAAGAATACCATAAACCTCAGTATATACACAAATGCCAGGATCATTATAATCACATTTACTACTTGAAAGAAAGTTATAAGAATCAGAAAAACCAATGGGAGTGTTCAAAAGGTGACATTATAATCGCATAAAATTAGAAGCAAGAATAACATTACACAAGATATTGACTACATAATTCTACTAATCATTCTATTTTCCATTTTTACGCTTGAACCAGCCAGCTATATCATCTTCATCGTTCAAATCATCCAATTCTGCACAGACAGATCTGGAAGCAGCCATCTTGCCTTCATAATCATCTGGACCCTCTCGCAGAAACCACTGATCTCTCAACATCTTCCCCTTCCACCTCTCGCTCTTCAAGGGGTCCTGAGAAATGGCAGACTTGCCTCCTAGTACTGGAAAATCGTCAACCTCTGCAAATGTATTCACTGCACCACTGTCACTGTCATCGGATACATCCCCTTCAGAGGACCAAAAGTTCGCTCCTCCCCCATCGGTTTCGCTACTGTTTCTAACAAATGAGATGCCTGGATTCTCAGATTGATCTCTTCTGGTGTCGAGTCGGGGCTCAGCAGCAATGTCCCCACTAATTGACGCCCTTGGTCGTTTCCAGTCGCACTTCAGACATACCATATTCCTTCTGAAATTGATGTAATTGCAGCTGCGACACCAAAAACATATAAAGCAAACGTTCGTAACATCTTTTTAACTATGTCCCGAAATGAAATTAGACATAAAAGAACAGTACTTTTACATAAGGAGGTTCATGCCTTAATGTAGTGGTGAAAAGGCTACATTGCCCACAGGAGTCGTCGTGATTGTGAGATTCTATGATCACTAGATCTACGTACTAATATATATCCGATACAGCCTTTTCATTTTTCTCCCTTTTGGGTCCAAAGCATCTGAAGTCCAGTGGATAAGCTATTTTTGTGGTTGTGCAGGAGAGTTGCAATGATCCTGCACATACCTTATGCTTATCTTCGTTCCAACATTTCCAAGAAAAATGAACTGAAAGTCCAAGTCTTTTCGCTGCATGGAACAGGATAGAGGCAGACTTATCTCCAGATCTTTCACATTAGTCCTTAACGAAAGACTTGCATGCAAAAAAAGAAAAAGAAAAATAGAACTGATCCTACGTTCTAAAAATTATCCGTCATTTATTATGCAGAGGAAAAAAAAATCAATTGATCAGACCAGTTCCCAGATTCAATACACAAAACATGAAATAAGGACCTTAAAGTGATGTTTTACTATGCTTGGGATACATCCGAAGGTGCAGGAAAACCAAAGAGACCTCACCAATAACAGTACAGGAAAATCAATCAGGGGCTGGTTGGTTGGCTGTAAATGAAAATACATGCAACATTTGTTGCACCATTACATCAATTCCATGTTCGGTTCGATATAAGTGGTGGATTTGGTACAAAAATGTCGCATCAACTCCTCCAAAACTTGCATCATTTCCAATCATTCCCTCTTCATTCAATACCATAAAGTCATAACCAAAGAGTGGATTTGTATTTACAGCAACAAAAGTTGCAACTTAGTATCCTAATGACATCCTTCCAAACAACGGATTCATAAATCCCGCAATATTATTTACATGCAACCAATAATTATATAGCAACAAATGTTGCATGATATTTCCATATACGGGCAGCCAAACAACCCCTCGGTGTAGGAAATAAACCATAAAACAGTCACCAATCATCACCAAAGTGCTCTTCCAAATCTTATAGAAAAGTTTCAGCATCTTAAAGAACCACTAGGAGCACTTATCCACCACCACTCTGCTACAGCCTTCATAGACAAATCCTAGAAGGGTTACGTATCGCCCAACTGCTACACAAAAATAATCGAGGGTCGTGGTTAACTAACAAATTGAAGGCTTATGCACTATGTTATATATACACGAAAAGCACACACGACAAGACATGGACAAAAAGACTCGGACACTGCATAAGTTTTGGCTTGTGCTACAGTGTATTTTGGAGAGTCAATGTCGTGCTTGATACGTGTCTTACATGGACACAGCACAGATGCGCCTTCATTTTAGAGTCTCCGTGTTTCCTGCATTATAACACAAAATGCTACATACATCCCCATAGATTAACATGTTGCTTAGGTTCTTGTAAGGGAAACCTGACTCCACATCCCCATCCAATAAATTCCTTCAGAAGGCTGCAAAAGGATTGATGGTTGCTGGAGTTCTTGCCAGCAGCTTTGGGTAGTTTTTGGAGTCCTTGTATGTGGTTTCCTCCATTCATGCTTCCCGATTTGCATCTCTTAGATAGGAATATCAATTTACCTTCACAAACAGTTAGTACTATCTCCTTGACAGAGTTGCAACAATCCATGACCTCCTCCACTAAATGAGGAAAACCAATACATGACACGTCAACATCCCCAACTTATGCTCTTGATACAAAACTCACAAGTGAAGGAGCCTCGAATTAAGAGGACTGCAGACATCTCTTTTGAAATAGGATGCTAGATGGGTGAAAAGAGACGGTTTTAAGAACATCTGGAATATAAGCCAAGTGAACAATGTAAAAGTGCATCTTTCAGTGTGAAACAGGAATACAGGAGAAAACCATACTTATACCAAGAAGATCAACATAATGGATCCAAGTTGCCATTATGTAATACAGCAAATTCCACATATAATTTGAAGCATCCGCAAATTGTGAATATGATCCGGAAAGAGACCATGAAAATAGCAAGAAACATGTTTCTTACACTGTATACTTATAGGAAGGACAAATGCATTGGGATTTCCTTGTCGGAATAAGAATATAATACCCTATACATAAGCAATTTGGGGTTGCTTAGATCCAGTCTGGGTCCACACTTCTCCAAAATCCCCCTTTTAGCCTTGGGAATGAGACAAGCAGAAATATTTCTAGCAGATTATTTGCTTGTGAGTCTTAAATTACTACCTTAATTTAAGTTCTGGTACCAAGAACAACAAAATCTCTCTATACCAACTCAAAATTTTTTATTATTATTATGACAATCTTGAAAAGACTCCCAATTTACAAAGATTTGGCATTCAATCTTTCTTGCTGTTACTATACATGTAGCTCCATAATCAACTTAATAATTGAACAAAATCGACTGTAAGGCTAAAAACAACAAGGTTCACATTATCGACCGACATCGATACATATCGGCCGTATCTTATCGTTTTTGGTCTCTCCCGATCCGATATTGATTGCTACCAGCACCATCCGATACCGACATTGGACTCTTTCCTCGTCAATTCAACAAAGAAAAAACTACAAGGAGAAGAGAGACATGGAGAAAATGGACGATTCGGCGTGTCAAAGATCTATATAACACAACATGCCGATAGAATTCTGTAACCATTCCATTTGTCGAAGTTGCATATGTTTAGATTCACAACACCCATCAATCTTAATGTATTCCAATCAAAGGTAAAAAAAACAAATAATACATATAATTATGCTTAAATATATTAAACACTTTATCTAGTTTTTAACCAAATTTATTATTAATTTTGACTTTGTAAAACAAAAAAACTCCGTAACTGCAAAAACCACAACTGATAATGATACTCCTAAGAAGGGTCCAAAATCGATTCCGATAATAATACTGCTAACGTTTGTTTAAAAAGACACTTATAGAAATAAAGAGGGAGAGAAGTAAAACACCGAAACAACATTTAAGTATGTAACATAAAGCTAGATACATATCCCCACTCTCCCTCCCAAACATGCACGGAAATAGCATATCTTACTCCTACCATCTCATCTTCAACAGTAATATCGTGAACTGTGGAACGGTACTAATTTTGTATCTGGACGAAAAAAAAAAAATCTAAAGAGAAAAATCATACTACATATACTATACAACCTAAAACATAACAAAGACAAAAAATCTACTCTTGTAGCCCAGAAGGTTAGAATAACTCACGAGACACATTCCCACTCCCCAGGATTAAGCTCGCGCTTAGAGGGCTTCTCCTGACACTGCAAGCATTTCGTATTTTTAGCAAAATTCAAGAAATTGCACCTGCAAAAATATATTAAGAGATATAAGAAGTTAAAAAAGTAACTTGATTATCAAGAAAGGTTAAAAAGTATGAATAGTACATCTCACAAATCCAGTCCCCCTTCTTCAAAGGAAGATGCTCATGGTCTTCACGCAGTTTATTAAGTCTTTCTTGGAAAAAACCATTGCACCGCAAGCATTTGATATTCTTTGCAAAATTCAGAAAATTACATCTAGTATATGGAAACAAGCATAATAAATTAGACATGATCAGAACCAGTTTTTAAGAAGATAGGTTCAACTAATAGGACCAATAAAAGTTTAATCACATTACTTGGGACATATCCAATCGCCCTGCTTCATAGGTACATTGATTTGGGTTCTTGTTATCTGAGGTCCATTCAACTCTTTTTGATGACTAGATAGAGATCTTCCAGAGGCCCCTTGAAAAGTACTGGAGTCAGGTTCAGCAGTACTGAACTCCACCATGGTATTTATGAGCTTCCTAACAGATTCCTTAACATTATTACCAAGGCATGACTTGTTCTCAACTGATCCAGTGGTAAGGTCAAGCCCATACGTCAATAGAAAGCGCATAACATCTAAAGTTCTTCCAGGTTCATCTTCACGAGCCTTCACGTATGCCCTCTCACAATCACCCCTCAAACTGCATGAGCTGCAGACCTAGCAGATTCATGAAAGCAAAAATAAAAAAATAAAAAAATGAGAGGAGATTATTATGTTTGAACTATGCAGAAAATATTATTAGATTTCACAGGGGTATTTTCTTCACATACATTTCCCTCCTCGATGCCCACATAGGCCCGCAATCGCTTTCCTGAATTAACAACTTTTCTGTCCAAGCTGGGGCATCCTGCTCCTGACATTATATGAATCTCTCTTCTTGAGAAGTATCTGCATCAAAGACATAAAGATGCTTAAATATATGATTTTATATAATACAGTGATGCTTTACATGCGTACTCCACGGTGCCAATCCATCCTCTCTTCAGGAGTCCTCTCCTAGTTAATTAGTGAAACTCAAATTCATCATTCCAATTGTTTCTTCTAGTGAATAAATGTTACACTAGTTGCAAGTTTAAACTATATTAGCATCGGTGGGCCATCATACATTTTTGTGAAAGGGGGATTCACATTAATAACATCGGTTCTAGCTACTTTGTTCACAACTGTTGAGACTATACAATTCAACGAAAATATTCTTGCACTAAACAAGCTAAAACATAACTATAAATGAAACAGACAAGGAAAAAACCAATCTTGACCAAGATTCCAGCTTCCTAGTTTTCACATCCTTGATCAGTCAATTTCCAGCCAATATGAATCATAACTAATGTGGGTTGTCCATAAGCTGTTGGGCGCATATAAGTTATGGAAAAGACATGTATGTGCGCCTTATGGCTTATACTTCTGAAATAGTTTTTAGATCAGTCAACCATAACAATCTTTAATCAAATACCAAAAATATTAACTCATTTACTTTGTCTTCTCTGATAAGAAAATATTTGGGAGAATATTTTAGAAAATGTAAGAAAATATTTTGAAGAATATTTTAGAAAATGTAACTTCTATTATGTAGTCAAAGGCGCGCCTCAGACGCGCCTTGCTCCTAGGCGCAGGGGCAGCGCCTCAGGGCACTCCAGGCGAGGCGCAATTCTTAAGGCGCACCTGAGGCGCGTCTAGGTGCGCCTTTTCCGAGCGCCTTGGAATAGTTAAGGTGCGCCTTGAAAATCATGCGGAAAAAATAACATGTTTAGACTATTTTTTTAACTGTTGTACTGTTTTTAGACTATTTTTTGAACTGATGTACTTTTTTTTTTACTGTTTTCTCTCTCACTCATTCAATTCAAAGTGATTGCAACATAGACGAGAGAATTTGAAGCACACATGTTTATATATATATATATATATATATATATATATATATATATTTTGCGCCTCGCGTCGCTCGGGCGCGCGCCTTAAGTACGCCTTGTGCCTCGGGCGATTTGGACCCTTTGCGCCTCGAGTGCGCCTTGCGCCTTTGACTACCTTGCTTCTAAAATCTTTTGTATGCTTGGATTTTAAATTCTGATCAATATCTACTCCCTATTCCTTGTTCTTTCACGCTACCTTACCGGCAGGGAAGTCACCAATGCCGATAACCTCACTGTTCCTGGTTCTTTCATGTTACCATGCTGGCACATGGTGAAGCTAGTGGGGAAATCAAAGCCATAATGCCTCCCTCCTACCCTGAACCCTCCCTCCTACCCTGAACCCTCCACCCTACCCTGCCTCCAGTCAAACAGGACATCTTCTACAAACAATATGGCAATAGATTTCAATTTTTACTGGTTTAACTGACAACATGGGGGCAAGCAAAAGGAACATATGTGAAATTTATTTTCCTTTTTCCTGTACAAATTTTAGGATAGTTCGATAATTTATACTAGGTCATAGAAACAATCATCTTAATAGTACGCTACAATTTCTCCATTAAATATTAACATCACTGTATGGTGGACACAGGTGCAGGAGCATAACTAAATAAGAATTCCTTTATATGCTCGTCACATCATGAATTTTTTGCGCAGAATTGCCCACTCCCTAATCCTCAGCAATCATTCTTTAGTTTTGGTTAAATTTATAGGAAAGCAATAATTAATGAGATGGTATATATTGGGTTGGGTTATAATTGAAATTCCATTTCTTGATCTCTATCTTCAATTTTTGGAAATTTATGAAATTCTTCTGCCAAAAATTGTCCAAGTTAGGTTAAATTGAAATGACAAAGACTAACATTAGACTTATGTTAGAGAACAAACTACCTTTATCAGGACAAAAATGAGTAAATGTTTCATAATTGATGCCAAGGGTTTTGGATAAAGGCTTTCTTGTTATTGTAGTTTCAAATGAAATGGATTTTATATTGGATAAAGTTAGCGAGTGTATGGCAATAGTGTAATGTAGAGGACACATATTACTGGCATAATAGAGGAACATTCAGCAGATGTCTCTGGAACATTTACCATTCTGCCTCAACATTCACCTAGAAATAAGCTGGACCAATTAATAGATGACCTAAGCCTGAGTCAATGTTTCAACCAAGAGGAATATAAACACGCTTAGTTTGAGTAGAGCATATATACTCCTCAAAGCTCTGTTCGAATAAACTCACATATCTTTTGCCTTTCCAATTGGTGAACTATAACCTCCAGTATTGTGTGTCAGGGTATGACTAATGTGCAATCTGACGTGTAGTTTGAGAAAGAACTGTTCATAACCCAATTTGATCTTCTGTTGAACTTAAAACTCACATACTAAGCTTATACAGTGACCCAAACGTACTCATTTAAGCTTGACCAACATTATATATAATATATTATGGAAGATACAAAGTTAATTATATTGCATTTCTTGAAAAATTGAATAGTCATTGCTTTGAAAAAGAAAGATCTTAAATTGATGAAGAGCTGCTCTGCATTTGTCAAAATGAAGTAAGATGCTATCAAACAACAAAGATTCGGTTCAACATCAAATGAGGTTAAGAATGAGGCATAGGATTGAAGCCAAAAATGAGACTAGTCATCATCCAAGCCTTCTCCCATCAAAAATAAGATTAGTGACTCGGTTTAATTTTAAGCTAAGTTTAATGGGTCTAAGCTCTAAACCACAGTGGAGACGGGGGGATGAAGTTGGTAGTAAATGTCTTTCCATTTTCATAATGTCAACCTTGTGGTAGATCCAAAATGTTAGTGGAACACTTTTTCCGGTTGGCAGGGTGTTGTATAACAATATGGTCAATTCCTAGAAAAGGGATTAATAAGTCCCGTTTTTTATGTTTCATGATTCATCAAAAGTTATAACTTCCTGATACAACTTAATGATTCACCTGTATTCATTGTTCAAACCTTTCCCCGTAACTCCCTGAACAGATAAGATAAACCAAGAATCTAGAAAAGCATAGTTCGAAAAACTTGTGATATTTCTTATACACTAACCAAAATTAACACAAAATGTTTCGTTTCATATTAAGCCCAGCTTAAGAGGTCTAAGTTTAAACCAATATCAACTTGTTAACACTGCTACTAGGATGCCAGTGAAGTTGTAAGGCAAATCTTTCCACTTTGATAGAGTCAACCTCCTAAATCCACATGGAGTACGCCAAATGGTAATTGACTTAACTATCAAGCTTCCAGAGTGTTGCAACTACAATCACGGGCATATGGTTAAATCTTAGAAAAGATATCAAAAAGTCCCCTTTTATGTCACATCTAAATTTACTAAGTTTGCAATGCGTTTTGATACTCCATAGTTAACACTGCTTCTAGGATGCCAGTGAAGTTGTAAGGCAAATCTTTCCACTTTGATAGAGTCAACTTCCTAAATCCACATGGAGTACGCCAAATGGTAATTGACTTAACTATCAAGCTTCCAGAGTGTTGCAACTACAATCATGGGCATATGGTTAAATCTTAGAAAAGATATCAAAAGTCCCCTTTTATGTCACATCTAAATTTACTAAGTTTGCAATGCGTTTTGATACTCCATAAGAATTACATGTAATATAATGTTTGAACTTTCTTCCTTTATACCCAAACAAACAAGAAAAACAACAATTCTACAAAAACCATGTTGTACAAACTTGCAATATTTCTCATCAATTCATGCCTTAGACCAAACAATAAGCCATACGCTCTTTCCTCTGAGTAACAAAATCCACTCGACTAGAATCCTGCAGGTAATCTATTGTATCATCTTAATTACTTCTTCATTCGAATTCTTTCTTCTGTAGGGAGCATGGAGGTTGCTCCTCGGTTTCATGAGCTTAAACTACATAGCCAAAATGTCGGTTTACCTACACACCAACTAGCCGCACTAGCTTTTAGGATACAACTCTCTCATGCTTCTAACTTACCTTGACCATCAATTTGGTACCAACATAGAGGGTTATTTATGAACCTATGTTATACTCCACAACCGATCACATTCTGATGGGAGAACGCTTGGATGATGACGATGAGAGTCCTGATAATTTCATAATGATATTTATAATCTACGAACCGAATAATAGTCATTCTAACATAAGAAATCAACTCCTATTCACCCCACCCTTCATTAGCGAATTGGCACTCAAACGGACATTTCAACAAACAGTTCCCGAGTCCAAAAGCAAATCGTCACCCGAACAAGCATTACAACAAACACATAGCGTGCGAGAAGAAGAAGACGTACCTTATGATGCCGGAGCGATCCCTGGCGAAGTTGAGGCAGGCGGTGCGGACGCGGTTGGCGTTCTTGGGCCCGTCGAGCGCGTCGAGCTCCATGTACCCTCTCTTGACGACCCTCTCCATCAGCTCGTTCCACTCCGGCCATGGGTGACAAATCTCCACCTCGGCTGCTGCTCTTCTTTGAATGTCTCTGCTTCCTCTCTCCGGTACTTGTACTTCTTGGGCGGTGACCGGACTCGAGGGGCGGAGGCTCTCCAGCTCGTCCCGGAGGAAGGAGAGGTGGGCGTCGGAGAAGGAGTGGGAGAAGCGGCGGCGGAGGAGGAGAGCGTACCGGGCAGTGACGGGATCCATCCCATTGGTGGGGGTGAGAGAATTTTGAAGAGGGAGATATATATATTATATATAGAGAGAGATGCATTTAGGAGAGGGGGTAAGTTAAAAACAACAACTTAAATATAGACTATTTATCGGGACGAGTAATGCTACAGTTATAACCAAATGCTTACAATCCTCTTGCAACCTTACACGTGTACGACTTCTATTGGGGGAGGGGCCCTGACAGGTGGGGCCGGGTGGGACCCATATAGCAAGGGAGTCAGAGGGGAGGTGGGACCGGATGTGACCCATCTGTTGGGGGGTGGGGAGGTTGTACGAAGATTGTAAACCTTTGGTAGTAAACTTAACATTATTGTTATTGGGACACTTACAAACTTACTCAAGGTTAGTTCAGTATCGGACCTACCCCAGTATTAAGGAACTTTTATTCAGGACTACAAAAAACTTACTAGGGGCTGTCCACACCCCCCTCCCCTAAAACCCAAACATTCAAACTCTCTCTCTCTCTCTCTCTCTTCAAAATAGCTCCAAGGATTATCTGCAGCGAGTGTCATCGTTGTCCCCGTCGACCAACATGCTCTACACCTCCTAAAACATCCTCTCCAAGTTCAGCGCGTCCCTCCACTGGGCCTACTGTAGAAGCATAAAAAATCATGCAGGCCGCATAAAGGTCATGCCTCCCATTAAAAATGAAACTAAGCCGCAGAGAAGTCATATGCAATCTGAACAACCAAGCCGCAAAGAAGCCATATGTGGCCTGAACAACCAAGTCGCAGAAAAGCCACATGCGGCTTGATCAACCAAAGATTTAGAAGCCGCATAGAATACTCTATGCGGCATGAACAACCACATAGCAGGGAGGCCGCATAAAACCCTCCTGACACAGCATTCGATGATTGTCAAACTCTGACACATCACTCGTCACACTATGTAAAACTCCTAATTCTGAAAACTGTATTATTAATTTATTTTTAGTTAAATAGCGGGAATATATTTTATTTGACTTTAATCTAAGGTATTTATGTAATGAGGGGATTTATGAGGCCATTATAAATTTTTCCTAATTTATTCCATGTAGGAGACCCTTTGGACAGTTGCAAATGCACCAATATAAATTCTAGAATTTTTTAAGTATATATATATATATATATATATATATATATATATATATATATATATATATATATATATATATATATATATATATATATATAGTTTATTAGAAAAAGGAAATAAAAGGAAATGAGTTGGATTCCTATTAGATCTCAACCCGAAAACCATTAACCCAAACCCAATAGAAAAATATCAACAGTAGCAGTAGCAAACCAACTTTGCTATTTCCTTCTCCGCGCGTAAAGCAATTCCGCGCGTAAACTCTTTCCACCGCTTCTTACTTCATCTGCGCATAAACTCCACCACCGCCTAAATTCTGCTCCGTGCGTAAAACAGAACTCCACCGCTTAATTCCCTCCTCCGCACGTGTGGGGAAAAATATCAGCAGCTCATTTCCACCGCCTCTTTACCTGTTATTACTAAACTCTCCTTAGCCGAGACAGGAACAGAGACAACAAGCAGCAGAACAAAGACAGGAGTTCTTAGCAGCAATTGAAAGGATGGCTGTAAGGACTACTGTACCAGCTCAAACCATAGCTCCAGTGCCTCGAGCTAAAGTTGGTTCAGTAAAGGACTTTATCCAGATGGGTCCAAGGCCGTACAAAGGCATTGAGAGTCCAGAGGAAACTACCAACTGGATCACTCACACTCAAAAATTATTAGAAGCATCTCAGCTACCTACAGAGCTGTGGATGACGGGTATAAGGACGCTTCTAGATGGTAATGCTCATCACTGGTGGGAATCCATGGAGCGCCAACTGGGTACATACCAGACATTGGAGCAGTTCCTGGAGTGCTTTGAAAGGAAGTACTTCCCGGACACCGTCAGAGATGCATTATACGATCAGTTTCTCCACATAGAGCAGGGGAACAGGACAGTGGACGAGTATGATGCCCAGTTCAGTCGCCTCAGTAAATATGGCACTGCCTTGATACCAGATGACTTGGCTAAGGCTAAGAGGTTTCATCGTGGACTAACTCAGGAGCTACAATACTACACTAGCTTCCAGTCCCGAATCTCTTATACCGAATTACCGACATAAGCAAGATTGCAGAAAACCATCAACAAAGGAAAAGGAAGTCAGCTGAGGACACAACAAGGACCAGCAAGGATACAGCAGGGACCAGTAAGGACACAACAAGGAGGGCCTATCAGACGTCCCTTGGCAGAACAGCATCAGCAACACAGAGTCGGTCCGTACCAAATTCTGGAGAAACCCCAATGCAATTATTGTGGGAGACACGGGCACATCTCAAGGGACTGTCGGATTCGCTTAGGACAATGTATGGGATGTGGTTCCGGACAACATTTGGTAAGAGATTGTCCAAGGCAACAGACATCGACACTACCATCGCCAGCACAGAGACTAGCGCTTCCAGCACCAAAGCCAGCTCAGCAGATGGCTAGACCAGGAGCACCCCGACCTCCAGCAGCAGGAGGATTTCAACAAGGACCACCGCTACCTACCCAGAAGAAACAATATATGAGGGCCGGACATGGACAACCGCAGAGAAATGGACAAGCTTTTGCAATGGAGGTGGATGACATGGATCAGGAGATTGATGTCATAGCAGGTATCACTCTTGCTTTTACTTTTCCTGCTGTGACATTGTTTGATATGGGAGCCACCCACTCATTCATATCATCTAGTTTTATTGCCAAACACAAAATTACCCCTACACCCTTATCTAGTTGTGTTAGAATTCTTACCGGAAGAGGAGTTGTACCTATTAGTAGAATTTGTAGATCTTGTCCTATAGTGATACATGGCAGAGAAATGTACGCCCGACTCTTAGTCCTTCCTATGCCGACTTTTGATATTGTACTTGGAATGGACTGGCTAAGCAAGTACCACGCTTTCTTCGATTGTTTTGGAGGAAGTATTCTCTTCAAAATACCAGGCCAGCCTGAACTTGAGTTTGCACGAGGATCCACAGAAATCCTTGATGGTATGCAGGTCGCAATGGACGATGTTGTCTATCATCCCATTATTTCAGAATTCCAAGACGTTTTTCCAGAGGAATTGCCAGGACTACCTCTAGATAGAGACGTAGAGTTTTCAATTGAATTAACCCCGGGAGCAGCACCCATAGCATCACATGTTTATAGACTGGCAAAGAAGTAGATGGATGAACTGAAGACACAGTTGAAAGAACTAGAAAAGAAAGGTTTCATCCGACCAAGTGCATCACCCTGGGGAGCACCAATGTTGTTTTAACCAAAGAAGGATGGGTCAGTGCGTATATGCATTGACTATAGAGCCTTAAATGCAGTGACAGTAAAGAATAAATATCTACTGCCACGCATTGATGACTTATTTGATCACCTCAGTGGAGCCAAGGTGTTCTCTAAGATAGATTTGAGATCGAGATATCACCAGGTGAAGGTACGAAAGGAAGACATCCAGAAGACCGCATTCCGGACAAGATATGGGCACTACGAGTTTTTAGTCATGCCATTTGGATTAACCAATGCTCCAGCTATCTTTATGGACTTAATGCATCGAGTCTTCCACCAGTATTTAGACCAATTCGTGGTCGTCTTCATAGATGATATACTTGTCTACTCCAAGAGCCACGAGGAGCACGAGAAGCACCTGCGAATTATTCTAGAGACATTGAGAAGAGAGCAGCTATATGCAAAGCTCAGTAAATGTGAGTTCTTCTTGGACAGAGTCTCATTTCTTGGGCATGTCGTTACAGGAGATGGCATCTCTATTGATTCAGAGAAGATTTCAGCAGTCAAGACATGGCCTGTTCCTAAATCAGCAGCAGAGGTAAGGAGTTTCCTTGGACTTGCGGGATATTACCGACGGTTCGTGAAGAATTTCTCACGAATAGCAACACCTATGACTCGGTTAACTTGCAAGGATCAAGAGTTCATATGGACCAACGAGTGTCAAGCCACTTTCGAGGAGTTGAAGAAGTGACTGACTACAGCACCAGTATTGACTATTCTATCAGGATCAGGAGGATATGTGATTTACAGTGACGCATCAGGGAAATATTTAGGATGCGTATTGATGCAGCATGGCAAGGTGATTGCATATGCATCTAGACAATTACGAGTGCATGAGAAGAATTATCCAACTCATGACTTAGAACTTGCAGCCGTTGTATTTGCTCTGAAGCTATGGAGATATTACTTATATGGGGAACGAGTGGAAATTTATACAGACCACAAAAGCCTCAAGTACGTCTTCATGCAGAAAGAGTTAAATATGAGGCAACGTCGATGGCTCGAATTGATGAAAGATTTTGAGATAGAACTACATTATCACCCAGGCAAGGCTAACGTGGTAGCAGACGCGTTAAGCCGAAAACCAGTAACTTATTTCTTGACAATACAAAGGGAATTATTGGAGGACTTGCGAGGTCTTGGCATTGAAGTAATATTACCAGGAGCAGACGGGACACTAGCCAACTTACAAGTACAATCATCACTAATAGAAAGAATCAAGTCAGCATTGCCTACAGATGCCAGGTTCAAAAGATTAAAAGAAAGAACAGAGGCCGGAGAACAGACATGACTGCGAATTCATGATGATGGGACATTACGATGTGGTAATCGTCTATATGTTCCCAATAGAGAAATTCGATAGGAGCTGATGACAGAAGCTCATAATTCTATATATTCTATTCATCCTTGAGGCACTAAGATGTATCGTGATTTGCGACAGCACTTCTGGTGGCATGGAATGAAAAGAGAAATAGCTCGCTTTGTAGCTAAATGTTTGGTATGTCAGCAAGTAAAGGCGGAGCACCAGAGGACAGCAGGGTTATTGCAACCACTTCCGATTCTAGAGTGGAAGTGGGAGCACATCATTATGGACTTCGTCACGGGCTTTCCCAAGAGTCCAAGTGGAAGAGATGCAGTATGGGTAATCGTGGACCGACCCACCAAGTCAGCCCGTTTCTTGCCTTTTAGAGTTGGCCAATCTACAGAAGCTTTGGCTGACCTATATATGAGGCAGATCGTGAGATTTCACGGCATACCAGTAAGCATTGTATCAGACAGGGATTCACGCTTTACATCACACTTCTGGAAGAGCATGCAAGAGAGCCTTGGAACTCGTCTGAAGTTTAGTACATCTTATCACCCACAGACAGATGGGCAGTCAGAGCGTACTATTCAAACGTTGGAGGATATGTTGAGGGCTTGTATGTTAGACTTTGGAGGATCATGGGAGGACCAACTACACCTTATGGAATTTTCTTACAACAATAGCTATCAGGCAAGCATCTAGATGGCTCCGTTTGAAGCATTATATGGAAGAAAATGTAGGTCTCCTTTGTGTTGGAGTAAAGTGGGAGAACGTCAGATTCTAGGACCAGAATTAGTAATCAATACCATTGAGACAGTTAAGAAGATACAAGGACACTTGCGAGCAGCGCAGGACAGGCAGAAACAATGGGCAAACCTTCATCGTCGTCCCTTGGAGTTTAAAGTGGGCGATCATGTCTTTTTGAGGATATCACCTACCAGAGGCACTATTCGATTCGGAAGGCGCGGCAAATTGAGTCCAAGGTATATTGAACCATTTGACGTGCTAGAGAGAGTGGGAGAAGTAGCATATCGACTTGTACTACCACCTTCACTTGAGGGAGTACATGACGTATTTCAGGTGTCGCAGCTCAGGCGATATATGGCAGACAGCAGTCATGTCCTCGACCATTCGGAGATCACCCTTGGACTGAGCTTGTCATATCAAGAACAACAACCCGTTGGAATCCTCGATCGTCGAGAGAAAGTATTGAGGAACCAGTCTATTTCTTTAGTCCGCGTAGCATGGAAGCATGGTGCACCAGGAGAATCTACCTGGGAGCGCGAGGACGACATGCACAAACGTTTTTCGAACCTATTCACAGACCAAGGTATAAATTTACTTTGTTAATATCTTATACCATTCCTGACTTTCTACCATGGCTTAGTTTTAATTTCGAGGACGAAATTTTTATAAATTGGGTAGAATGTAAAACCCCTAATTCTGAAAACCGTATTATTAATTTATTTTTAGTTAAATAGAGGAAATAGATTTTATTTGACTTTAATCTAAGGTATTTATGTAATTAGGGGATTTATGAGGCCATTGTAAATTTTTTCTAATTTATTCCATGTAGGAGACCCTTTGGACAGTTGCAAATGCACCAATATAAATTCTAGAAATTTCTAAGTATATATATATATATATATATATATATATATATATATATATATATATATATATATATATATATATATAGTTTATTAGAAAAAGAAAATAAAAGGAAATAAGTTGGATTCCTATTTTATCTCAACCCGAAAACCATTAACCCAAACCCAATAGAAAAATATCAACAGTAGCAGTAGCAAACCAACTTTGCTATTTCCTTCTCCGCACGTAAAGCAATTCCGCGCGTAAACTCTTTCCACCGCTTCTTACTTCATCTGCGCGTAAACTCCACCACCGCCTAAATTCTGCTCCGTGCGTAAAACAGAACTCCACCGCTTAATTCCCTCCTCTGCACGCGTGGAGAAAAATATCAGCAACTCATTTCCATCGTCTCTTTACCTGTTATTACTAAACTCTCCTTAGCCGAAACCAAAATCGATGAAAAGAAAACAGCAGCGTCAGTAGTTTCTTAACCATTAAGTAACCCCCACCGCCTCTGGATCTCTATATATATCACAACTCTCCCAAACCATAATCCCACTTCTTATTCCAAACACATATATTTGACGCTTGCACTCTACAGAACTTTTGCTCGGCAAGTATACCTTGCCATTGTACTATTAATTACATTCCAGTTGATGCATGTATGTTTTAATTCTGCTTCTATAAATGTTTATTTTTATAGATTTTTGGACCTACTTTTTGAGACCACCCCAGTGTTAGGGAGCATCATTAGATTCATTGGCCGAGACACAGTTGTTACACGAGTTGTGAGTCTCATATAGATCACGGACTGCGTGACAGGTCTGGCCTCCTATACGTATGAGCCATGCGTTAGGGGTAACTGCTGATAGAAACTTTGTATGCTAGTAGACCTGGCAGTTACTAGAGGTATTATCGTGTTATGTATATGATATGCCTAGAGCATGGGGTGGGGAGAACAATAAGTAAGGCGTTTGGGCTCCTTTGTACTTTTCTCCTGTACGCCCGAATTTTTCGCCGGAGAAACGGGTGATGATGACTACTATATTACAATTGGCGGCCTCTGCCGTTCAAAAGACGACATGCTTTGAGGCCCCTGATTCTCCGAGAGAGTCATGCCAATCCCATTATTGGCCAGATAGCCCACTTGTTGGAAAGTTATTCTCAAACTGCATTCACTTAGCTGGTTAGGTGACCCATTGGATGTTATATTTCAGTACTTATTGGCATGTTATTATGTATCTTGTTACGTCCCTCTGAGGACCTGGTCCCTTTCTAGATATGGACGAGCAGGAGTATCCACAGGAGTACGGACCTGGACCTGACTCTACTTACCAGGCTGCGGAGATCTTACCCTCAGAGTATCTGTGATTTATTTCCCCTGTTTAGAGATTTTGTTGCTACTGCAGTATAGTCGTTTTGTAGTGGGTTTGTTTTCACCCGACTATCAGACTTGATACTCATTTTGGATATCCAGTATTATTCAGCTCTTTATTTTTACTGATTATTGTGCTGTGGATGAGATATAGATTCTGTGTGACTTGTTATGACAGTATATTACCACTTGTGGATTGAATATTCATGCACAGCGTACGTGTGTATATGGTTTCAATATATTGGAGTTCATATACATACGGCTGGGCATGTTACGTATTCCTAGTTCTACATATTTTGGGACTGGGGCATGACATATTTTTGGGTAACACACTAAGACGCTTCGAGATTTGAGACGATGGCTCAGGAAAAGACAGAAAGTCACATCACGCATCGATGGCCTCGACAGACGTGCCACACCACGTGCTCATTCATATGCGGCTATGTGTCACGCCCTAGTCCCAAAATACCGAGGGACTAGACACGTGGCAATGGCCAACAGCACACACTGATGGATAAACCTAATTTAATGGATCCATCAGGGCGCACTTAAGTTGTAAAATAAAGTCTACGACAACATGGCACAACTAATCTCATCCATACAAGATAAAATATGATCCACAGAAATAAGAAATATAAATCATCAACCAGTCTCAACAAAGTACTTCGGGGAACAACCCGATAAAAATCTGATACAATGGTTCAACAGACCAAAATATAAATGACTGAATAAAGTAAATACTGAGCATGAAACATATGCTCAGGAAAAGTCTTCAGCTAATACCTCGTCCTCGGGTGTCGGTACAGCTCCTGTATCAGCTCCTGTTGCTGTCCTGTATACCTCGGGATAGATCTCGTCTGCAAATCCTGGGGACATAATCCAGATCCCGGTCCTCAGGGGACATAGCAAGGTACAAGATAATACAAGCCAAAATAAATGCAGTGCAGCAATAAATGAAATAAATGGGGTAAGTATGTAACCATCTATGTGAAATGCAAGTGAGAGCATCACTAGTACTCAGGCTGAGCCACTACAAGCTCTGTGTCGTGGAGCCGGTAGCAGTAATAACGAGTAATGTGTCTAGCTCTGTTGGAGAGTCTATGACCTCACAATAGTAGTAGATGTATATAAAATAGCCTGTAGCCTGTGTGTCTCTCCCCACCCAATGTAACCACACGTCTCATGTCCACAACATCTTATGTACATGTCACGCAAGATCATAGCTAATGCAACAAGTCATATAATATCTAGGAATATAATGTCTATGTCATAAACCTGTATCCTATACAGAATCACCATAAATATCTCAGGAAGATTCTGTCTCATGAATAGTGTCAAGTGTCCTGGGTTATAGTATACTTGATAAGACAAGTACGAGAATGTAAAGGGTCACGAATGTCCATCTCTAGGTGACGTCACACAACTCTGCGTATAGTGTTGGCACCCGACTAATAATCGGACGCTAAGTAAGTCACACGGTCCTATGCCAAGCATGCACAACAATATAAATGAATCAAGGAAAATATGTAACAAGACTGCAAAGTTTGGCAAGGTACACTTGCCTGGGGTTTGAATAACAACAGCTGTCCCTGTATCAGTGGATCCTGTAGGTACTCCTCCAAAAGCTGAAATAAACATCACCAACAGTCTCAAAAAATATCAAATAGCTAGAAACGCTTGTCCTTAAGTCCAATTTGGACACAGGGGCAAAAATGACAGTTCCGGGTCAAAGCGGGGTCCACATGTGGGCCGCTTTGCACCGAAAAATGTGTCAGGGTCAAAGGTCTCCAAATTCATCCAACTTAGTGTCAACAAACCAGGAATGATGATATGAACTCAACGGAACTTCCAGAACTAGATTCCAATGAGCCGATCACAAAATCGCCCGTCAAGTGGAGCCGCGGGCCCACGATACGCGATTTTGTCAACGTTCTCAGAATCGAATCAAACTTGGGTCACAGGACCAACGTATTGCTACGAGTCCGATGGCGCAAGTTTTGTTTCGATCCGACGTGTGTACTCAAAGTTACAACGTATTCCAGAATAGGCGGATACGGGACGTTGTCGGCGGATACGCGTTGATTCCGGTGTGCACGTACATCCAAATCAACTTCTGCAAAATCTCGCAAGTCCGTATCAACGGCGCGCACGTTTCCGTAAAGACCGTGCGCGACCAAGTCGTCCCGTTTGACGGGGCACACTCAGTTCCGGGGTGAAATAGGGCATTATTTTTCCTGTTTTTGGATCGCGGTTCGCGATCGCCACAGGACGTGGTGCACCGAGCGGGTTGCACGGGCATCGAGAGGGTTACACAGTCTATGCAACACAACTGACAGAATAAAAAACGGAATAACGAGAAGAGAGAACGGGTTACCTGAACAGGGCTCCGTGGAACGAGAATTTCTCGTGTCCGGGTACTGTTTCGTGTCCTGGTTCAGCCGTGCCCGGCCTGAGAGCTGCTGTGTCCGTATCCGCTGTGTCGGAGCTTGGGCTACGGGTTGTGAAGACTATGCGGGGCTGGGCGGAGGTCGGCAAGGCAGAATTGGTGGCTGTGGCGGTGGAGGGTCGGGCTCGAGGAGTTGGGGGAGGAAGTCGAGGGCTGTGGGGGTGTTCTGGTTGGTGGTCGGGGGTGGGCTAGGGCGGAGGAAGAGGGATGGTCGATGGTGGGGATGGTCGACGACTGGGGCTGATGGCGAGACGGCGGAGCGGTGGTGATGATCGTCGGCTGTGGGTTCAGACGAGGCGGAGGTCGGGGGAGTTCTGGAGGAAGAAGACGACGGGGGAGGTTTAGGGTTCAGGCGCGGGGAGTTCGTCGGGGCTGAGCTGCGGGCGGCGGAGTAGATGAGAGAAAGAGAGGGTGCGGCGGCGGCTAGGCGCAAACGTCGATGGGTTAATATAGGGCCGGAATAGTGTTTTCGTAGGGTTTGGGAATAGGGTTCAGGCCGGGTTTCGGGTTCGGGTCAGGTTCGATTCGGATCCGACCCGACCCGTTAAGGCTGGGTTTGGGGTCGGTTTGGTTTGGTTTAATTCCAATTAAACCGGGTTCAGTCAGGGTTTAATTAGGTTTAATTCTACATTGGTTTTTTTAGGGCTTTAAAAATGCTTCTTGAGTCCAATAAATTTGCAGAAAATTACCCTATGTCAAGTTTCCCATTTTACACCATAAAATATTATTTCCATAATATTTTAATATTAATTAACATTATTTAATAATCCTTTAATCATAAATACCTTAGTTTTAAATTCCAGATAAATACAAAAAATTATGAGAAAATGTTTTAAAATATTCTAAAAAATCCGGGTTATGACAATCTACCCCCTTATGAGGATTGCGTCCTCGCAATCGAAGAATAAACTACTAAAGGAAATAATTTTGGAAATTACAAGAATGCTTAGGGTATACCTGCATCCGCGAATAAGTGAGGATAACGCTGGTAATATCCTCTCGTTCCCAGGTTGATTCGCCAGGAGAGTGATGTTTCCAAGCTACACGGACCAGTCTAATTGTCTGTCCTCACAATGTCTTCTCACTGATGTCGAGGATGCCAACTGGTTGTTCTTCATACCTCAAACTAGGGCCCACTGCGATCTCTGAATGATCGACTACGTGACTTAGGTCAGTCACGTACCTTCTCAGCTGTGAGACATGGAATACATCATGCACTCCCTCTAAGGATGAAGGTAATACAAGACGATTAGCCACCTCACCAATGCGCTCCAGAATATCAAATGGCCCGATATACCTTGGGCTCAACTTGCCTTTGCTCCCGATTCTAATAGTACCTCGAGTGGGCAAAATCCTCAAGAATACGTGCTCTCCTTCTTTGAACTCTAGGGGACGCCTGCGGGTATCAGCCCAATGCTTCTGTCTGTCCTGAGCTGCTCGAAGATGATTCTGAATTTGTTTTACCTTCTCCACTGTTTGCATTACCAATTCTGGACCCAGTATTTGACGTTCACCAATGTCACTCCAGCATATTGGCGATCTACACTTTCTACCGTACAATGCCTCGAATGGTGTCATATGGATGCTGGCCTGATAACTGTTGTTGTAAGAGAACTCCACCAAGTGCAAATGATCTTCCCAAGACCCTCCAAAGTCTAGCATACACGATCACAGCATATCTTCCAAGATCTGAATCGTGCGCTCCGATTGACCATCTGTCTGTGGATGGTAAGCTATGCTGAATTTGTCACGACCCGCACCCGAAAATTCGGGCGCGAGTGCGTGGGTACGTCCAGCCTACGCCGCAGTGTCGGCAGTAGTACGCTGTCTAGGGCATATCCACAGTTAATATAATCTAGCTCATTCACAATAATTAAATAGGCAAGGAAAAATGACAGGAAAAAGAATGCTAAGATTTCATAACTGAAGGTGATAACAGATCCAGAGTTTATTACAGAAATCAGAAGTTAAATCGGGGACAAACCCGATTACTAAGATGAAAGGAAATAAATAACTACTGCTGGCTACTCCGCAGGAGTAGTCTCCTGTGAGGGAACCGGCTCCGCAACTGTGTCACCTGCTGCCTCATAGGGGCCATAATAGGTGGGGGCAAAGTTCTCATCATCGTCTAAATCAACGGATCCAGTCAGGAAAGGAGCAAAGTACACAATGCACAACAAGATTTAAACTAAATATTTGTGACAGTTAGAAAATAACTGACTAAGCATCATGTTGAGAATATACATAAATAAGTAGTGAAATTAACTGAGAAATAATGCTATAAATCAGGACTATAAGTAAAACATGATTAATTGCTACAAACCAGGAATATGAGTAAAACAGGAATAAAATGAGACAGAAAATGTAACTGTAACAAGACAACAAGAACTGCAACACGACAAGAAACTATTGTGCGTAAACTTGTGTATTTAGAATACATAGTTGGCATGTAGGGGTTTATAAGGCTAATCAGGCCGTCATAGACGACTATCAGACATGAACAATCGAGTATCAGGCTGATGGTACAGTCGCATACCAACAGCTATCAGACATGACAGGGGGAAAGGTAAACTACATGCCTTCTAGTATTCTCCCACCCGACACGAAAAGCAAGACATGAACTCTAGTATTCAAGACATGAAATCCAGTATTCTAACACTACGTGTAATCATTAATGGTACTATTAGAGCAAGGAATTAATTATCACAATATAAAGATTAAACTTTGAAGTGCAGGTACTTGCCTGTTGTTTGGATCCAATTACAGTTGTGTGTCTCGGGGAAATTTCCAGAAATAAGTCCAGATGCTGAAATAAATATTACCATCATGCTCAGAAGATATCAAATAGCTAGAAACGCCTGTCCTTGGGTCCAATTTGGAGACAAGGGCAAAAACGGCAGTTTCGGGTCAAAACGGGGTCCGTCGGTGGGCCCGCTTTGCACCGAAAAACGTGTCAGGGTCAAAGGTCTCCAAATCCACCAAACTTAGTGTCATCAGGTCAGAAACGATGATACGAACCCAACGGAACTTCCAGAATTGGATTCCGATGAGCCGATCACAAAATTGCCCGTCGAGCGGGGCCTGTGGGGCCCACGACACGCGATTTCGTCAACGTTCTCAGAATCGAACCAAACTTGACCCACAGGACCAGCGTATCGCTACGAGTCCGATGGCGTAAGTTTCGTTTCGATCCGACGTGTGTGCAAGAAGTTAGGGCGAATTACAAAAAGTCGGATACGGGGCGATGTCCGCGGATACGCGTTGATTCTGGGGTGCACGCACACCCGAATCAGCTTCCGCGAAATCTCACACGTCCGTATCGACGGCGCGCACATATCTGTGAAGACCGCACGCGACCAAGTCGTCCCGTTTGGCGGGGCATACTCAGTTCCGGGGTGAAACAGGGTCTGGTTTTTCCTGTTTTTGGATCGCGGTGTGCGATCACCACAGGACGCGATGCCTCGAGCGGTTTGTCCGGGCACCGAGAGGGTCATACAGGCTTCACAACGCAATTTACGGAAATGAAAATGGGGCAGCGAGGAGAAAGATATGAGTACCTGAACAGGGCCCAAAAATCGGAAAAAAACCGTGTCCGTGTCGTGTCCGACACGCCGACACGAGATTTGGGTATTAGGGTTAGGGTTAGGGTTTCAGGGGATATTCCGGCGAGGGGAGGCAGGCCGGAGGGAGGCTGGTCTGGAGGCGGCTGCTCGAGGCGACGGCGGGCAGCTCACGGCGGAGCGGGGTGGCGGAGCCGCTGCTGTCGGCTGCTCGTACTCGTCGGCTCGTGGGGAGAAGGGGAGGAGCAGGGGAGAAGACGTCCGGCGGCGAGACGGCTCACGGCGAGGTGGCGAGGTGCTGGAGGAGAGGAGGACGGCGGCGCTGGAGGTGGTGCAGCGGGCGCTAGGGTTCAGGCGGGCTCAGGCGAGGAGGGATGCCGGAGTCGAGGGGGGGTCTGGCTTCTTATAGGGGAGAGGGGCCGGCCCAGGCGGAGGGGCGAGGGGGTCGTGGTGGCTGCGTGGCCGGGAGGGGCGCCGCGTGGCCGGGCGGGGCGGCGCAGGCGGCGAAGGCGGCTGAAAACGCGGGCAGCCGAGTCGGGGACGAGGGTCGTGGGGGACCGGGTCAGCGGGCGGGCGGGCGGCGGGTCGGGTTTGTTCGACCCGACCCGACCCGGATGGCAGCGCGGGCTGGGTCGGTTTGACGGGCCGCGGTCAGGCCCAGTGGGCCGGGCTTTAGGAATGGGCCAGAAAAATAATAGAATAATAGTAATAATAATAATAGTAATAATAATAACAATAATAATAAATCAATTAATTAAATAAATAAATAGTTTAAGGTGATTTAAAAATAGGTCCGGGGCCCAATAAATTTCAGAAAAATTATCCTAAGTCCAGTTTTCCATTTTACACCCAAAAATATTATTTTCATGATATTTTAATATTATTTATTAATAACTAAAAATCTTTTAATAATTTAAAACCCTGATTTTAATTACAGAAAAATTCCCAGAAAATTCCAGAAAATTACGAAAAATCCAATTTTAACATTTTTTGAAAAATCAAGGGCTTACAATCTACCCAACTTATAAAAATTTCGTCCTCGAAATTTAAAATATGGTAGGATTCTCTCTATCCAATCTCACTTGATTACAGTCTAACGGGTTTCTCTCAGGTGAACATTGCGGTCGCTACTCAACTTAGAATTTTTACCCATATACCCTCTAAGGCTATACAACTAGTAAAGCTAGGTCCCAACTTAATTAATCATGGTATTGAATCCTTAAGTCTTTAACACAATTACACCACCTATGGTATTCCCTTAGTCATAAAGGGTTATCATCAATTCGACCGGTCTGAGGGGTATATCTAGTACTATATATCAAACTTATACCAAGCACAGGATTTTGTCTTTCCGAAATAAGGGAAGACGAGGATCAATAATAAAGAGTTCAAGGGCGAGGTGGTAGAACAGAGGTATAGGTATCAAGGCATTTAAGGGATTTCTAATGGGAATTGTCAGGCGGTTATGGATTGAAATCCTATTCTGGTAATCATTTGATTCGCATGCTCGTATTAGTACAGTTATGTAACTGATACGATATGCTCGGACATATTTAGGGGGCAAGTATACTAGTCAACTATATATCTCAATCCACGTAAAGTAGTCGTGCGAAGTACGAATCAAAATGCACTAAGGTTGATCAGACCGTAGTACACTGATTCTGAATAGACACTTGTATTAGTGGGGTTGATCAGGCCTCAATAATACATGTGTCATGAACAAGCCCGATAAAGAGTAAGCTTGCAAAACTAGGCTAAAAATAGCAGCATAAGTCAAGTTCAGCAAAATTAAGTGCGCTCGATGATGATGAAAAGGAGGTACAAATTATTTAAGTTCACAAAACAACACACAATAAGCATAATAGCAAAAGACTCTAAAATCTTTATAGTTATCAAATATAAAAGCATACCAGGTTATTTAGCAAGTTCAAAATTACTAGGTTGGGGCTGAGGTCACGAACCAATAGGCATGAGCTAAACAATACTAGAAAAGGTATCTACGAATCACTTACGCGCATTAGCTGCTCCCAGAGTCTGCGCGTTCTCCACGGTCATCACGTAAGCTTGTCCGCGTCCTGGAGCAGCGGGACAGTCCCTCACTTGATGTGCTGTTGATCCACAATATAGACAGGCACCTAGTCTCTTCCTACAAACTCGCCAAATGTGACCTTGTTTATGACAAAAGCCACAAGTGAGAGCTTGTTGGTTCTGTCCTTGAGCTTGGTGTTGGGGTGCTGTGGCCTGAGGGAGAGGACGCTGGGTTTGCTGCGGGGACCTATGCTGTGGTTGTTGTTGGAACGGGCGTTTGTGGGGTCCCATACTTCCAGTATCCCTTTCCCATTTTAGTTTATGCCCCATGTCTCTCTCAACACCTTGTGCCACGCTCAAGATTTCCTCGTATGAACGAGCTCGGCTAGTGGTGACAGCAAGGCGAATATCAGGAGACAACCCCTTCTTGAATCTATGGGCTCTATCCTCAGGGGTACGAACCATAGATTCTACAAATTGGCTCAGTCTGCTAAATTCAGCAGTGTACCCATCAACAGAAAGATTACCTTATTCCAGCCTCTCGAATTGGCTTTCGAGAGCTTCCCGAGCCACTTCGGGATAGAATTTCTCCTTGAATAGCCTCTTGAAGTCCTCCCAGGTGAGATCAGGAGCAGATAGTTGAGGTTCGTCTCTAAACCAGGTCCGAGCTATGTCGAACAGTTGCAGGCTTGCAGACTCCACTTTAAGATCATCAGGGACCCGAGCAGTCTTCAGGAGTCGCTCCACATTCTCTATCCATTCATCGGCATAGAGAATGCCTTCAGTTCCATAGAATTCTAGGGGTTTAAGGTTTTTAAAGTCTTGGGCACTTCCTGGCCTCTTGTGTGGTGACTCCTGGGATCGAAGAGCGTCCGAAAGGCTAGTCCGTAGCAGGGCAGTCTGTTCTTTCTGGGATTCTACTAGTCCCTGAAACACTCAAAGTAGCTGTGCCCCATCCAGAGTAACTGTCGGAGTAGATAGAGGCGGAGGGAGTGCAAGAGTTTCAGGCACAGTCTGCTCAGCTGATTCTGATGTGCCCCCTACTGCATTCCTGGTCTGAACCATTCTGGAAGATGAAGGGATAGGAAGATTAGAATAGATTACTTGGAAATCAAGGGCGATAGGAAAATTGATTAGGAATGATATCAAGGTTTGAAATAAAAGATCCTATTCTGTGAATGAGCTTTTTCCTAAATCCTCAATCTTGTTGCAGGCCTGTTCGGTCCCTAAGTTGAAACCGAACAATTTAGTCGTTTGACCTGCATGGGCCACCATGAAAATGTGTCACGACCCGCACCCGGAAATTCGGGCACGAGTGCGTGGGTACGTCCAGCCTACGCCGCAGTGTCGGCGGTAGTACGCTGTCTAGGGCATATCCACAGTTAATATAATCTAGCTCATTCACAATAATTAAATAGGCAAGGAAAAATGACAGGAAAAAGAATGCTAAGATTTCATAACTGAAGGTGACAACAGATCCAGAGTTTATTACAGAAATCAGAAGTTAAATCGGGGACAAACCCGATTACTAAGATGAAAGAAAATAAATAACTACTGCTGGCTACTCCATAAGAGTAGTCTCCTGTGAGGGAACCGGCTCCGCAACTGTATCACCTGTTGCCTCATAGGGGCCATAATAGGTGGGGGCAAAGTTCTCATCATCGCCTAAATCAACGGATCCAGTCAGGAAAGGAGCAAAGTACACAATGCACAACAAGATTTAAACTAAATATTTGTGACAGTTAGAAAATAACTGACTAAGCATCATGTTGAGAATATACATAAATAAGTAGTGAAATTAACTGAGAAATAATGCTATAAATCAGGACTATAAGTAAAACATGATTAATTGCTACAAACCAGGAATATGAGTAAAACAGGAATAAAATGAGACAGGAAATGTAACTGTAACAAGACAACAAGAACTACAACACGACAAGAAACTATTGTGCGTGAACTTGTGTATTTAGAATACATAGTTGGCATGTAGGGGTTTATAAGACTAATCAGGCTATCATAGACGACTATCAGACATGAACAATCGAGTATCAGGCTGATGGTACAGTCGCATACCAACAGCTATCAGACATGACAGGGGGAAAGGTAAACTACATGCCTTCTAGTATTCTCCCACCCGATACGAAAAGCAAGACATGAACTCCAGTATTCAAGACATGAAATCCAGTATTCTAACACTACGTGTAATCATCAATGGTACTATTAGAGCAAGGAATTAATTATCACAATATAAAGATTAAACTTTGAAGTGCAGGTACTTGCCTGTTGTTTGGATCCAATTACAGTTGTGTGTCTCGAGGAAATTTCCAGAAATGAGTCCAGATGCTGAAATAAATATTACCATCATGCTCAGAAGATATCAAATAGCTAGAAATGCCTGTCCTTGGGTCCAATTTGGAGACAAGGGCAAAAACGGCAGTTTTGGGTCAAAACGGGGTCCACCGGTGGGCCCGCTTTGCACCGAAAAATATGTCAGGGTCAAAGGTCTCCAAATCTACCAAACTTAGTGTCATCAGGTCAGGAACGATGATACGAACCCAACGGAACTTCCAGAATTGGATTCCGATGAGCCGATCACAAAATCGTCCGTCGAGCGGGGCCTATGGGGCCCACGACACGCGATTTCGTCAACGTTCTCAGAATCGAACCAAACTTGACCCACAGGACCAGCGTATCGCTACGAGTCCGATGGAATAAGTTTCGTTTCGATCCGACATGTGTGCAAGAAGTTAGGGCGAATTGTAGAAAAGTCGGATACGGGGCGATGTCCGCGGATATGCGTTGATTCCGGGGTGCACGCACACCCGAATCAGCTTTCGTAAAATCTCACACGTCCGTATCGACGGTGCGCACGTATCTGTAAAGACCGCACGCGACCAAGTCTTCCCGTTTGGCGGGGCGTACTCAGTTTCGGGGTGAAATAGGGTCTGGTTTTTTCTGTTTTTGGATCGCGGTGTGCGATCACCACAGGACGCAATCCCCCGAGCGGTTTATCCGGGCACCGAGAGGGTCATACAGGCTTCACAACGCAATTTACGGAAATAAAAACGGGGCAGCGAGGAGAAAGATATGAGTACCTGAACAGGGCCCGAAAATCGGGAAAAAACCGTGTCCGTGTCTTGTCCGACACGCTGACACGAGATTTGGGAATTAGGGTTAGGGTTAGGGTTTCAGGGGATATTCCGGCGAGGGGAGGCCGGCCGGAAGGAGGCTGGGCTGGAGGCGGCTGCTCGAGGCGACGACGGGCAGCTCACGGCGGAGCGGGGTGGCGGAGCCGCTGCTGTCGGCTGCTCGTGCTCGTCGGCTCGTGGAGAGAAGGGGAGGAGCAGGGGAGAAGACGTCCGACGGCGAGGCGGCTCACGGCGAGGTGGCGAGGTGCTGGAGGAGAGGAGGACGGCGGCGCTGGAGGCGGTGCAGCGGGAGCTAGGGTTCAGGCGGGCTCAGGCGAGGAGGGATGCCGGAGTCGAGGGGGGGTCTGGCTTCTTATAGGGGAGAGGGGCCGGCCCAGGCGGAGGGGCGAGGGGGTCGTGGTGGCTGCGTGGCCGGGAGGGGCGCCGCGTGGCCGGGCGGGGCGGCGCAGGCGGCGGAGGCGGCTGAAAACGCGGGCAGCCGAGTCGGGGACGAGGGTCGTGGGGGACCGGGTCAGCGGGCGGGCGGCGGGTCGGGTTTGTTCGACCCGACCCGACCCGGATGGCAGCGCGGGCTGGGTCGGTTTGGCGGGCCGCGGTCAGGCCCAGTGGGCCGGGCTTTAGGAATGGGCCGAAAAAATAATAGAATAATAGTAATAATAATAATAGTAATAATAATAACAATAATAATAAATTAATTAAATAAATAAATAAATAAATAAATAGTTTAAGGTGATTTAAAAATAGGTCCGGGGCTCAATAAATTCCAGAAAAATTACCCTAAGTCCAGTTTTCTATTTTACACCCAAAAATATTATTTCCATGATATTTTAATATTATTTATTAACAATTAAAAATTGTTTAATAATTTAAAATCCTGATTTTAATTACAGAAAAATTCCTAGAAAATTCCAGAAAATTGCGAAAAATCCAATTTTAACATTTTTTCAAAAATCAAGGGCTTACAGAATTTGAGTCTGGTGCCAAGACTCTCCTGCATGCTTCGCCAGAAATGAGATATAAATCTCAAGTCACGATCCGACACCATACTAACCGACACTCCATGTAATCTTACGATTTGTCGTATATACATGTCGGCTAGTACCTCTGTGGACTGTCCAACTCTAAATGGCAAGAAGTGTGCCAATTTAGTGAGTCGATCCACGATAACCCATACCGCATATCTTCCGCTCGGGCTTCTTGGAAATTCTGTGACAAAATCCATAGTGATATGTTCCCACTTCCATTCTGGTATAGGAAGCAGCTGTAACATACCTGCAGTTCTTTGGTGCTCGGCTTTTACTTGCTGGCAGACTAAACATTTCGTCACAAATCATGCAATCTCTCTTTTCATTCCATGCCACCAATAATACTGCCTCAAGTCTCGGTTCATCTTTGTTCCTCCTGGGTGAACAGAGTACATAGAGCTATGTGCTTCAGTCATTAACTCTTGTCTCAATTCTCCATTTGGAACATACAGGTGATTTTCACACCTTAATGTCCCATCCTCATGTATGCAAAGTCCCGTCTGCATGCCTGCTTCTGTCCTCTCTTTAAGTCTTCGAAATCTTGCATCAGTGGGCAATGCCTCTTTAATCCTTTCCACAAGTGACGACTTAACTTTGAGATTAGCCAGCAAGCCACTCTGTCCTGGTAAAACAACCTCTATATGGAGCTCTTGTAGATCTTTCAATAGCTCAGGCTGCATCGTCAAGAAATAAGCCGTGGGTTTTCTGCTGAGTGCGTCTGCTACGATATTCGCCTTTCTCGGGTGATACTGCAGATCTATATCAAAGTCTACCATCAATTCAAGCCAACGTCTCTGTCTCATGTTGAGCTCCTTCTGAGTATATACATACTTCAGACTCTTGTGATCAGTAAAGATGTCTACCTTGTCCCCATAAAGATAGTGCCACCAATGCTTCAGTGCAAATATAACTGCTGCTAGCTCTAGATCGTGCGTTGGGTAGTTCTTCTCATGGACCTTCAACTGTCTCGATGCATAAGCAATAACTTTGCCATGTTGTATCAAAACACATCCTAGTCTACTACCTGACGCATCACTGTAGACAACAAAACCTCCTGACCCTGAAGGAAGAGTCAAGACAGGTGCTGTTGTCAATATTCTCTTCAATTCTTCAAAGGCCTTCTGGCAGTCTTCTGTCCATGTAAACTTCTGGTCCTTACATGTCAACTTTGTCATAGGCTCCGCAATCTTTGAGAAATTTTTTACAAACCTCCGGTAATATCCAGCAAGTCCGAGAAAACTTCTCACTTCTACAACTGATGTAGGTGTAGGCCAAGTCTCTATTGCAGCAACCTTCTCCGGATTAACTGAAAGTCCTTCTCCTGAGATAATATGTCCTAATAAAGGCACTTTATCCATACAAAACTCACACTTACTGAGTTTGGCATATAACTTCTCCTGTCTCGATGTCTCTAACACAATTCTGAGATGCTCCTCTGTAAAACCCCCTTCCTAGAAATCGTATATACCTTTTTATTTATATATTATTAATTAAATTGTAGTAATTAGGTCTAAATAGGAGAATTAGATTTTTAATAATTTTTATGTTAGGTGTTCGGGCACTTAGATGACTTATGGGACCATCAGGAATTTTTTCGGATTTATTCCATGTAGGAGACCCCTGAGCAGTTGCTAGCCTAATTGTGTGCATTACCCTAATCTATAAATTTTTTTATAAGAATATATATAATATATATGTATACACAAATATATATATGTATGTATATATAGATTAAGAAAAGAAAGATTAAGAAAAGAATTTAATAAGTATAACAATAATAATAATAATAATAATAATAATAATAATAATAATAATAATAATAACATACTTAAACTACTTGCTGCACTTTAGTAACCACTCCATCTCCTTTAGCAAGTAACTTGCTTAAGGCCCCCTTCAGCCGAATTACTCCTCCCAGACCAATTCACCCGACCCTTTACTCCCTTTCGGCCGCTCCAAACCCGCTCCACCCTCTCTCTTTCCCTATATATATATATATATATATATATATATATATATATATATATATATATATATATATATATATATATATATATATATATATATATATTCTCTCCCAAAAACCCTAACCTAAATTTTCAGACCTTCTCTTCCCATCTAGAGCCGTCACCGCAGCCAGAGAAACCCCCCAAGCCATCCAACCATCCCGTCGACTCCGACCTCGCGCGCTGCAGTTTCCCACTCGAGGCACCTTCGCTCCGGAGTATTTTTCCGTCGACTCGCTCGACCAAACGCTGTTCCGTCTTCATAGGTATGATCATCCCTTAACCCTCTCCAATATTTGTTTTATATCCAACCTCGGAAAACGTGCACCCCTAGGTGAAAAATAGCGTCCAAAGTGGACGGACAGACCCAATTTTGGAATCGCAGAATTCCAGAATGACCACCCGTATTGCCGAGTTCGTATCTCCCACCACAGAGATCCGAATTCGGTGATTCTTTTTGATACCTGTAGAATACCTGACCTAGTTTATTTTCTGTTAAATAACCCTATATTATTAGTTGCTGTGGACATAATTATATTCGTCACAAAACTGCGCGCACCCACTTTTTCCAGATTTCCAAAAGTTGGAAAACGGAGCGCGCCCCGCCAAACGGGACCGCCCCGCCGTGTACCAAGTGTACTGAATGGTGCACGCAGCATAACCGGACATGTAAAAATTTGTGGAGACTGATTCGGACGCGTGTGCGCGCCGAAATCGGACCGTATCCACGGACACACACCGTGTCGCAACTTTTGTGGAACTCACGCGTATTTTGTGAACGCTTGTCAGATTGTAACGAAACTTGCGCCACTGGACTCGTGGTAACGCGCTAGTCCTGTGACCCAATTTTTACGCAATTCTGAGACAGTTGACCAAATCGCCAATTGGCGGGCCCCACAGTTGACTTTTTGGACAAAATTTTGTTCGGTCCATCGGAATCCACATTTGGACATACCGTTGGGTTCGTATTGACATCTAAAATTGTTTGACCTATAGTTTGTCCCATTTAGAGACTGTTACCCTTGGCACGCTTTTCGGTACAAAGTGGGCCACACATGGACCCCCTTTTATCCGAAATTACCGTTTTGTCCCTGTGTCCAAATTGGACAAAAGGGATGTACTTTTTAGCTATTTTGCTCATTCCGGAAATGTTAGTGATGTTTATTTCAGCATCCGGAGACGTTTGTTCGGAGTCCTTAGTTCCAGGTTCAGTGTCCTTGACATTTGGGCGCGTACACTTTACAGATTTCTTGCCAGGCAAGTATACCTTGCCATTGTACTATTTTTACATTCCATATGAGGCATGCATGTTTATTTTTTGTTTATTTAGTTTATTTATTTTAACTGCTATATAAACTGCGCGTCCAAGGAAACTTGGGGGCAACGACGGTGTCGTCGTACTATATTTTTATTTATGTATATGCATTGGACCTACTTTATGAGACTACCCCATCTTCATGAGGCATTTATGTTTTATTGGCCATGACACTATTCTTACACGAGTGTGAGTCACATGTAGGACACGGACTTGCGTATTCGGCTGGCCACTGGTACGTATAGGTCGTGCGACGGATAGGGATAACTGCCAATAGAAACTTTGCATGCTAGTAGACCTGGCGGTTATTAGAGGGTTATCGTGTCATGGACATGACATGCTTAGAGCATTGGGTGGGTAGAACAACAAGTAAGGCATTTGGGCTCCTTTGCACTTTCCTTGTGTAACCCGTACGCTCCGCCGGAGATGCGCGGTCATGATGACCACTATATATTATATATTATCAGGCGGGCCTCCGACGTTCGAAAGTCGTCGTGCCTTTGTAGGCCCCTGGATCTCCAAGAGAACCATGCCAATCCTATTTTAGCCAGATAGCCCACTTGGTGGAAAGTTGTTCTCAAACTGCATTCACATAGATGGTTAGGCGACCCCAATGGATGTTTATTTTCAGTACTTTATTGGCATGTGCTTTTTGTATCTTGTTACGTCCCTCTGAGGACCTGGTCCCTTCCAGATATAGGTGAGCAGGAGTACTCGCAGGAGTATGGACCTGGACCTGACGCTACCTATCAGTCTGAGGAGATCTTACCTTCTGATTATATGTGATTCTTTGCAGCTGTTTAGAGATTCTAATTGCTATTCTTTTCTAGACATTTATTCTTATATTAGAGTTTATTCTCTTCTCTCTTTAGTAGTTTATTATAGTCGATTTACAATGGATTTGTTTCCACCCGACTATCACACTTGGAGATTATTATTTGAGACTACTTCTTTGATATTCAGTTATTGATTTCTATTATTCTATTATTTGTGCTGTGGATGAGATATAGAACTGCGTGTGACTTGTTGTGACATATATTACCACTGTGGATTGGATATTCATGTACAACGTACGTGTGTATATGGTTTCCATATATTGGAGTTCGTATACATACGGCTGGCGTGTTACGTATTCCTAGTCCTACGTATTTTGGGACTGGGGCATGACATATTTTTGTGGTGGCCCATGCAGGTCAAGAATATATTGTCTCGGTTACGTAACCGTACCGAACAAGCCTGCGTATAGGAATAGAGTATAAGGATCTCATCCACGCTTGATTGAAATTCATCCTTCCTATTTAATACTTGCATCCTGTTTGATTTCTGTACTTTCTCTAATCGTTTCGTACATCAACTACAGAGAGATGGATTTGCAGAATGGATGTACTACCGCCGATGGCGACGCAACTTCTGGAGTCAATGGTCAGACTCAAGGAGGGACCCCAATGGTTCCTAGGCTTCTGGGACCAGATGGACAGACTCACACCCCTGTTCCATCTGATCCTCCCGCTTCACCTATTGGGAACCTTCCACCTATCCCAGTACCGCAAGATGGCCAAGCGCAGATGTTCCAATTCTTTCAGATGATGATACATGAACAGAGGCAGCAGGTAGCCGAGCAGAGGCAGCAGGCAGTCGAGCAGAGACAAGAATTTCTGGCAGCACTGGAGAGGATGGCTGCACATGCTACTGTACCAGCCCAAGCACTAGCTCCAGTACCTCGAGTTAGGGTTGGATCAGTAAAGGATTTTGTTCAGATGGGTGCAAGTCAGTACAAGGGCACTGAGAGCCCGGAGGAGACCACCAGCTGGATCACTCACACGCAGAAGCTACTGGAGGCATCGCAGTTACCCACGGACCTATGGATGACGGGTGTACGGACGCTTCTAGATGGTAATGCTCATCACTGGTGGGAATCCATGGAGCGCCAGTTGGGTACTTACCAGACTTGGGAGCAGTTCTTGGAGTGCTTTGAGGGAAAGTACTTTCCGGACACTGTCAGGGACACCTTATATGATCAGTTTCTTCACTTGGAGCAAGGGAACCGAACCGTGGACGAGTATGATGCCGAGTTTAGTCGACTCAGCAAATATGGCGCTGCTTTGATACTAAATGACTTGGCTAAGGCTAAGAGGTTTCATCGAGGACTGACCCAGGAGCTACAACATTATACAAGCTCGCAGTCCCAAGTCTCTTACGCTAAACTACTGACAGAGGCCAGATTTCAGGAAACCATTAGCAGAGGAAGAGGAGGTCAGCTGAGGACACAACAAGGATCAGCAAGGATACAGCAGGGACCAGCCAGGACACAACAGGGAGGACCTATCAGACGTCCCTTGGCACAGCAGCATCAGCAACACAGAGCCGGACCATACCAGAATCCAGAGAAGCCCTACTGCAATTATTGTGGGAAACGCGGACATATATCGAGAGATTGTCAGACTCGCTTGGGTCAGTATATGAGATGTGGCTCCGGGCAGCACATGGCGAGAGACTGCCCAATGCAGACATCGACACTCCCACCACCAGTTCAGAGACTAGCGCTTCCAGCACCGAAGCCAGCCCAGCAGATGACTGGACCGGGAGCACCTCGACCCCCAGCAGCAGGAGGATTTCAGAGAGGACCACCGCTACCCACTCAGAAGGAGCAGTATATGAGGACCGGACATGGACAGCCGCAGAGGAACGGGCGAGCTTTTGCATTGGAGGTAGATGACCTGGATCATGAGGTGGATGTCATAGCAGGTATTACCCTTGCTTTTACTTTTTCTGCTGTGACATTATTTGATACGGGAGCCACCCACTCATTCATATCATCTAGTTTTATTGCCAAACACAATATTGCTTCTACACCATTATCTAGTTGTGTTAGAATACTTACCGGTGGAGGAGTTGTACCAGTTAGTCGAGTTTGTAGATCGGGCCCTATAGTGATACGTGGCAGGGAGATGAATGCCCAACTCTTAGTCCTTCCTATGCCGTCTTTTGATATAGTGCTTGGAATGGACTGGCTGAGCAAGAACCACGCTTTCTTCGATTGCTTTGGAGGAAGCATTCTTTTTAAGGTACCAGGCCAGCCTGAACTTGAGTTTGCCCGAGGATCCACAGAAATCCTTGATGGTATGCAGCTCACAATGGACGATGTTGTCTATCACCCTATTATTTCAGAATTTCTAGACGTCTTTCCAGAGGATTTGCCAGGACTACCCCCAGACAGAGACGTAGAGTTTTCAATTGAACTAGCACCCGGAGCAGCACCTATAGCATCGCATGTTTACAGACTGGCGAAGAAGGAGATGGACGAGCTGAAGGCACAGTTAAAAGAGCTAGAGGAGAAAGGTTTCATCCGACCGAGTACATCACCCTGGGGAGCACCAGTGTTGTTTGTACCCAAGAAGGATGGGTCAGTGCGTATGTGCATTGACTACAGAGCCTTGAATGCAGTGACAGTGAAGAACAAATATCCATTGCCACGCATTGATGACCTGTTTGATCAACTCAGTGGAGCTAAGGTATTCTCGAAGATAGATCTGAGATCGGGATATCACCAAGTGAAGGTACGGAAGCAGGACATTCCGAAGACCGTATTCAGAACAAGATATGGACACTACGAGTTTTTGGTCATGCCATTTGGATTGACCAATGCTCCAGCGATCTTCATGGACTTGATGAATCGAGTCTTCCACCAGTACTTGGATCAGTTCGTGGTCGTCTTCATAGATGATATACTTGTCTATTCGAAGAGCCACGAGGAGCACGAGGAGCACCTACGGATTGTTCTAGAGACTTTGAGGAGGGAGCAGTTATATGCTAAACTCAGCAAATGTGAGTTCTTCTTGGACAGAGTTTCATTTTTTGGACATGTTGTTACAGGAGATGGTATTTCTGTTGATCCAGAGAAGATCTCAGCAGTTGAGACATGGCCTGTTCCTAAATCAGCAGCAGAGGTGAGGAGTTTCCTTGGACTTGCGGGATATTACCGACGGTTCGTGGAAAACTTCTCAAGAATAGCGGCACCTATGACTCGTTTGACTTGTAAGGATCAAGAATTTATATGGACTGACGAGTGTCAAGCAGCCTTTGAAGAGTTGAAGAAACGACTGACTACAGCACCAGTATTGACGATTCCGTCAGGATCAGGAGTTTACGTGATCTACAGTGACGCATCAGGAAAAGGCTTGGGATGCGTATTGATGCAGCATGGCAAGGTGATTGCATATGCATCTAGGCAGTTACGAGTACATGAGAAGAATTATCCGACTCATGACTTGGAACTGGCAGCCGTTGTATTTGCTCTGAAGCTATGGAGACATTACTTATATGGGGAACGAGTGGAAATCTATACAGACCACAAAAGCCTCAAGTACGTCTTCACGCAGAAGGAGTTAAATATGAGGCAACGTCGATGGCTCGAGTTGATAAAAGATTTCGAGATAGAGCTACATTATCATCCAGGCAAGGCTAACGTGGTAGCAGACGCGTTAAGCCGGAAGCCAGCAGCTTACTTCTTGACAGCACAGAGAGAACTATTGGAGGACTTGCAAGAGCTTGGCATTGAAGTGATACTACCCGGAGCAGATGGGACACTAGCCAACTTATAAGTTCAATCATCATTGGTAGAGAGGATTAAGGCAGCTTTGCCTACAGATGCCAGATTCAGGAGACTAAAGGAAAGGACAGAGGCTGGAGAGCAGACCGGATTGCGCATTCACGAGGATGAGACATTACGATGTGGTGATCGCCTTTATGTTCCAAATGGAGAGATTCGACAGGAGCTGATGGCAGAGGCTCATAGTTTGATCTATTCTATTCATCCTGGAGGCACCAAGATGTATCGTGACTTACGACAGCATTTTTGGTGGCATGGGATGAAGAGAGAGATAGCTCGTTTTGTAGCTAAATGTCTGGTATGTCAATAAGTGAAGGCGGAGCACCAGAGGACAGCAGGATTATTGCAACCACTTCCGATTCCAGAGTGGAAGTGGGAGCACATCACTATGGACTTCGTCATGGGTTTTCCCAAGAGTCCAAGTGGGAGAGATGCAGTGTGGGTAATAGTGGACCGACTCACCAAGTCAGCCCATTTTATACCTTTTAGAGTGGGTCAGTCTATAGAAGCTTTAGCTGATTTATATATGAGGCAGATCGTGAGATTGCACGGCATACCAGTCAGCATTGTATCGGACAGGGATTCGCGCTTCACATCGCACTTTTGGAGGAGCATGCAAGAGAGTCTTGGTACTCGTCTGAAGTTCAGTACATCTTACCACCCGTAGACAGATGGGCAGTCAGAGCGTACTATTCAGACCTTGGAGGACATGTTGAGGGCTTACATGTTAGACTTCGGAGGATCATGGGAGGACCACCTACATCTTGTAGAGTTTTCTTACAACAATAGCTATCAAGCGAGTATTCAGATGGCTCCGTTTGAAGCATTGTATGAAAGAAAATGTAGGTCTCCTGTGTGTTGGAGTGACGTGGGAGAACGTCAGATTTTGGGACCCGAGTTGGTGGTAAACACCGTAGAGACAGTCAAGAAGATTCAGGGACACTTGCGAGCAGCGCAAGACAGGCAGAAGCAGTGGGCAGACCTTCATCGTCGTCCCTTGGAGTTCAAAGAGGGCGATCACGTCTTCTTGAGGATATCACCGACCAGAGGCACCATCCAATTCGGAGGGCGCGGCAAGTTGAGTCTAAGGTATATTGGACCATTTGACGTACTCGAGAGAGTTGGAGAGGTGGCATATCGACTTGCGCTACCACCTTCACTGGAGGGAGTACATGACGTATTCCATGTGTCGCAGCTCAGACGATATGTGGCAGACAGCAGTCATGTTCTCGACCATTCGGAGATCACCATTGGCCCGAGCTTGTTTTACCAAGAGCAACCCGTGGGAATCCTTGATCGTCGAGAGAAAGTGTTGAGGAACCAGTCTATTCCCTTGGTTCGTGTAGCATGGAGGCATGGCGCGCCAGGAGAATCAACTTGGGAGCGCGAGGACGACATGCGCAAACATTTTTCGAATCTATTCGCAGACCAAGGTATGAATTTACATTATTAATTTATATCTTATACCATCCTTGCATTCTATCGTGGCTTAATTTTAATTTCGAGGACAAAATTTTTACAAGTTGGGTAGAATGTAAAACCCCATTCCTAGAAATCGTATATACCTTTTTATTTATTTATTATTAATTAAATTATAGTAATTAGGTCTAAATAGGAGAATTAGATTTTTAATAATTTTTATGTTAGGTGTTCGGGCACTTAGATGACTTATGGGACCATCAGAAATTTTTTCGGATTTATTCCATGTAGGAGACCCCTGAGCAGTTGCTAGCCTAATTGTGTGCATTACCCTAATCTATAAATTTTTTTTATAAGAATATATATAATATATATGTATACACAAATATATATATGTATGTATATATAGATTAAGAAAAGAAAGATTAAGAAAAGAATTTAATAAGTATAACAATAATAATAATAATAATAATAATAATAATAATAACATACTTAAACTACTTACTGCACTTTAGTAACCACTCCATCTCCTTTAGCAAGTAACTTGCTTAAGGCCCCCTTCAGCCGAATTACTCCTCCCAGACCAATTCACCCGACCCTTTACTCCCTTTCGGCCGCTCCAAACCCGCTCCACCCTCTCTTTTTCCCTATTATATATATATATATATATATATATATATATATATATATATATATATATATATATATATATATATATATATTCTCTCCCAAAAACCATAACCTAAATTTTCAGACCTTCTCTTCCCATCTAGAGCCGTCACCGCAGCCAGAGAAACTCCCCAAGCCATCCAACCATCCCGTCGACTCCGACCTCGCGCGCTGCAGTTTCCCACTCGAGGCACCTTCGCTCCGGAGTGTTTTTCCGTCGACTCGCTCGACCAAACGCTGTTCCGTCTTCATAGGTATGATCATCCCTTAACCCTCTCCAATATTTGTTTTATATCCAACCTCGGAAAACGTGCACCCCTAGGTGAAAAACAGCGTCCAAAGTGGACGGACAAACCCAATTCTGGAATCGCAGAATTCCAGAATGACCACCCGTATTGCCGAGTTCGTATCTCCCACCACAGAGATCCGAATTCGGTGATTCTTTTTGATACCTGTAGAATACCTGACCTAGTTTATTTTCTGTTAAATAACCCTATATTATTAGTTGCTGTGGACATAATTATATTCGTCACAAAACTGCGCGCACCCACTTTTTCCAGATTTCCAAAAGTTGGAAAACGGAGCGCGCCCCGCCAAACGGGACCGCCCCGCCGTGTACCAAGTGTACTGAATGGTGCACGCAGCATAACCGGACACGTAAAAATTTGTGGAGACTGATTCGGACGCGTGTGCGCGCCGGAATCGGACCGTATCCACGGACACACACCGTGTCGCAACTTTTGTGGAACTCGCGCGTATTTTTTGCACGCTTGTCAGATTATGACGAAACTTGCGCCACTGGACTCGTGGTAACGCGCTAGTCCTGTGACCCAATTTTTACGCAATTCTGAGACAGTTGACCAAATCGCCAATTGGTGGGCCCCACAGTTGACTTTTTGGACAAAATTTTGTTCGGTCCATCGGAATCCACATTTGGACATACCGTTGGGTTCGTATTGACATCTAGAATTGTTTGACCTATAGTTTGTCCCATTTAGAGACTGTTACCCTTGGTACGCTTTTCGGTGCAAAGTGGGCCACACATGGACCCCACTTTTACCCGAAATTATCGTTTTGCCCCTGTGTCCAAATTGGACGAAAGGGATGTGCTTTTTAGCTATTTTGCTCATTCCGGAAACGTTGGTGATGTTTATTTCAGCATCCGGAGACGTTTGTTTGGAGTCCTTAGTTCCAGGTTCAGTGTCCTTGACATTTGGGCGCGTACACTTTACAGATTTCTTGCCAGGCAAGTATACCTTGCCATTGTACTGTTTTTACATTCCATATGAGGCATGCATATTTATTTTCTGTTTATTTAGTTCATTTTTTTAACTGCTATATAAACTGCGCGTCCAAGGAAACTTGGGGGCAACGACGGTGTCGTCGTACTATATTTTTATTTATGTATATGCATTGGACCTACTTTATGAGACTACCCCATCTTCATGAGGCATTTATGTTTTATTGGCCATGACACTATTCTTACACGAGTGTGAGTCACATGTAGGACACGGACTTGCGTATTCGGCTGGCCACTGGTACGTATAGGTCGTGCGACGGATAGGGATAACTGCCAATAGAAACTTTGCATGCTAGTAGACCTGGCGGTTATTAGAGGGTTATCGTGTCATGGACATGACATGCTTAGAGCATTGGGTGGGGAGAACAACAAGTAAGGCATTTGGGCTCCTTTGCACTTTCCTTGTGTAACCCGTACGCTCCGCCGGAGATGCGTGGTCATGATGACCACTATATATTATATATTATCAGGCGGGCCTCCGACGTTCGAAAGTCGTCGTGCCTTTGTAGGCCCCTGGATATCCAAGAGAACCATGCCAATCCCATTTTAGCCAGATAGCCCACTTGGTGGAAAGTTGTTCTCAAACTGCATTCACATAGATGGTTAGGCGACCCCAATGGATGTTTATTTTCAGTACTTTATTGGCATGTGCTTTTTGTATCTTGTTACATCCCTCTGAGGACCTGGTCCCTTCCAGATATAGGTGAGCAGGAGTACCCGCAGGAGTATGGACCTGGACCTGACGCTACCTATCAGTCTGAGGAGATCTTACCTTCTGATTATATGTGATTCTTTGCAGCTGTTTAGAGATTCTAGTTGCTATTCTTTTCTAGACATTTATTCTTATATTAGAGTTTATTCTCTTCTCTCTTTAGTAGTTTATTATAGTCGATTTGCAGTGGATTTGTTTCCACCCGACTATCACACTTGGAGATTACTATTTGAGACTGCTTCTTTGATATTCAGTTATTGATTTCCATTATTCTATTATTTGTGCTGTGGATGAGATATAGAACTGCGTGTGACTTGTTGTGACATATATTACCACTGTGGATTGGATATTCATGTACAGCGTACGTGTGTATATGGTTTTCATATATTGGAGTTCGTATACATACGGCTGACGTGTTACGTATTCCTAGTCCTACGTATTTTGGGACTGGGGCGTGACATCCTCGTGCTCTTCGTGGTTCTTGGAATATACTAGAATATCATCAATAAACACAACCACAAATTTATCCAAGTACTGATAAAAAACTCTGTTCATCAAACTCATAAATACGGCTGGCACGTTGGTTAAACCAAACGGCATTACCAAGAACTCATTATGTCTTGGTCCTGAAGGCTGTCTTCGGTATATCCTCATTCCTTACTTTAATCTGGTGATAGCCGGATCTAAGGTCAATCTTCGAGAATACCCTAGCACCACTCAATTGATCGAATAGATCATCAATGCGTAGTAAGGGATACCTGTTCTTGATGGTCACAGCATTCAGTGCCCTGTAGTCAATGCACAACCGTACTGTTCCATCCTTCTTTGGTACAAATAGTATGGGTGCTCCCCAAGGTGAAATACTGGGCCGAATAAAACCCTTCTCCAAAAGATCATCAACTTGTTCCTTCAACTCCACTAACTCCTTAGGTGCTAGCCGATATACTGATGAAGTGATAGGCTCTGCTCCTGGAGTTAAGTCTATTGTGAATTCTATTTTCCGATCAGGCGGTAAACCTGGAAGATCATCAGGAAATACATCCACAAACTCTGATATGACTCTTGGATAACCTGTCTCCCCTTCTACAGATAGTACCCTAAGAGTAGGCTGAACTCCTTGCTCTACAGCTCCCCGAAGAAACTCAAATTCTGGATGTCCAGGCGTCTAAATATAACCCGTCCAAGTCGGCAATCAAGAGTCGCATGGTACTGACTTAACCAGTCCATACCAAGTACAACATTATAATCCGACATGGAAAATATCAAAAATTGAGCTCGCATCTCTCTTCCACATACTACTACAGAACATGATCTACAGACGTCACTAACTGGGATAATTCTACCTCCCGTAAGAATTCTCTTAATCTTCGGAAGGGGTGCGGTAGCTACTCTATGGGTGGCTACAAAGCTAGCTGCTATAAATGAATGCGATGCTCCAAAATCAAATAAAGCTACAGCTGGTAATGAAGCTACTAATATAGTACCTGCGATAACCTCTCCTGCAGTAGCTTCCTCCTCAACGGCTAATGCAAATGCCTGTCCTCGTCCCTGAGCTTGACCTCTCTGCTGCTGAGCCTGCTGAAATAGAGCTGCATGTGGTGCCAGTGGTGGTCTCTGCTGATATCCTCCTGGAGCTGGTGGTCTGACTCCTCCAACTCCTGTCTGCGGTGCTCCCACTGCTGGATAAGCTGGCCTTGGTGCAGGTAAAGCTAGTCTCGGTGCTCCCTCTCTGCGCTCAGTGCAGTCTCGAGATAGATGCTGGTTGGATCCGCAAGCCAGGCATAGTCCCAACTTGCGTCTGCATTCTCTCTCAATGTGACCTACCTTGCCGCAGTGGTGACAAGTAGGGAGAGATAAGGCCCTGTGTGCTATTCTCTCTGGTATACTCCTCTGGGATCGTTTTGCAGAATCCCTCTGTGATGTCCTGGATGGTGCTGATGTGATTTGCCTCTTCAGATTTGACTCCCTTCTAGTAACACGCTCCATGCGTCGTGCTGCTGCAAGGACGTCGGTATATAATGTAGGTGCAACAGATCCAATCAACCTCTGGAGCTCAAACTTCAGTCCGTCAAAGAACTTCTCAGCCTTCTCTTCTTCTGTAGGAATTAGAGAAGGGGCGAAGCGACTCAGACGAATGAATTCTATGTTGTATTCTTCCACTGACATATTGCCTTGCATAAGGCGGTTGAACTTGTCTCTGAGTTCTGACCGTGCAACTGCTAGAATATGCATCTCTTGGAAGAGTCTGGAGAACTCTTCCCAAGTGACTTGGTCCTGTCCGAGCCTCCTCTCTTCTGATAACCACCAATGATGTGCATTTTCAGTCAACTGCATCCTGACCGCAGTCATCCATTTCTCTCTTGGAAGTTCAGCTGCTTCCAACTGGTGCTGTATGTTCGTGAGCCATTCGTGAACTTCAGTTGGCCCCTCATGCCAGAAAAGGTACGAGGCTTGAGCTGGCGAAAATCAGTGATAGATCCCGTCGCTGGTCGCCTCGCTGGTGGGTTTGCCTGCTCCAATGCGGATACCAGGCTGGTTCTCAAATACTCTGCCTCATGACGCTGAGCCTCTTTTTTGAACCTGCTGTTGGGCTTGCATCATGGCATAAATCATCTGTTGTCCGTCCATGGCTTATCCTGGTGGAAGGACAGGCATCTGTGGAGTGAACTGTGGCGGAGGTGGGATGTCATCACGCCGGAACCTTGGATTAGGCTGGCCGGCTTGATTGCCTTGAGATGATTGTCCTCCATTCCCTGGTGTCACTCCGTCTACATAAGTAACCACAACATCGTGTGGCGTATCCAAGGGATTCTCATCTTCGTTCCTTGGATCCATTACTCTGCAACCAAAAGATAAACTATAAGAACGCTCAGAGGAATCAACACAGGATGCAAATCAAGTAATTAGTTCGAGTTCGATATAGAGTTCAAAAATGGTTCAAATAATGGATGAGATCCTATAACTTATCCTATCCTTAGGGCAGGCTTGCTCGGTCCCTAAGTTAAAATCGAACGATTTAGTCGTAGACCTGCATGGGCCACCACAAAAATCATGTCACGTCCTAGTCCCAAAATACCGAGGGACTAGACACGTGGCAATGGCCAGCAGCACACACTGATGGATAAACCCAATTTAATGGATCCATCAGGGCATACTTAAGCTGTAAAATAAAGTCTACGACAACTTGGCACAACTAATCTCATCCATACAAGATAAAATATGATCCACAGAAATAAAAAATATAAATCATCAACCAGTCTCAACAAAGTACTTCGGGGAATAACCCGATAAAAATATGATACAATGGTTCAACAGACCAAAATATAAATGGCTGAATAAAGTAAATACTGAGCATGAAACATAGATGCTCAGGAAAAGTCTTCAGCTAACACCTCGTCCTCAGGTGTCGGTACAGCTCCTGTATCAGCTCCTGCTACTGTCCCGTATACCTCGGGATATATCTCTTCTGCAAATCCTGGGGACATAATCCGGATCCAGGTCCTCAGGGGACATAGCAAGGTACAAGATAATACAAGCCAAAATAAATGTAGTGCAGCAATAAATAAAATAAATGGGGTAAGTATGTAACCATCTATGTGAAATGCAAGTGAGAGCATCACTAGTACTCAGGCTGAGCCACTACAAGCTCTGTGTCGTGGAGCCGGTAGCAGTAATAACGAGTAATGTGTCTAGCTCTGCTGGAGAGTCTACGACCTCACAATAGTAGTAGATATATATAAAACAGCCTGTAGCCTGTGTGTCTCTCCCCACCCAATGTAACCACACGTCTCATGTCCACAACGTCTCATGTACATGTCACGCAAGATCATAGCTAATACAACAAGTCATATAATATCTAAGAATATAATATCTATGTCATAAACCTGTATCCTATACAGAATCACCATGAATATCTCAGGAAGATTCTGTCTCATAAATAGTGTCAAGTGTCCTGGGTTATAGTGTACTTGATAAGACAAGTACGAGAATGTAAAGGGTCACGAATGTCCATCTCTAGGTGACGTTACACAACTCTGCGTACAATGTTGGCACCCAACTAATAATCGAATGCTAAGTAAGTCACACGGTCCTAGGCCAAGCATGCACAACAATATAAATGAATCAAGGAAAAAATGTAACAAGACTGCAAAGTTTGGCAAGGTACACTTGCCTGGGGTTTGAATACCAACAACTGTCCCTGTATCAGTGGATCCTGTAGGTACTCCTCCAAAAGCTGAAATAAACATCACCAACAGTCTCAAAAAATATTAAATAGCTAGAAACGCCTGTCCTTAAGTCCAATTTGGACACAGGAGCAAAAATGACAGTTCCGGGTCAAAGCGGGGTCCACATGTGGGCCGCTTTGCACCGAAAAATGTGTCATGGTTAAAGGTCTCCAAATTCGTCCAACTTAGTGTCAAAAAGTCAGAAACGATGATACGAACTCAATAGAACTTCCAGAACTGGATTCCGATGAGCCGATCACAAAATCGCCCGTCAAGTGGAGCCCCGGGGCCCACGATACGCGATTTTGTCAACGTTCTCATAATCGAACCAAACTTGGGTCACAAGACCAGCGTATTGCTACGAGTCCGATGGCGTAAGTTTTGTTTTGATCTGACGTGTGTACACAAAGTTACAACATGTTCAAGAATAGGCGGATACGGGGCTTTGTCGGCGGATACGCGTTGATTCCGGTGTGCACGCACATCCAAATCAACTTCTGTGAAATCATGTACGTCCGTATCAATAGCGCGCATGTTTCAGTAAAGACCGCGCGCGACCAAGTCGTCCCGTTTGGCGGGGCGCACTCACTTCCGGGGTGAAATAGGGCGTTGTTTTTCCTGTTTTTGGATCGCGGTTCGCGATCGCCACAGGACGCGACACACCGAGCAGGTTGCACGGGCATCGAGAGGGTTACACAGTCTACGCGACACAACTGACGGAACAAAAAATAGAATAATGAGGAGAGAGAATAGGTTACCTGAACAGGGCTCCGTGGAACGAGAATTTCTTGTGTCCGAGTACTGTTTCGTGTCCTGGTTCAGCCGTATCCGGCCTGAGAGTTGTTGTGTCCGTGTCCGCTGTGTCGAAGCTAGGGCTACGGGTCATGGAGACTGTGCGGGGCTGGGCGAAGGTCGGCGAGGCGGAACTGGTGGCTGCAGCGGTGGAGGGTCGGGCTCGAGGAGTTGGGGGAGGAAGTCGAGGGCTGTGGGGGTGTTCTGGTTGGTGGTCGGGGCTGGGCTAGGGCGGAGGAAGAGGGATGGTCGATGGTGGGGATGGTCGACGACTGGGGCTGATGGCGAGACGACGGGGCGGTTGTGATGATCGTCGGCTGTAGGTTCAGACGAGGCGGAGGTCGGGGGAGTTCTGGAGGAAGAAGACGACAGGGGAGGTTTAGGGTTCAGGCGAGGGGAGTTCGTCGGGGCTGAGCTGCGGGCGACGGAGTAGATGAGAGAGAGAGAGGGTGCGGCGGTGGCTAGGCGCGAACGTTGAGGGGTTAATATAGGGCCGGAATAGTGTTTCCGTAGGGTTTGGGAATAGGGTTCAGGCCGGGTTTCGGGTTCGGGTTCGGGTCGGGTTCGATTCGAATCTGACCCGAACCGTTAAGGATGGGTTTGGTTCGGTTTGGTTTGGGGTCGGTTTGGTTTGGTTTAATTCCAATTAAACCGGGTTCAGTCAGGGTTTAATTCTACATTGGTTTTTTTTAGGGTTTTAAAAATGCTTTCGGAGTCCAATAAATTCACAGAAAATTACCCTATGTCTAGTTTTCCATTTTACACCATAAAATATTATTTCCATAATATTTTAATATTAATTAATATTATTTAATAATCCTTTAATCACAAATACCTTAGTTTTAAATTCCAGAAAAATACAGAAAATTGTGGGAAAATATTTTAAAATATTCTGAAAAATCATGGTTATGACACTATGTACCCATGCGGCCTCGTCATCATGCAGCCAGAGTGTCCATCCGACCAAGGCCAGACGAAAGCTTGTATATGGCTATATGTCCATGCGGCCTCGTCATCATGCGGCCAGAGTGTCCATCTGATTAAGGCCAAACGAGAGCACACATACGGCCTCGACTCTATGCGTCCTCGTCCTTATGAAGCCAAAGTGTCCATCAGACCAAGGTCGGATGAGAGCACATATGCGGCCAGGACGACTATGCAGTTAAGAAGTTATCCGGCCTTCAAACTTGCAAGATATTTTTTGTTGCAACCGAAGAGATCCTCACGCAATTAGTTAAACCACGTGTCCAGCTGACCAGGTCGCGCACATAATGGGTCAATAACGACCATGCCCCCTTTACCGAGATTGTATCAACTGTATATCCCAACCAAAGCTATGTGGCAGCATGCCCGTAGAATGCAGCTCAGTTACAACCCCATTCTGTTGAAGGAGCCCCATGTGGCCACCAAACAGAGGCATATACGACATCTATATTCCGTCAGCCTGATGGCTATAAATAGTAAGAGTAGCATATCCCACACAGAGGCGAGCAACAGGCACATGAGAGAGAACAAAAAATAGCTTCCCCACGTCCGCATCGGACCATCAACGGAGTAAAAGAGTTACTACAACACTCAATCTCCATCATCACGTCCCAAAATAAAAAATTATACTTAGATTGTCTGTCTATGACCTCTTTATACTTCTTTAGTTTGTTATTAAAGCAAGTTCTTTTAGAATCCCAATTTAATGGCGAACAAGGTGGCAACTCTGCTGGGGATGTCCTTATCCACTGATGAGAAGGTTGTGACGCAGTCTGATACGGCCAAGCTGGGTTCAACCCAGAGGATGCTGGTAGTAAGCTTCGATCGACCATCAAGCCTATAAGAAAATGCTCTCTGAGGGCGACGCTTCTCCAAGGCTGATAAAGCCTGAGAAGACCCATAGGACATGGGTTGCAAAGACCGTTCCACCTAACCAACTGTGGAGCATGCGCTCCTTGTCTCTCTCTGCCATAGGGGATGCACATCATGCGTCCACGCGAGCTGAAGCCTCTCATGTGGCAGCCTTTTCTGACAATAAAAGTGCTTAACACTTGAGACCCGCAGGACGTGGGTTGCAAAGTCTGTTGCGTCTCACCCAACTACGGAGCATGTTCTTCCCGCCTCTCTCTTTGTTGCTGAAGACGCTTGTTAGACGTCCACCCATGTTGTCCATGTCCATGCGGCATCCTCGTCTGACGTAAAAATGGCACTCAAACTCTGGCAGAGAAAAATACTGCGATGCCAGACGTCCGGGTGCTGATGCAATTTCTATGCGGCCAAGGAGGAGGCCGTATAACATCGACTATGCAGCATCAGTTGACAGTTACATGCAGATGGTCGCATACGGCTCTGTCAGCAACAGAACCTCTATTTTTGACCGGATCGCACGTATTGATGATCCTATGCGCCATGCTGAGAATGATAAAAATCCAAACTTGGACTCTTCGTATTATGCACTAGCGTGTGCAAGTGTCATGCCCCGATTCCGTAGAATCGATAGTCGTCCCCCGGGCGTGACGCTGTGGAGTGCCTAGGTTGCGCGCCGCACAAGGCCAAGGTATTCTTGCATAACGAGCATATATTCAGAGTACGCAGATAATTGAAACATAAAGTTGAAACATAGAAAAGTTCTCTTTATTGATAATGAACATCTTTTACAAACTCTTGAACGAGTTGGATAATTGCCGCACAGTTTTACAAAAGTGGACTCAAAATGAGATAGTAGTCCTGTATATTACATCCTTTTACTAAAACTTCAAAAGAAGAGACCTCCAGGCGGGACAATCAATTTTCCTCGGAGCTGCATGAGTTAAGTGTGTGAGCTCCTGGATCTTCAAAATGCTTCTATTAAGGCACGATCAGGATGTGCCAGTTGGTGGACTGGAATGGGGAGTAGCTTTAGCTCCTCGCAGGATCTCCTTGGTGCGGAGAATCTGTTTCAACGAGGGTCAGTACATCGAAATGCACTGGTGAAGGCGAGCTAACCCAACTATACAAATTAATACATTGTTTATATGAAGCATGCAAGTTATTTGTGGTCTTTTTATCTTGCCTTAGTTCAGTTTAGAAGCAAGCATTGATATGGAAATTTACTGAAATGAATGTGCCACCGTTCGGTAACTTTTACCTACCCGTCTGAACCACCTGCACAATACTTACCATGTCATTTCCTGCCATGAAGACATAAGTTAGCTTGCACATGTTTAAATATACGTGAGGATCACTGGCATGATGCCATAAAGGATAATAGTCACTGGCGAGAATGGTATGCAACGAAATTACATGGTGTGCTACAAGCCATCTTGCCCAGTACATTGGACTATACAGTAGAGTTCCGTCCGGATCGGATCGATGCCAGTGTCCCAGCGACCGTCCGCAGGAACTATAACCTTGTGCACAAGTTGTCCGTGATCAAACGGTATCTACTAAGTTATCAATTGAGGTAGTTCAAGGCAACATGAGCACAAGACAGTAGTAAGGCATGATTCATTTTGCATAGTCCCTCTGATCAGTTTATTGCATAGCAAGATGTATTCTATACATAACACAATATAGAAGAAGTATATATTCTAACTTGAATTGAAATGCTATGCAAGAACATTTCTAAGTGAATAAGCATACAATAAGGTGACCATTTTTAAATTGATTGACAGGCACAATTTATCCAAGTCTATTCCTTTTTATCTTGACATCTTTTAGTTATTTTAGTATCGTTTGATCGAAACAATCAAGAATGCAAGATTTTAGATGTGAAGAATTGGAAGAATGGTCAACTGAATCGAATATAGCCACTCACAAGTTGGTTGGAGAAAAGAAAGAAAAGAGGTACTTCAAGACTCCGTTCGCACGACGCCTACTGCACGATCACCTGCATTGCCACGAACAGTTGATCAATATCTCTTCAACTCTTTCCAAGCTCGGAATAGAATGCAATTCAATGAACGAAAGCAATTAAAATCTATCGAAACCGTTCAAGAAAATACAAATCTAAAAACTAACTCAAAGCACGAAAGCAACAAAGCGACAGCGAAAATTAGGCTAGAAAACTTGCAGCATAGAGGTCCCTCTTGACTCTGTCGCTAAGTCCATCCTCGGGGTACGGTCCACTGAATATGGGAATCGATTCCGAATAAGAAAATCCATAACAAGGATAAGATCTTGATTCAATCTATCCCAATCGAACGATACCGATTTGTATTTCTTAGCCGCGCTCCCCGAATAGGGGGAATGGGACACCACATCCTAACTAACTAATATGAATTTTTATCCATGAAACTTAGGAATGTAACCTACCACTATGAAACTATGAAGGAAACTTTTCTCTCATCTCTGACTCAAGCTCCCAGGTCGATTCTTTGACCGAATAATTTTGCGAAAGCACGCGCACGAGAGGAACCGAACGACTTCGAAGCAGATTCTCTTTGTAATCCAAGATCCGCACATGATGTTCAACATAAGTCAAATTTGCCTTTAAGTCCAGTTGATCAAGATCCACCACATGACTCGGGTCATCCACGTACTTCCTAAGCTGTGAAATATGGAAGATATCGTACACTTCAGATAGTGACGGTGGCAGGATAATTTGATATGCGAATGAGGCGACTCGCTTTAGTATCTCGAACGGGCCAACGAATCTTGGACTTAGCTTTCCCTTTGCTCCAAATCTGGTGACTCCTCGCATGGGCGAGACTTTGAGAAATATTCGATCGCCTTCTAAGAACTCAAGAGGTCATCGATGCATGTCTGAGTAGATTTTCTGATGAATGCATGCTACCTTCAGCCGTTCACGGATCAAGCGGATCTTTTGGACGGTTTGTTCGTGGGCCAAGAATTTGTCGTTCACCAACTTCATCCCAACAGATTGGAGATCTGCACTTTCGCCCATACAATGCCTTATACGATGCCATCTGAATGTTGGATTGATAGCTATTGTTGTATGCAAATTTGGCTAATGGTAGATGATTGTCCCAACATGTCTTCAAGTCCAAGGCACAGTATCGTAGCATATCTTTGAGGATTTGGTTGACCCGCTCTATCTGGCTATCTGTCTGAGGATGGTAGGTGGAGCTGAACTTCAACTTCATCCCCATTGCTGAGTGAAGGCTTTCCCAGAAGCGTGATAAGAATCGTCCATCTCGATCGGAGATAATGGATACTGGCATGCCGTAGAGTTGAACGATCTGGTTGAGGTAGATCTACGCTAGATGGTCGGTACTCCAAGTAATTTTGATAGGCAAAAAGTGAGCTGACTTGGTGAGTCGATCGACGATGACACAGACGACATCGTTCCCCAGTTGCGTTATCGGTAAACCAACAATAAAATCTATCGTTATATGTCCCCATTTTTACTCCGGTATAGCACGGTTCGACATCACTCTTCCCGGTTTTTGGTTCTCGGCCTTTACCCTCTGACAAGCTATACATTGCGATACGAACATCGCTACATCTTTTTTCATGCCGTGCCACCAAATTGTCGTACGGAGGTCTCGATACATCTTTGTGCTACCCGGATGTGAAGTATAACTCGCATCGTGGGCTTCGGTGAGTATCTCCTTTCTGAGGTTTGTACACAATCTTCCCTTCACCTGCATCATTTCGTCCGTGCTAACCGCAAAGTCGGTTGCCTTTTCTGCTGAGATAAGACTTTGCATCTTTTCAAGGAATATGTCATCCTTCTGAGCGGGCTTAACTTTTTCTAACAAGTCTGCTTCGAGGCGTAGCTGAGCCACTTGTGCCCCCTTTTTCTATCTGATTCAGAGTGTAATATCCAGACTTTTGAGATCCCGTCGCAGTCTGTCATCGATAGCCAAGCTCCCAACGAACACTCGACTCAGCGTATCAGCTACAACGTTATCCTTGCCCGGTGTGTATTTGATCATCAAGTTAAAGTCGCTAAGGAGTTCAAGCCAATGTCGTTGTTGTAAATTTAAATCCTTCTGAGTATAGATATATTTTAGACTTTTATGATCCGTATAGATCTCACACAGCACACCATATAGGTAATGCCTCCACAACTTTAGTGCGAACACCACCACCGCAAGGTCCAGGTCATGCGTTGGATAATTCTTCTTGTGAGGCTTCAACTGCCTCGACGCAAAGGCTATCACTTTGTCCCTCTGCATAAGGACACATCCCAAACCATTTTCTGAGGCGTCGCTATATATCTTAAAGTCACCGAGTCCGTCCGGAAGGGTAAGAATTGGTGCTGAGACAAGTCGCTGCTTTAACTCCATAAATGAAGCTTCACAGTCGTCCGTCCATGCGAACGTTACTCCCTTCCAAGTGAGATGAGTCAGAGGTGAGGCGATTCTCGTAAAATCTTTTATAAATCTTCTGTAGTATCCTGCTAGACCAAGGAAGTTTCGAATGTCGCTAGCTGACTCAGGCCTTTTCCACTTCACGATGGCTTCTACTTTCTTCGAGTCAACTGAGATGCCCTCTGCAAAAATAATGTGCCCGAGGAAGGATATACTGTCCAACCAAAACTCGTACTTGCTCAGCTTTGCGTATAACTTATTGAATCGAAGAGTTTGAAGCACCATCCGCAGGTGTCCTGCGTGTTCATCCTTATTCTTCGAGTACACTAAGATGTCGTCTATAAAAACTACCATAAATTTGTCGAGAAATGGTTGGAACACACGTTTCATCAAATCCATGAAGGCGGTAGGGGCATTATTAGTCCAAACGGCATAATAGAAAACTCATAATGGCCATAGCGGGTTCGGAATGCTGACTTCGGCATGTCCTCTTGCTTAATCTTTAGTTGGTGGTAGCCAAAGCGAAGATCAATTTTTGAAAACATCGATGCTCCTTGCAACTGATCAAAGAGGTCATTTATCTTCTGCAGGGGATACTTATTTCTGATAGTGACCTTGTTCAGCTCCCGATAGTCTATGCAGAGTCATAATATTCCGTCCTTCTTTTTTACGAAGAGCACAGGCGCGCTCCAAGGAGACACGCTCGGACGAATGTACCCACGATCTAGCAATTCCTGAAGTTGGCACTTTAACTCCTTTAGTTCAGCAGGGGCCATTCTGTACGAAGCTTTGGAAATCGGCTGAGTATTTGAGAAGGTGTCGATGGTGAACTCGATCTCTCGGTCAGGTGGCATGCCAGGTAGTTCGCTCAAAAATACATCAGGAAACTCCGCCACTACAGAAGAAGACTCAACGTTTGCGTAATCCAGCTGCGTGTCCCAAACCGACGCTAAGTATCCCTCGCATCCAGAGGGTAGCATCCGCCTAGCAGACATCGCAAAAATTATCATGCAAGCCCTGGACACATCTGTTGCTGGACTACTCCTGTAGCAAAATTTGGCTTCTCCAGGTAGGCGAAAGATGGCTCATTTTTCTGCACATTCGATAGTTGCGGAGCAAGCGCTGAGCCAATCCGTCCCCAAAATGATGTCATAATCCCGAACATCTAGGACTAACACATCGAGCGAGAGTTTTCTTCCCCCAATATAGACGTGACCACCTTGGCATACTGAATGGGCAGGTATTTTCGTGCCCAACGGGGTGCTAAAACTAAGGTCTATATATAATGGTGTCATTTCTATATTATTTTATACGAAAAAATTCGTGGATATAAACTATACGTTGCACCAGAATCAAATAACACACGTGCAGGTATGTTATTGAAAATTAATATACCTGGCACAACGGTGTCCGATGCCAGGGCTTCTTCCTGTGTCATAGTGTACACCCGGCCCTGAGTTTGACGATGCTCTTGCTGTGGCACAGCTCGGTTGGCTTGGGGTGCTGAGGCAGGATTCGGATGCTGAGAGCGACGATTTGTGCGGCACGGACAGTTACTAATATCATGGTCTGATTCACCACAAGCTAGGCATAACCCAAGTTTCATGCGATAATTGTCGACGACGTGCCCACGCTTCTTACAGAAGAAACATATTTGGTCTGAATTTCCTTTCTGCTTACCGCCATTATTTGGACGCTTTGGAGCTTTATTTCCTTTTTCGTTGCTATGGCGCTTATGATTGGAAGTATACACAGTGCCGGCAGCAACTGGAGGATACTGCGGTTCAAGAGAAAGAGCATGTTTGAGGACTTCCCGTATAGTCTGGTATTAGAAAATGACCATGTGCGCATGGATGGCAGGTCGCAGGCTGCCTTCAAATCGTCTGTCACGATTTGCCGCATCAGGTAAATATGAGCTTACAAATTTGGCGAGCTGGTTGAATTTGGCAGAGTACTGCTTCACGGTCATACTGCCTTGACGAAGCTGCACGAACTCGTTCTCCTTCTGCCGACGTATGGGAGGGGGTATGAACTCCTCTTCGAATGCGCCACGGAAGGTAGCCCATGCGATCGTCTTCTCTTCATCGTCAACTGGAAGAGATCTTCGATGCACGTCCCACCAATCGTGCGCATCCAAGCGAAGCTGTAGTTGGGCACACACGATACGCTTCTGCTCAGGTACCTCTAGCAGTTTGAAGTGATCCTCAAGCTCTGCCAGCCAATCTAGAGCCACGATCGGATCTTCAGTCCCCTTAAATGGCGTATTACAGACTTCTTGAAGTCGGCAAAGTCGAAGGTAGTCACATTCTTCTTCTTTGGAGTTTGCAGCATTTTGACTTTAAGCGCGGGTTTCTCTATCGGTGTCGCTGCTGTTGCTGCGAAATGGTTGGAGGCTAAGGTCTGATGATCTGTTGCAGGGTATCTACCTACTTTTGTTGGACTGCAAACCTGGCTTCTAGATTGCCTTAAAACTTGCTCTACCGTTCTTTCGCGCGCTTCTCGGCTCGTTCATAACAAGCCTTATCCCTCTGTTGATTTGCTTCTAGCATCCGCATCATCTACTGAATGGGATCGACACGGGACATGGCTCACTGACTTCGAGAACTTTCTGAGGTACCGAAACTACTTTCTTGGGCTTGTACCTCATCCGGTGCTAGCGTTGATGCTTGCGCTTGAGTCATTCCTTCAAAAGAAGGTAACTTGTATCAGGTTCATAATGTATTATGGACTCATTGTATGGAACATATCTAATTTTGGCCTAACGAGTTCAAGAGTTCGCACAGGAAATAGATCGTTAAAGGAACTTTTTCGACACGAGGGTTAAAGGAACTGTGTACAATTGTATCGCGAATGTTGTGCGACTAAAACGAAGCATGAGAAGATGAGTTTATGAGTGATAGTCATGACATGGGTGTAGAGTGGCTAGTCTAGGTCATAAGGGTGGAGCTTTTTGGAAAGGAAATGATTGTGTTGTGCTCCAAATATCCGAGTCACAACCAAGGTATTAAAGAATATAAAATTAAAGAGGTAATTCAATCTGTTTGGAATTAATCCTAATCAATACAAAATAAATTCAAATTTAACCTAAAATTTTAAAATAACCCTACACTAAAACCATGGGCTATGATCTACCCAACTTATAAAAATTAAGTTGGTATCCAAAACTAAAGTCAGGGTCCTGCTAACAAGATTTCTGGAAGGGCCTACTTTCTATTAAGGATTCAAGAGTTCTCGGGTCTACTCGCCGTAATCGAATATTCTCTAAGGGGACCTAGATATTATTAGGGTGCTATTGGTTGACAACTCTATAAGAAAAATTGCTACCAAAATAATATTGCTCATATAGTTCATGTCTTCAACAAAACATAAGAAAGGGTTTGGTCGAATATAACTAGGGCAAGGTGGTATAGAGACTTTGATCACCGCATGACATTGATGACAAAGGGACTAATCGAGAGAATCACAAAGGAAGAAATCTACAGACAAGAGAAGTTTATGATGAGTTTAGGGAGTATTGTCACAGGATTGAATAAGGTACGATTAGACAACTATATGGAGAATCTAGTCACATTGACTAAATCAGGAAATTTAGAAATAGAACAGAACTGATACCTACAATGAGATAGATATTAACACAATGAAGAGGGTACTAACTAAAAGATTAATTTGCTACTAGGACACGACTGGGAAGGAAAGAATGATCTACTCAGTTGCTATAATTAGAAGGATCTTTGTTGCAAAAGCACGAGGCTATATATGCAAAATAAGATAAGAATTTGATAGAAATAATAGGAATACAGTCGAAAAAGTAATACAACTAATCCTTAAACTCAATACTATATTCATATAAGTTATATTCTATATAACCCCCTCATACTATTGGCAACCTACTTCTGGCTATAGGTAAACAATATACGATCTTTACAACTTCGTCTTTCTCGCATATTCTTAACTTAGTAGGTAAGGATCTAAACTAAGCATGTACTTAGGTCTATCACTCATGGCATACTATTCGCTAAGGACACTCTTCAATACTCGTCTAATCTTCAAATGTAATGCCTACCCATTTTTTTGTACAACTTACTCCATTCTATTGTCTATCTTTCTGTACTATTGTTCGTCTAGTCTCTGCCATCTAAAACCTATCTTTCTTATAAGAATCTTTCGGCTAGGCTACTACCCTATTACACAAGCATGATGTCATGATTATCTTCTTGAGTAGAAATTCTTTGAACTCAATGAGATGATAAGATTTCTAAAATCTGAAAATCCATCGGCTATGATAAATTGAAAATAGGTTCTCATCACCTACTACTAAGGATAGGTCTAGCAAGCTCATACCCTATTGGTCAAAAATCTAAATTTTTGGCCCTAATCACTTTATGTGTAACCCACAATATTCAGCTATCATTCCTACAAGACTTCTATCTTCCATTTACACTCCCTACCATGTGTAAATCTATACTCTAAAGGTCTTATAATAATCATCTACAAAGTAACCATCAAGTTAGTATGTGATTCTGAACCTGTGTTTAATTTCTTGAAGTTCGTATCACTTCGAGACTGATCAACAATTTTTACTCGTACTAAATTCTCAAAATTCCAAAAGTACTACAATTTCATAAATATTAAAATTATTATCCCTCAAGTCCATACCACAATCCCTTCTTCTTGGATTATGCGACCATAATATCTTTCCCTTATCATTTGTTTCCTACTCACCTTCTTATCCTTTTAGTATGTTAATCTTATTTCAACTATAAGCTTCGCTAGTCATGACCCAGTACTTTCCGTTTTGTAGTATAGATCTTCTAAGCAACTACCGAGTGATAAAATCTCCAGTCCTTCCTAGATCATTCTCTTAATTTAAAATTCTCAAGGTCATGTACTCCTCGTGAATCTCTTCTTTTTACCATTTTACCTTCTTCACCTTGAGCTTGAGATTTCTTCTTGTTTATTCCATGTAGACCCTTCATCCAAACTACATGGTTATTATCCTGTTATAGCTTGTCATCTATTATAGGCAATTTACTTTATCTAACTCAAGACTATAACATCTATCAAAACTCTCATCCTTCAACCTATTTGCTCTATCACAGATACTAGCTTGTCTACCAAAGTAATCACGGGTGGAACTCACTTGATCAATTAACACTAACAACCCAAATAATCAAGTACATCTAATTTAATTTCAAAAGCTATACTTTAGTACTCGAGTTATCTAATTACTCAAATAATAGGTCTAACAATCTACCTATCTATTTAGTCCAGACCTATGGTCATTAATAATTTAAGGGGTCATAGGATCTAGTTTTGATACTAAAAGTCACAAGACAACTAGAGATTTAACCACTATGGCCTGATACATAAGGTTCTAATTTATTAAGGTCATAATACAATTTCTTGTATCACCATCATGAGCCACAACTAATCCCTAGCATCTAGCTATGTATTCCATAAAGTATTCCAGTGCATTAGAATCAAACCATCTTTCTAACTTCTAATACTTCCAAATTACTGCTACCTTTAAGCAAGGGTAAGGTTTTATTAGTTCTAGGCCTCTAATACTATATTCAATTCTCATGCTAACAATCTATACTAGCTCTAGTATATAGGATAACCTATCTACCTATCATACTAAGTGTAACCATCTTCTCAAAAATTTATATCCAACATGTCTTCTTCCGCCTTGACAAGGATCTGCTTCTGAAGGAAACACCGCGCACGAACGTCCATCTTTCTGAATTAGGGAGAGATGATAAATAATAATAAAGATATTTAGGGGAATAAAAGAGCACAATTATGAAGTCCAAGGGCGATAATCAAATGCTAAAGAATTTTTAAATCAGTTGTGAATTGAGATACTAATACTGCTAATCCTGATTACAGGCTCGCTCGGTACCGAAAAGTAACCGAAATAATTTAATCAGGAACTGCATGAGCCACCACAAAAATATGTAACGCCCCAGTCCCAAAATACGTAGGACTAGGAATATGTAACATGCCAACTATACATTCGAACAGACTCTGGCCCGATCGAATACGTATAAGCTGTATAATAAGGATAACTATTTAAGAATACTGAAAATATTTATGTCTCAATCCACATAAAGAATAAAATATCAAGAATGAACTACATGTACTAAATTCGGCCGTCCAGTAACACATAAGCTCGAATAGACTCTAGAAAGTAATATGAGTCTATAAAACTAGGCTACATCAACAGATGAATAAACAATATGAATAAATAACCATAACTCCGGTAGAAATAATATAAGTACCTGGCACTAATGCCTGCGGGACAAAGCAACACACAATAAAAAATTCAGGCAGGCTCCACAATGGTCTATGCTGCAAAACTAGCAAGGGACCAGGTCCTCAGAGGGACGTAACATGGTACAAGAAACAATATGCCAAAGTAAAATAGTATAATACCACATACTCAAGGGTAAACTACTGTAACCATCTACGTGATATGCACGTGAGAGAATCACTCGTACTCAGGCTGAAACCACTACATGCTCTGTGTTGCCAAATATTTGAGATAGAGTCTAAGGCACCTCCAGTAGTATAGTATATATATAAATAATTATCATGTAGTATGGTGTGTCTCTTCCCACCCAATGTAATCACGTCTCATGTTCATGTCCATAACATGCAAGATCATGGCCTCTAGCTAATACAATGAGTCACAATGATATTTATATAATATGCAAGTCTCATATCACGAATCATGTAGGCCTATACAGAAGCACCATGAATAACTCAAGAAAGATTCGGTCACATAAAATAGTGTCAAGTGTCCTATGGTATGGCGTACTTGGTATAGCAAGCACGTAAAAATAGGATCGTGGTATCAACTCTCTAAGTGAGGTTACACGACTCCGCGTACGGCATCGACACCCGAATCTTGTTCGGACGCTAAACAATGTCTCACGGTCCTAGGTTGAACAGGTACATCACAAGAGTATATATATAGAAGAAACACAAGCATATAATATAACATGATCAACTGTAAGTTTGGCAAGATACACTTGCCTGGGTTCTGAACTCTGTCAACTATTCCTGGGAAAGTGGAATCTGCAAGTACGCCTTTGGATGCTGAAACAAACATCACCATTGTTCTCAGAGTACTTGAAATATCTAGGATTGACTACCCATAAATCCAATTTGGACACAGGGACATAATTGACAATTTTGGGTCAAAGCGAGGTCCACATGTAGCCCACTTCGCATCGAAAAATGTGCCAGATATAAAGTTCTCTAAATTTAGCAAAATTAGTGTCTACGAGTACAGAACGATAGTACAGACTCAACTGAGTATCCGAAATTAGATTCCGGTGAGCCGGTCATAAAATCACCCTTCAAGTAGAACCGTGGGGCCCACAAAATAGTGTTTCATCAACGTTCTCAGAATTGAACCAAACTTGGGTGACAGGACCAGCGTAATGCTGCGAATCCGATAGTGCAAGTTTTGTTGCAAAACAATAAGCACACACGAAGTTATAACAAGTGTCGGAATAGACCGAGACGGTATTTTTCGACGAATACGTGTTGATTCCGGTGTGCACGCACATCCAAATCAAGTTTCACAAAATCCTACACGTCCGCGTTGACAATACGCGCCTTTTGATGAAATTCTCACACGACGAAGTCACCTCGTTTGGCGGAACGCATCCCGTATCAGAAAAATCTAAATTTAGATAATATTAACTTTTTTTAGGTTTTTGGAACAAAGGTTTGGTCAATAAAATCTATGAATTATTCTCAACTATTTATACAAACATGAAGGTGGTTATACCTTCTGTAAATCAGAGAAAATGGTTCCTAAAACAGAGTTACGACGAGGGAGAAACAAATCAGTGAAGTTGGCACCACAAAACTGTAAGAATAATTTCAGTTTAAACGCACAACTTTGCAATAAATTTTGATCTATCAAACGATCGAATTAACGACTGAAAATAGAGATGAGTGAAGAACTATATATCGAGATTGCGTTGGAGGTTTTGGATTGTCGATCCAATGGTTGGATTGCTCAAAAACTACGTGTAAAGTTGCTACAATGAATGCGAAATTCTGACTTCATGATCACGCGCGTCACGACGGGATCGACTACCAAACGCAAAAATCGTCCGCGGTGGGCGTCGTGGAGGACGATGGTGCTTCAGGGGCTCGTGCGGGACACGAGGGTCGATGAGGCGACTTTCTCGCGACATCGACACGGCTACTGCTGCATATAGTTGCAGCAGCTGCTGCTGCTCCCCTAGGCGGGGGTGGCCAACGCTAGCGTTCGGGATACAGGCGGTCGGTGGCATGGTGGCGCATGGATTGGAGGTGATGGCGGTGGTGGTTTGATGGTATTATATATGGAGTGAAGGGGGGTTCGGAAGGGGAAACGAAGGAGTCGGGGGTTTTCTGAAAGTGAACGGACTTGGGGAGGGGAATCGAAAGAGTTGGGGGGGGCTACTGAAGCTGGGGGAATTTGGGTTTCGGGTGTGAGTTTGGGTTTGGGTTTGGGTTTAGGGTTTGGTTTATTAATAATTATTATACCATATAAATATGTATATATATAGCAATCTATAAAAAGGTAAAAATATAAAAAAAATCAGAAAAATCTGCAATACTTTAATAATAGTTGTATACCCAAAAAAATATTTTTTGTGTAATATTTTAATTTAATAAATATGCAAATGACACCTAGATATCCTTTTCCGTTGCGGACAATTTTAATACGCAATATCGACTCAATTCTTCCGATAACTATGAGATTTATGAGCCTAACTGGACCTACTTCACTCATGACCCAGCTGTTATGCCCAAATATACACTCTCATGCTCCATATAGACCCCACAACATTCGTGGCATACCTCCTTCTAGAAAATATATACTTAATTAGTCAGTTTTGTTGCAATTAAATTAAATTATACATCGGCAACTCAATTACTCTAACCACTACTGTACCCAAAATCTATTCATGCCAAACTGCGTCCATGACACTGGTGTTGTATTAAGTTGAGCCCTTATACTCTCAACACAAAATTATATCACCTCTTGACACTTATTGTTGAACCATTCATCGGCATCCAAGATATGTGATAAAGTATTCCTCGGTACCATTTCACCCTAGTGGTGTTTGGCTATGATATTTTCTATTGTCTTATAGACTCATGACCTAATTAGGAGCAAGGCGAACTGGTAAACTTTTTTTATAGAGTTATTGACTCATTAACGACATGGTAGTTCCTAGATTTCTTCTGATAGTCTGTGACTACGGTCACAAAACCCTAAATATCTCATACCTCATTTGAAGATAGACTTATATAACTCTTGTAAACAGGGGGTGACCAAAATTTTTACGGCCAACTTTATTCTTATAAGTTGGACAAAGCCTTGATTAAGCGTACCCTTATTCTTAGGATGCGACGTCAAACTAGGAATCCATTGGTAACTGCGTCCCCCATCTTTTGATAAACAAGTGCAACCTTGCTTAACTAAAATCTTTTCTACCATGTTTATTTTAATTTCGAGGACGAAATTTTTATAAGTTGGGTAGATTATAAACCCCCTGATTTTTTTAAAATTTTAATTTTTTATTTTTATTATCGGTATTATGTAATTATTGAGATCAAGGGAGAATTTTTATTATTTTTAGCTAATTAGAAAAATATAAATAGATTTATTAACTTGTATAGATATTTATGTATATTTATTAAATTCAAATATTATACAAAAAGTATATTTTTGGGTATACAACTATTATTAAAGTATGGTAGATTTTTCTGAAAATTATTTTTTATATTTTTACCTATTTATAAATAGCTATATATATACACATATTTATATGATATAATAATTATTAATAAACCAAACCCTAAACCCAAACCCGAACTCACACCCGAAACCCAAATTCCTCCAGCTACAATAACCACCCAACTCTTTCGATTCCTCTCCCCGACTCCTTTTACTTTCAGAAAACCCCCGACTCCTTTGATTCCCCTTCCGAAACCCCCCTTCACTCCTTATATAACACAATCAAACCACCACCGCCATCACGTCCAATCCCTGTGCCACAACACCGCCGACCGCCTGCATCCCGAGCACCAGCGCTGGCCACTCCCGCCTACGGAGATGCCCTCTCACGGGAGCTGCAGTAGCAGCTGCAACAATATGCAGCAGTAGCCGCGTCGACATCACGAGAAAGTTGCCTCATCAACCCTCGTGTCCTCACACGAGCCCCTGAAGCACCGTCGTCCTCCACGACGCCCACCACGGATGATTTCTGCATTTAGTAGTCGATCCCGTCGTGACGCGCGTGATCATGAAGTCAGAATTTTGCGTTTGTTGTAGCAACTTTACAAGTAGTTTTCGAGCAATCCAACCATTGGATCGATGATCAAAAATCTCCAACGCAATCTCGGTATATAGATCTTCACTCATCTCCATTTTCAGTCGTTAATTCGATCGTTTGATAGATCAAAACTTGTCGCAAAGTTGTACGTTTAAACTGAAATTATTCTTATAGTCTCGTGGTGCCAACTTCGTGGATTTTCTTCTCCCTCGTCGTAACTCTATTTTAGGAACCGTTTTCTCCGATTCACAGAAGGTATAACCACCTTCATGCTTGTATAAATAGTTGGGAGTAATTCATAGATTTTATTAACCAAACCTTTGTTCCAAAAACTTGAAAAAAAAGTTAATATTATCTAAATTTTGATTTTTTTTGATACGGGGTGTATTCCGCCAAACGAGGCAACTTAGTCGTGTGAGAATTTCACCGAAAGGCGCGTACCGTCAACGCGAATATGTAGGATTTTGTGAAACTTGATTTAGATGTGCGTGTACACCGGAATCAACGCGTATCCGTCAAAAAATACCGTATCGGCATATTCCGACACTTATCATAACTTCATGTATGCTTGTCGTTTCGCAACAAAATTTGTGTCATCGGATTCGCAGCGTTACGCTGGTCCTGTGACCCAAGTTTGGTTCGATTCTGAGAACGTTGATGAAATACTGTTTTGTTGGGCCCCACGGTTCCACTTGACGGGTGATTTTCTGACCGGCTCAACGGAATCCAATTTTGGACACTCAGTTGAGTTTGTACCATCATTCTGGACTCGTACATACTAAGTTTGCTAAATTTGGAGAACTTTTTATCTGGCACATTTTTTGGTGCGAAGTGGGCCATATGTGGACCCCAATTTGACCTAAAACTGTCAATTCTGTCCCTGGGTCCAAATTGGACTTATGGGTAGTCAATCCTAGCTATTTCAAGTACTCTGAGAACAATGGTGATGTTTGTTTCATCATCCGGAGGCGTACTTATTGATTCCACTTTCCCAGGAATAGTTGACGGAGTTCAGAACCCAGGCAAGTGTACCTTGCCAAACTTGCAGTAGATCATGTTATATTATATGCTTGTGTTTCTTCTATATATATACTCTTGTGATGTACCTGTTCAACCTAGGACCGTGAGATTTTGCTTAGCGTTCGAACAAGATTTGGGTGTCGACGCCATACGCGAAGTCGTGTAACGTCACTTAGAGAGTTGATACCACGATCCTATTTTTACGTGCTTGCTATACCAAGTACGCCATAACGTATGACACTTGATACTATTTTATGTGACATAATATTTCTTGAGTTATTCATGGTACTTCTGTATAGGCTTAAAAGATTCATGATATGAGACTTGCATATTATGTAGATATCATTATGACTCGTTGTATTAGGTAGAGGTCACGATCTTGTGTATTATGGACATGAGACGTGAGATTATATTGGGTAGAAAGAGAAACACCATACTACAGGCTGATTATATATATATATATATATATATATATATATATATTCTATAGTACTGGAGGTGCCTTAGACTCTGTCTCAGATCTTTGGCACATATACTGACCCTACGTGGTATTACTTGCTGCTATGGGCTCCCCGATACAGAGCCTGTAGTAGTTTCAGCCTGAGTATGAATGATGCTCTCACGTGCATATTACTTAGATGGTTACAGTAGTTTACCCTTGAGTATGTGGCATGATACTGTTTTACTTTGGCATGCTGTTTCTTGTACCTTGTTACGTCCCTCTAAGGACCTAGTCCATTGCCAGTTTTGCAGCATAGACCATTATGGAGCCTGCCTGGAGTTGTTGTTGTGTGTTGCTTTGTCCTACGGGCATTGGTGCTAGATACTTATATCATTTCTACTGGAGTTATGGTTATTTATTCATATTGTTTATTCATCTGCTGATGTAGCCTAGTTTTATAGACTCATATTTCTTTTTTGAGTCTATTCGAGCTTATGTGTTACTAGGAAGCCGACTTTAGCACATATAGTTCATTCTTGATATTTTGTTCTTTATGTGGATTGAGACATAAATATTTTCAGTATTCTTAGATAGTTACCCTTATTATACTGCTTATACGTATTCGAGTCGGACCAGAGTTTGGTCGAATGCGTAGCTGACATGTTACGTATTTCTAGTCCTACATATTTTGGGACTGGGGCGTTACAGTTTGACCTTCCCCATGCTCAAAAAAATATTATCAAACATCTATAACCACGGTTACCGTAAAATTGCCTCCTTCTGACTAGAACCTGGCCCAAACCCAACCCAAACGCATATAGTGCACACAAATACCCCCATGTATATATATATATATATATATATATATATATATAATATTAATTTGGTTCTATTTATAGAGTTCTAATTATAGAAAGGGTCATAGGTGACATCCTAGTTGGCAAACTAACTAACTACCAAACCACCCAAGATCATACCCAACCAAATTCCAACCATAAAAATCATCCCCTCTTTATAATTTTGTGCAAGAGAATCCCCCTTGGTGGCCGACCCCTACAAGCCCTAGGAACACCCCCTCTTAGGTTTAAATCTATCCAAAAAGTCCATATATATACCCCCTTATCACAAAACCCTAACCTTAACAACTCTTTCCCCTTTTTGGTTGACCCCTCCCCTCTCCTTCACGTGTAATATCAGCCTCTCTTGTCATATACCCCTCACAACATCATCTGCTTGACCAAAAACCCTCTCCTCTCTTCCAAAGCTCCACCTTTCGTCATCCTTCCATCCAATCTCCACCAAACAACCATAAAGGCTCCACCATTGTCATCATCATCAACCCATAAATAACCCATTGACATCATCATCAACTTATCAATAACTTATTGCCATCATCATCAACCCATCAAGAAAGGAGAAGCAACACAAGCATAAGCAAGAAGGTGCGTTCTTGAACAAGAAGATGCACCGTCATCCAAACCTTCAAAGCTTTCGGGTAAGGATTCAAACTTTCCTTCTCAAATTCCTATGGCATGAATCTCTTAGATTTATGTAAGTTTAATTTTCTAGAACCCTCCCTTGCCATCTTTTCTACCAAAAAAATCTATGAGAAATTTTATGTTAGATTGATGATAGATTGGACAATATTAGGGCTAGTTTTAGACTTTGTGACCCGGTTCTTGGAAGCCTTGTTGTTAATTCTTAAAACTAAATTTATTGGTGATTTATTACTGTAAAATAAGTATTTTAGAATTATTTTTATGGTAGTTTTTTCAAAATTTAGAACCCTAAAAATAAGGGTCACTAGCCTAGGTTTCTGGTGGCTTTATGGCATTGTTTTGCTCATAATTAGAGGTTATTTTATATGGAATAAAAATGTGCTTATTTTATGATATTAAAATAGAATAAAATATAATATAAAATAATTTTTTATAAATATAAACCATACCCATAGACTGGCAATACTCTGAACAAGTTTCGGACAAAACTAGTCAACTTAAAGTAGCCATTATCTTAAAATATGATTATTTTATCAATTCTGGAATTTAATAGTTAAAAATTAATAAAAATTAGGTTTAAATTAATATTATATAATTTATTATAATTTATGTTTATATCCTTCGATTGGGGACTTAACCGTGAATTTTGGAAGTCGTAAACCATGAAACTAGGTTCCGATACCTCGTAAAATGTGTAGTTGTTGTGTCAAGAATTTACATGTTATGATGAGTTTGGACTTGGGTATTAATGATTAATAATAAATTATAAAATTTAGTTGCGATTACAAGATTCCTGATTAGATACTTAAAGTAGAAAATTTATTGTTTAGGTCAATTGTATTCCGGAGGAGTGGACGCGAGGCCAACTTTGCAACTACATATTGCAGACCCAGGCAAGTGTACCTTGCCAAACTTGCAGTAGATCCTATTATATTATCTTTTTATGTTTATATATATATATATATATATACTTTTATGATGTACCTGTTCAACCTAGGACCGTGAGACGTTGCTTAGCGTCCGAACAAGATTCGAGTGTCGATGTCGTACGCGAAGTCGTGTAACGTCACTTAGAGAGTTGATACCACAATCCTATTTTTACGTGCTTGCTTTACCAAGTTTGTCGTACCGTAGGACACTCGGCACTATTTTATGTGACAGAATCTTTCTTGAGTTATTCATGGTAATTCTGTATAGGGTTACAGAATCGGTAATATGAGACTTGCATATTATATAGATATCATTATGACTCATTGTACTAGCTAGAGGTCATGATCTTGCATTTTATGGACATGAGACATTGTGGACATGACACGTGAGGTTACATTGGGTGGGGAGAGACACACATGCTACAGGTTGATTATATATATATATATATATATATATATATATATATATATATATATATATATATATATATATATATATACTATGTTACTAGAGGTGCTTTAGTCTTTGTACCAGAGCTTGGCATATTTACTGGCCCTATGAGATACTACTTGCTGCTATGGGCTCCCCGACACAGAGCCTGTAGTGGTCTCAGCCTGAGTACTAGTGATGCTCTCATTTGCATTTTACTTAGCTGGTCACATAACTTGCCCTGAGGATCTATTATTACTTACTGTATTTTATTTGGCTTGAGTGTTTATTGTACCTTGCTATATCCTTTGAGGACCTGGATCCGTATTATGTCCCCAGGTGTAGACGAGGAGAGCTATCCCGAGGTTTACAGAGTAGGTTGCAATTGGAGATGTACAGGTTGCAGAGGACGAGGTTGTTCCGGAGGACTTCTCTTGAGCACACAGTATCATCAACATTCATTTATTATGCTTAGTGTTCTTAGATATTTGATCTTGTAGTGACTTCTGGATATTGTACTTGAAGTTATTTTTCTTTCTATTTTGATGACGGGTTATTTTCCGTGACATTATTTATATTGCTTTGGTTGGACAGTTTATTTTATATTATTGTGACTGGACTTGTCTCTTTATGATTTTATTACTTATTGTGGATGACTTTATATATATAAACTGTGACAGGTATTTGTAGACCATTTTATATGTATTACAGCTTAAGTGCACTCTAACGGGTCCATTAAATTGGGTTTGCCCATTGGAGTTGTGTTGCTGGCCATTGCCACATGGCTAGTCCTTTTGTATTTTGGGACTGACGCATGTCATAGTTTTTGTGGTGGCCCATGCAGGTCTACGAATATATTGCTTTGGTTTCAACTAAGGGACCGAGCATGCCTATGATTAGGATAAGAATAAATTTATAGGATCTCATCCACATGATGACACGTTCTTGACCTCTATATCAAACTCGAATAAATTCTTTGACTTGCATCATGCTTGATTCAACTGTTCGACCCTACACTGATCCCGACAAAAGAAGAGAAGGCAGAGAAATTCCTTGACGGACTAAGCTTTGAGTTACAAAGATTGATTGGCGCAGTTGCACATACTTCTTATACGGACGTCCTTGTAGCAGCTCGGCGCATAGAACGCGTCAACGGAAGAGAGTCCAGCCAGAAGCGACTACATGCACTAGCACCAGACCGAGCGCAACAGAAAAGAGCTGCAAAGAGACATCACATGCACCAGCCACCCAGAGCAACCCCACTGATACTTCCTATATGTCAATATTGTGGCAAGCAAGGCCATCACGCGAGCGAGTGCAAACGCAAGTTGGGACTATGCTTGATTTGTGAATCGGGACAACACTCGGCACGGGACTGTATGGAATAGCGAAGAGGAGCATTGATGATTCATCGACCAGCCCTACCAGCACCAGGACTCCCTACTTGTCATTATTGTGGCAAGGTAGGCCATCTCGCCAAGGAATGCCGACGCAGATTGGATTATGTTTGCTTTGCGGTTCTGACCAACATTTAGCCAGAGATTGCACGGAGCATCGAGGAGGAGAATCGATAGTTCACCGACGAGCACCGATGGTTCATCGAGGAGGAGAATCGGTACCGAGGCCAGTTCAGCAGCCACCGGGGCCAGTTATTCCAGCACCGAGGGCGCCAACACCAGGAGGATATCCGTAGAGGCCACCCTTGGCACCACAGGCAGCGTTCTTCCAGCAGGCATAGAAGCAGTAGAGGACACCAGCTCAGGGACGTGGTCAGGCTTTTGCAATGACAGTAGAGGAGGCATGGATTGGAGGAGTAGCAAATATGGATAAGATTTAGTTTTATCATAGCTAGCTATAGTAACGGATATTCCTAGTAATACTTTAGCATGTGCCTGTTAGTTGCATTCCCTAGTCTATACCTAGAATTATATAGCATGAACTTGTTAGTCTAGAGTAGTAATATGTAAGTGGTGACCAAGTTTTCAGAAGCTGTAGTTGATCCCCGTTCTAATCAGACTCCTTTACTCTTGAGTTACTCATCTCTCATTACCTAGGAAAAAAGTTTTCATTGCTTCCCTACGTGTTCTGTTTGAACAAAACTCTCACCCTTTCTCTTGATTTTTTCCTTGTTCATGGTCCCTTATCCTTTGTGTCATGCTTCAACAAATATGTCATACAACCGCGTCATCTCTTCTGGAGCAAACCTTTCAGGACCTGTTACGTTTCATTTTTCTTAATTTCGAGGACGTAATTTTTTAAGGTGGGTAGATTGTAAGCCCCCTCATTTTTGAATAGAGTTAATTTTGTATTTTTTAAGTCATTTTATTTATTTTATTTTATTTAATAGATTAAAGTATTAATTTTTAAATCCTTCTTTTATATATATGACCATTTGCCATGGCTTGGATATTTTAAGCAATGCACAATATTTTTTCTCCCAACAAAATTTATATTACTAATCTTGATTGTGCCTAATATATTTGGGACATGTATGTTACATTGTTTGACCTTCCCCATGATCCAAAAATATTATCAAACATCTAGAACCACGGTTATCGTAAAACTGTCTCATTTTGACTATAACCTGACCCAAACCCAACACAAACGCATGTAGTGCACACAAATACCCCTAGTTGGCAAAATGGTTCTATTTATATTAATTTGGTTCTATTTATAGAGTTCTAATTATAGAAAGGGTCACAGGTGGCATCCTAGTTGGCAAACTACCTAACTAACTACCTAACCACCCAAGATCCTATCCAACTAAATTCCAACCATAAAAATCCACCCCCTCTTCATAATTTCGTGCAAGCCCAGCCCCCTTGGTGGCCGACCCCTACAAGTCCTAGGAACACCCCCTCCTAGGTTTAAATCTATCCAAAAAAAACTCATATATATATCCCCTTATCACAAAACCCTAACCCTAACAACTCTCTCCCCTTTTTGGCCGACCCCTTTCCTCTCCTTCATGTGTAAGAGCAGCCCCTCCTTGCCATCTATCCCTCACAACATCATCTCCTTGACCAAAAACCCTCTCCTCTCTTCCAAATCTCCACCTTTCATCATCCTTCCACCCAATCTCCACCAAACAAACCATATAGGCTCTACCATTGCCATCAAACCCATCAAAAACCCATTGGCATCATTATCAACCCATCAAGAATATATTGCCATTATCATCAACCCATCAATAAGGGAGAAGCAACGCAAGCACAAGCAAGAAGGTGTGTTCTTGAACAAGAAGAGACATCGTCATCCAAACATTCAAAGCTTTCGGGTAAGGATTTAAACTTCCCTTCTCAAATTCCCATGACATGAAACTCTTGGATTTATGTAATTTTAATGTTCTATAACTCTCCCTTGCCATCTTTTTCCACCAAAAAAATCTATGAAAAATTTCATGTTAGATTGATGATAGATTGGACAACAGTAGGGCTAGTTTTAGACTTTGTGACACGGTTCTTGGAGGCCTTGTTGTTAATTCTTAAAAGTGAATTTATTGGTAGTTTATTACTGTAAAATAATTATTTTAGAATTATTTTTATGATATTTTTATCAAAATTTTGAACCCTAAAAATAAGGGCCAGTAGCTTAGGTTTCGGGTGGCTTTACGGCATTATTTTGCTCGTAATTAGAGGTTATTTTGTATAGAATAAAAAGGTGATTATTTTATAAGATTAAAACAGAATAAAATATGATATAAAATATTTTTTTATGAATATAAACCATATCCATAGACTGTCAATGCTCCAAAAAAGTTTCGGACAAAACTAGTCAACTTAAAAAGTAGTCATAATCTTAAAATATGATTATTTTATCAATTCTGGAATTTAATGGTTAAAAATTAATATAAATTAGGTTTAAATCAAGATTACATGATTTATTATGATTTATGTTCATGTCCTTCGATTGGGGACTTAACCGTGAATTTTGGAAGTCGTAAACCATGAAACTAGGTTCCGATACCTCATAAAACGTCTAAGTTATTGTGTCAAGAATGTACATGTTAGGATGAGGTTAGACTTAGGTATTAATGGTTTATAATAAATTATTTAATTTAGCTGCGGTTACAAGATTCTTGATTAGATACTTAAAGTAAAAAAATTTATTGCTTAGGTCAATTGTATTCCGGAGGAGTGGACACGAGGCCAACTTTGCAACTACATATTGCAGGCCCAGGCAAGTATACCTTGCCAAACTTGCAGTAGATCCTATTATATTATATGATTGTATACTCTTGTGATGTACCTGTTCAACATAGGACCGTGAGACGTTGCTTAGCGTCCGAACAAGATTCGGGTACCGACGCCGTACACGGAGTCGTATAACGTCACTTAGAGTCCACGATCCTATTTTTACGTGCTTTCTTTACCAAGTACGCCATACAGTAGGGCACTTGACACTATTTTATGTGACAAAATCTTTCTTGAGTTATTTATGGTGATTATGTATAGGCTTACATGATTCGTGATATGAGACTTGCATATTATACAGATATCATTAAGGCTCGTTGTACTAGCTAGAGGTCATAATCTTGCGTGTTATGGAGATGAGATGTTGTGGACGTGAGACATGAGGTTACATTGGGTGGGGAGAGACACACATGCTACAGGCTGATTATGTTTATATATATATATATATATATATATATATATATATATATATATATATATATATATATATATATATATATATATATATATATACTATGTTACTAGAGGTGCTTTAGTCTCTGTACCAGAGCTTGGCATATTTACTGGCCCAACGAGATACTACTTGTTGCTATGGGCTCCCCGACACAGAGCCTATAGTGGTCTCAGCCTGAGTACTAGTGATGCTCTCATTTGCATTTTACTTAGCTGGTCACATAGCTTGCCCTGAGGATCTGTTTTTACTTACTGTATTTTATTTGGCTTGAGTATTTATTGTACCTTGCTATGTCCCTTGAGGACCTGGATCCATATTATGTCCCTAGGTGTAGACGAGGAGAGCTATCCCGAGGTTTATGGAGTAGGTTGTTATTGGAGACGTACATGTTGCAGAGGACGAGGTTGTTCCGGAGGACTTCTCTTGAGCACACAGTATCCTCACCATTCATTTATTATGCTTAGTGTTATTATATATTTGATCTTGTAGTAACTTCTGGATATTGTACTTAGAGTTATTTTCCTTTCCATGTTGATGATGGGTTGTTCCCCGTGACATTATTTATATTGCTTTGGTTGGACAGTTCATTTTATATTATTGTGATTGGACTTGTCTCTTTATGATTTCATTACTTATTGTGGATGACATTAGATATATAAACTATGACAGGTATTTGTAGACCATTTTATATGTATTACAGCTTAAGTGCACTCTAACGGGTCTATTAAATTGGGTTTGTCCATTGGAGTTGTGCTACTGGCCATTGCCACATGGCTAGTCCCTTGGTATTTTGGGACTGGGGCATGACAATTTCGCTTTCGCTAAACTCTGAGTCAGACTCCTCGAGCACCAATATCCAAAATTATTCCAGTTCATACGAATCCATCGTATTGCTCCTCCAAAACCAAATCGTGTTCCATCTGCTCAACCAACTGCTCACTTGTATTGCCAAAATTCGTAATCCGTGCTTGCTACTCTTCGATGCACCCATCACTCACTCAAGCGTGCCCCAACTATTTGTTCCTTATGCTCAACTCTCTCTTTGCATAAATGAATGCTCCATCGAACTTTTAAATTGCGCAAGCAAAATTCTGATATTCAACTTCACGTTTAGCCGATCTCTTCTTGTTTCCAATACTTGGTCCACATCAATCCTTCGAATTCCAAACACTCGTTTTATTGCTTATTCCGTTATCGTCCAACGAAAATTCCATTTACACAAGTCCGTTTCTGATCGCTCAAATCCAACGTATCGAAGAATACCTGTGTTAAACCCCATTGCACTAATTTTTGACATGATTCCCACACTAGTCCATCAATTATAAGAAATATATTGTTTACCTTGTTCCGAATGTTTCTAACGTGCGCACCACTCCGTAGCACGCATATACCACTTAGACATAGAGTCACTTTTGTGCCAGATTTACTCTGCATTGACGAACGTCCATTCTGAACCAACTATCCTGTCGATCGTAACTTAATATTCACTTGCTCCATGTTTTGATACATAACTCAGCCGATGTGCACCAACCAATGTTACCCGCGTCCGTCGTGACAATTATACTGTTGTCCATCCAAACATTCAAATGCCACTTCACTATGTGATATACCATATACCACACTGAATCAAGGCACTTATCACGTCATCCTTCTTTGCACTGATCCAAGATCCATTCGAACCATCCATTATGCGTGATCATGCCATTCACAACTCAAAGTCTGACACAAAACTCAGCCAATGCATGAACCATCCAACTCTTCTGTTGATCTCGCTCGATGCAACTTGTCCCATGTTCCATTCTTGATACTTTTATTATTTCTCAAACCGTCTGACATTTTCGCTACACGGTAAACCCGTGCAACGATCTTTTCCAAGTAATCCAAGACAATACCCAACTGTTCCACACATTTGCCATTTTAGCAACTTGTGCAATGCTCTCACTGATATTCCAAGCCACTGCTCAAATATGCTAAGCACATGCGCCATACGGGCAACTCGTGCAACGCTCTCTTTGATATTATCAGCCAAAACTCAAACTCCGTCCAACAGATTCGCTACACAGGCAACTCGTATAACGTTTTATTCTCATCCGTTATTTCTACTCACAATATGCCACATAACCAATCTCGTCTGACAACCAACTGCTCCACTGATGCAACCAGAATCTTCCCGAATGATAAGCCCAACGAAGGCAACGACACCTCTCAACTTGCTGCAAAATGTAACAACACCACACAACCTGTTGAATAAATACAACGCCGCCAAATAACTTGTTGCACGAATGCCACAACGCCAAACGATGCTATACGATCTATCGAAAGCCAACGAAACAAAAAATAACATGCACCAACAACCAACAAATATATAGACTTATTGCATGAAATATCCAATATGGCACCGAGTAGAGCCAAGAGCCAAATGATATGCGAAAACTATTTAGAGTTTGTAATAAACCAAAGGACAAAATCTGAAAAAATAAACCGGGTGCTCTGATATAATTTTGTCACGCCCCAATCTTCCGTAAGTTCGATCGTGCTCACTGAACGTGAATCACCATGTTGCAGCGCTCCTGCAGGATAATCGTTCTTATCGGAATGTGATGCCGCACGAGCCTGAAATTGCGCTTGTACAAGGCGATGACGTCAAACGTCATGGTTATCATCGAAATGATCAAGTTGCAGCGAAAGTCAAGTATTGTGTACAAAGCACACATCCGAGTATACGCAACGAAGCTCTTGAAGGGTCTAAATAAAAATGCCATGAATGTGATACAACACTCTTGCTCTTTCTCTTGTCCACAAAGATACTTACCGTTCCATTCATCATGTCTCGTATATCCAAGCTGAGCCGCTACACCTGCGTACCTGAAAATAATGCCTACAAACGTGGGTCAGTACACAGCCGTACTGGTGCGCGGGGTAACCTACTCGTCTAAACCGACACTAAATATATAGTGAATGCAAACAGGTATATGGTGATCTTTCTACTTAAATTCTAGATTCATTTTATGGCAGAGGTATGACGTGTTAAGGAAAGCAGTAAATCAGTTTAAGCATGCAAGCATTCAACTCAAGCAAATACACTAGTAGTTATACCCAACTCAAAAGAGACTAAGCATGCAATCTGTTCTACTCAAACCCGAAACAAAGTGTGAACCTATCGATCCAAATCGTACTCCAAGCCTCAATAATCCATCAAAATCATGCCACAAGCCAAGCCTCAATAAAACCAATCATCCATGCGCATACTCTTGCCCGAGGCAGGGTGGCATCGCCGCCTACACGAATGCACAAACTAAACCAAAATAAACCAACTCTTATCTATATGAAGTCACTGGCCAAGCCATAAAGGACTAATCCAACTACAGTTCGACCCGATCCAACGCTGAGTAGCTAGCCCGCCTGGTCGTTTTGAACTGCCAGTACCGAGCCCAAAATACGTTACCATTTATTTTCTCCCTGGTCGAACGATCTCGATGCCCCGGAGCCTATCCCGTTCGAGGAAACCAAACCCTGTGCGCAACAGGTTATCCGTGACCAATGTAAACTCCAATAGTAGGTACGATAAGAGAATCGAGCCTTCTCGTCCCACCAAACGATACTCGCCTCGATCCATTTAATTCACCATAAACATTCTCCAAACATATCCCAAGGCACTATCTCAAGTTATCCCCATAGGCACTATGTTGCTTCTCGGCATAATGCTCCGATTGGTGCAATACATCTCCCTCCGAAAGCTACGTGGCACAATGCCACGACAGTGGCACAATGCCCTCTCCGATGCAGTTGCCCGATTTTGAACCACAACTGCACGCTTTACTTGACAAAGCATCCAACTGATACTCGTACAGGGATGTACGTACGCTATCCCGTCCGAAGTTTCTTGATGAAATATTCTGCTTCTCCAACCAAGATAATCCACTCAAAGCTCCAACTGCCCAAACGCAAGACCAACTCAAGCCACAAATCCTATCCGACCAAACGACGCACATTATATGCATGCCATAGTAAGGTGATTCTACTGTTCCAGTCCAAGTGTCCAAGCCATTAGGTGTGTTCCATATTATTAGGCATGAAGGAGTAGAGGAGAAGGGACAAAGCCTACTCACCAAGTCTGAATCCGCTAAGCACCATGCCTTATCGATACGGTCGATCCCTTGAATTAATGGTCCAATGCAAATCATGATATACTCAATTGGTATGACCGTGCGAGCAGGCCGTGCTTTCCAAATCAGCCGATCGATCGGACTAAGAAAGACGACATTATCGCTCCAATCCTGCTATCACAGTTCTGCTCTGAACGAACACTTGATTCCATCGACATCCGCATGCGATCTGCACATAAAACCAACTCAAATCAATACTTGCTCACAAGTCCAATAAATCAAAATTTAACCAACCATTGTCCCGTTTAATCCGACTCAGCGTAATGCACCGTGCGGTTGCAGAGAATTATACTATGCGGCATGAACAACTATAGGGCAGGGAGGCCACATAAAACTCTCCTGACACAACATTCGATGACAGTCAAACTCTGACACATCACTCGTCACACTAAGACGCTTATAGATTCGAGACAACGGCTCAAAAAAGACAGAAAGTCACATCACGTATTGATGGCCTCGACCGATGTGCCATGCCACGTGCCCATTCATATGCGGCTATGTGCCCATGTTGTCTCATCATCATGCGGCCAGAGTGTCTATCTGACCAAGGCCAGACGAGAGCTTTCATGCGGCTATATGCCCATGCGGCCTCGTCATCATACGGCCAGAGTGTCCATCCGACCAAGGCCAAACGAGAGAACATAAGCTGCCTTGACTCTATGTCTCCTCGTCCTTATGAAGCTAAACCGTCCATCAGACCTAGGGCGGATGAGAGCACATATGCGCCAGGACGACTATGCATCCAAGAAGTTATGCGGACTTCAAACTTGCAAGATCTTTTTCGTTGCAATTGAAGAGATCCTTACGGAATTAGTATGGACCACATATGCAGCTGACCAGGTCGCACACATAATGGGTCAATAATGATCACACCCCCTTCACCGAGATTGTATCAACCGTATATCCCAACCAAAGCTATGTGACAGCACGCCCATAGCATGCGGCCCAGTTACAATCGAATTATGTTGAAGGAGCCCCCATGCGGCCACCAAACAAAGGCATATGCGGCATCTATAGCTTGTCAGCCTGATGGCTATAAATAACAATGGTAGCATACCCGACACAGAGGCGAGTAATAGGTATATGAGTGAGAACAGAAAAGAGCATCCCCGCGCTAGTATCGGACCGTCAACAGAGTAAAAGAATCACTGCAACACTCAATCTCCATCATCATGCCCCAGAATCAAAAAATATACTTAGATTGTTTGTCTAGGACCTCTTTGTACTTTCTTTAGTTTATTGTTAAAGCAAGTTCTTTTAGACTCCCAATTTAATAGCGAACACCTACCACCCCTGCAACGCCAGCGTCGACGTCACCTACCGCACAACCAATCCGCCTCGGACGTGGTCGGGTGGGGCCGGTCACCACGGGAAACGACATGATCAACTCAAAGGTCCACCTTGCCTTCACCGGATCCGTCGACTCGGTAGAGGTGTACACGAGCAAGATAGATAGCTACACGCTGACCATAAGATCAAAACGCTGGGCTTCCCGGTGACTGGCCGCTCCGCTGAGTACTCGGGTAGCTACCGAACAATAGCACGAAGGTGAACCACGTATGGCAGGTGGGCTCCTCCGCCGGCAGGCTGCCCGTCACGCACCCGTAGGGCGGGGACAACTTTCTCTCCAAGGATTCCATCGACTTCTTGTTTGAAGAGTCCAACATTGCCTCGAGTTAGGACTGTCAATTTTTTTGACATTCCTTCCTAAAAAAAATTAACAGTTCTAAAGAAAACATGTTGTCAAAATTTTTGACAGTCTTACCTATTGGAAGGACTATTGATTTTTTTTACAGTCCAAAAGATAACAACATATTTTCTTTAGGACTGTCAAATTTTTTGGCAATCAAATATATTTGTAGGACTGTCAAAAAATATTTATAGTCCTAAAAAATTTGGGCAGCCCCGAGTAATTTTTTTTAGTCGCAAAAATTTAAATAAAAATGTTTGGACAGCCCTGAGTAATTTTGGAAGTGCATTTATAAAAATTATAGGCTAAATTACAACTTGATACCCTTAACTATTCAAAATATTCATCTTGATATCCTTAACTTTTATGGGCATCAACTTAATACCCTCCTCTCATTTCTGTCCTAACGGTGTTAACCGAAAAGCAAAATAACATAAATATCCTTCCCTGTCTCTTCCCCCCTCACTCTCCGGCAGCCCTCCTCTTTCTCCGATACCGACAGCCGAGGGAGAGGGGTGCACAGCAGCAGCAGCCACCGACGTGGGGACACAAATGAGAAGGGGGATGCTCGGGGAGGGTGGGGTGCACGGCGGGGGGGGGGGGGGGGGCTGGAGTAGGGGTTGCCGTCGAGGCGCTCGGGGGAGGGGTCATTGGGGACAAGGCCGGGGAGGGTGCTGGTCATCGGGGCGCTTGCCGTCAGGGCGCTCGGGGGAGGGGTCGTTGGGGGCGGGGCCTGGGGAGGGTGCTTGGGGAGGGGCCGAGAGGGGGATGCGGGGAGGGGGCTGGGGTCTCTCCGGGAGGGGCTTGGGTTAGGGGGATTGGGAGATGAAGAAGGGAGTAGTATAGGAATTTTTTTTGAACGAAAAATTTAACAATAGAGAGATAGAGGGTACCAAGTTATAAATATTAGTTGAGGGGGGGTATTAAGTTAGTACATATTAAAGTTGAGGGTATCAAGATAATTATTTTGATTAGTTAAGGGTATCAAGTTGCAATAAAGCCAAAATTCTAAATATAGTACTTTGATGACAATTTTACTATTCGTCACCAAAAAAATTGAAATGATAATATTATGACCCACTTTTTTAAAATTTTAGCTTAATTTTAATTTGCCATACAAGCTGCCATGTTAGCTATCCTACGTAATTGGAGATGGCATGACACAAAAATTTGGGTGGCAAATAGCAATTTTGCTTTGATAAAGTCATAACCTATTTTGTTAGGAGATAACACATACGAGAGGACAATATACATTAGTTATAATTTAATTAGGAACTCTTATCAAAATTGTTTCTGAGCAACATACATTATTTATCTCCTACTTCTTACTCCTCTAACCGTCTGTCTATACGCTCTCTTCCTCTTACTACTTTCTTCTCCCCCACTTCATCTTACTTTTTCAACCCTAATTATTTTTCCAACCCTAATTGGAGATGACACGTAGCAAGCCTACTTCCCAATCAAGAAAATCTTCTTATTTTTCTTATTCTTTTATGTTTTTGTAATTCTAGGAATTTGAACCTTAGTTTTTTATCTTTATTTCATGTTCTTTTAAAAATCACTTAGTAGATTTTTGGTTAATGAGAGTGTTTTTCTGAAGCTTAAAATCCAATTTTAGGAGTTTCAAACTTTAAAAATTGACACAGTCATGTTGGTGACAATACATGACTGCCAAAGTTTTGGCAGTCCTAAGACAAAATAGTTTGTCTCAGTCCCAAATATTGTTAGCACTGCTAAAATTTTGACAGTACTAGCAGTAGTTATGATTGCCAAAATTGTGTCCTAATACAAAGAACTTCATAAATGAGACGACCAAAATTTTATCAAAATTTTAATATTTTTGTGACATACCCTTATCCCTTTATTATAGGCCCTTTGATATATTTTTCAAATGTATATATCTAATGTTATATATATTTATTTTATTTTGTCTTCTTCTTTTTTGACAACATCAAATAATTTATTGAATGGTAGCAGAAACATTGTAAATATCTTTTTGGATATGAGAAATTACAGATGAAGGTGGAACTTCATACATAGATTGCAAAAACTTTATATATGTCACAATGTGATAAAACGCTATCAAAAAATATTATGTCATATGTGTATCACATATACAATAATGTGATCATTATATAATAATATATTTTGGGTACTTTTTATAATTTAATTCACTTATACAATAATGTGAATTAGTACCTTGTAGAATTCACATAAAATAATTTAATATAATTAACTAATTCATAATAAGTGAAGGAAAATTGAAGATATTCTAGATTAATTTCATACTTTGGTAAAGTTCATAAGAAAAAAATGTAGAAACGAGGTTTATAAATAATTTTAAATAAATTATCATGAATTTTCTATTTTGAATAAAATTGTGAACATGTTCAATACAAATTTAGATTTAAAACTAAAGAGAATAGATCTAGTAAACTTATATTCTAATCAATCTATAAACACATAAAATCAAACATGTATTTAATTTTACTAAAACATGTATCTAAGTATACAAGATTTAGACTTACCTCTTAAATATAAGTGTCTTTCTAATAATGATCACATGATAGTATATATCTTTCAAGGATAGTATATATGAAGATTATTGAAGTGTTTATCGGACATAGATATAAATTTTAATCTTTCTTAATCACATGCATATGATGTAAAATATGTAATAGTGAAGAAATATAAATCAAAAGAATAAAGAAAGTTGGACTTACGACCTTTTTCTTAAAAGAATTCTTTTTTCCTTCTTCTATATTCTAGAGCAATTTGTGCTGATAACGTAAGAGATGGAGATAGAGAAAATGGAGTAAAATGTTTCTTCATTCACATCTCAATAAACTAGAGAAAATCCCTTTATATAGACTTGCAATGAAGGTTAACATCATGATTACAATTAAGAGAATAAATGCCAAAAAGATGGGTTATAGATAACCAAACGACATAGGTTATAGATACCAAGTAATTATGGTGGACAATCCACATTTACAACATTGTTCACATTGAATTCTACTTGACGAGTAAGTTTTTTTCAAAAAATAACATGTGGCAAAAAGCATTTTGAGGTCTTGCCGTTACGAAAAAAATACTACATGTATGTCCCAATAGAATGTTTAAATGATAGGCCAACTAACTAGGAATAACTATTTTGGAAAGGAAAAAAATATAGAGAGAGAAATCTGGTGGAAGAAAAGATTGGTAGAAAGAAACTTTTTGATAGCATTAAGTCTGTGATGTTTGTTGTGTACAAAATGAGGGAAGAACACCCTATTTATAAGACTTTTGAAAGAGTTTACGTAATTATTAAAATATATTTGTGGATCATTCTAGACTCTTTTACAACTATAATATTAGAACCTCTCTAGAAGATGGGTATTTTGATGTTAACAAAAAAATATTTTAGGCATAAATGTGAGACTCGTCTCACAATATTCGTATTTTATACGAATACGTATTTTGTGCTAGTTATTACATTTTTGGATCTCGAGGAAGCTCAGAAATTCTAAAAATTAAAACTTTACTACTTGACCGGTACACCGACGGTATACTGCACGGCAGATATTTGTTTCACTTTTCGAGATATTTCCCTATAAATAGTACTCGAGATATTTCATTTCTTTCTTTCTCTTTCTCTTTCTCTTTCTCTTTCTCTCTCTTCTCTTCTTCATTTCTCTCTCGAGCTTGGAAGCGTGGTCTTGAGACCTGGAGTGAGGTTTTCGAACCCCTTCGTGGTAGTGGACTAGAAGGTTTAGGCTGGGAGCTCGCGTTAGGCAAGTACACCTTGTCGATTTCGTGAACTTCTTTTACTTTCTGTCATTTTACTTTCCTGGAGCTTTGGTTATTGCTTTTTAGCTTAGACTTTTTTTACTATAGTTGTTTATATCATGATTTATAGCCTAGTGAATGTCTCGGTTTTGATTTCTGGTAGAATCTTATTTCGTCCATTTTTGGTAACTCGGTAACAGAAACGGTACCGGAGTTGTAACCATGAGATTTAGTCCATATTGTGATATGAGACTTACCCTAGACTTGACTTCTTGTTAGACTTAGTTCTGATAATTTTTGAGATTTGGTTTGGGTCCCAAAAATTAGACTTGACTTAACCATGTTTATTGGAAATCGGCACACCGACGGTATACTATAGTGTACCAACGTATACCGATTTCGATCGACTTGATTTCTATATATTTTCTGTGAACCCTATAGGCATACCGACGGTGTACTATAGTGTACCGACGGTATACCGATCTTGTCGATATTTGTTGACCGAATTCAGGATATTTGCCTTAGTCGGCATACCGACGGCATACTAGGCTGTGCCGACGGTATATCGATTTATGAAACTTTATTTTTCAGTAACTCTTTGCCTACTTGGAACGGCATACCGACGGTATACTACAGTATATCGACGGTATACCAATTTGTTGGAATCCAGAACTTGCTATATTTTTTTTATCTCTGGACCGGTATACCGACGGTGTACTGGACTGTACCGACGGTATACCGATCGTGCTCTTTCTTTAGGAATTCTTGGTTTTTTGTGATTTCATGTCGATACTTCTAGCTTTTGCTTGGAGACGCGATAACTTGACCAAATTTGGACATTAACTTACATGGCTTCAGATACTTGACTTGACTTGGCTTTACTCGATTTTACCCGGCTTTGCCCGGCTACACGAGATTTGACTGGACTTGACTTGGCATGACTTTACATGGCTTCATCGGACATGGCTTGACTTGGTTTTACTTAGTTTCATTTGGTTGGACATGGCTTCATATGGTTGTACATGGCTTTACCTGGTTTCACATGGCTTTACCTGACTTCACCTGGATTGACATGGCTTCACTTGGCTTTACCTGGCTTCACTTGGTTACACGTGTCTTGGTTGTTGCCATGGCTTACATGAGTCAGTTTATTCAATGTATATTAAACTTGTTTATATTACTATTAGAACTTATTTTTTTGTATCATGTCTATGATGGATTCTGCGGAATGTCACACCCGGACTCATACAAGAAACTGATAAGGGTTAATAACTAGAGATTCACTTAGTACATGGCTAAAAAAATTCCTAGATTGCATGCAGTCCCGGTTATTCATATAGTTATCTTGAGGAGTATCCAGTATTAGCCCATCTGGTCATGGTCAAATCGATTTTAATAATCGATCCAAACTACAAATCGATACATTACAACTTAGATGAATTTGTTCATAAAGACGTCGAAATACTTCGTCACAAACTGATACAAGATGATTGTGTTTGGGTTACTCTTTATACTTTGTTATGTAATTTTTACTTTATGAGTCTAAGGGCTTATGTGAGTCAGAACAAAATTTTGGCATTTAGATTGAACATATATCCAAAGTCCACTCATACATAAGCCAACCCAGACCAGTAATTATTTTGGATTCGAGCCTAAACCCAAACCCACACAATAATCCAAGTCAAAACAATCTGGAATATGACCAACCGAACTCGGGGCGAGTTCTAACTGAACTCGGGACGAGTTCTGCACAAACTCGGACCGAACTCGATTACCCTAAACTGATTTTCTAGTCAGCCTCCTCTTCCGGATGACCAGGCTCTAACGTTCGAATTTATGAACGTTAAAGCATCCGAACTCGGCTCAGAAAAATCCTATAAAAAAAGAAGAATTTACATATTTTAAAATAACTCATTCACTCAAACATTCTTCTTCTCTATTACTCAAAAGAGCTTTAATCCTTCTTATTCCCAAGATAACTCCCTTTCCTTCTAAGTGCCCAAGTGCCATTCCGATTAGAAGTTGAGTCGAGTTCTACAAGCTTGGTTAAAAAGCTATTTTCTATTCCTGTCTGAAGTCTTTGAGCTCTTCGGATCAAAATATTGTGTTGTACGAAGTTTGTGTGCTCTTCGGATCAAAGGCGTATGTGTACCCTATTTCATAAATAGTATATTAACACCGAGCAAGAGTTTTTAGGCCTGGACTAGTCCACCACAAGAAAAACCAGGATAAAATTCTTTGTGATTGAGTTTGCTTTCTGAACTTTACTTATACTCTGCTTATACTCTGATTATATTTATTGTTGCACTTTATAAGTAGTCCTTAAACTTAGAATTTTTAATTAGTGATTATTTTTTGTTGCACACGCACTTACTCTATTCACCCCCCCTATAAAAGTATTACACGATCCTACAATTTGTATCAAACAGGTTTTCATTAAACTGTGCTTAGTGTATAGACTCTAGAATACTCATGGCTAAGTTTACAAAAGAAGGACAATCCATAGATAGACCTCCATATTTTGATAGAAATAATTACACTTATTGGAAGACATGGATGCGTTTTTACTAAAAATTACTTGGTTTTGACGTATGGACTAATGTTATTGAAGGTTACAGAAAACCTACTATCATTTCTCCTCTTACTTCCAATATTGTTAACAAATCTTATTATGATTACATGGAAGAAGAAAAGAGATTAGCTAGTCTTGATACAAAAGCAATGAATGCTCTTTACTTTGCTTTAGACAATAATGAACTTAATTGTATTTCTTCTTGTGCAACCTCATATGAGATCTGGAAACTTCCTGAAGCTACTTATGAGAAAATGCATAAAGAAAAAGCTAGCGATATGGAAGTAGAAGAAAATGCTAACATAAGCATATGGTGTGAAAGCAAAGCAAGCAATTTTGAAGAAGAAAAGAATCTTCACAACTCTGCAAATGTGTGCTTAATGGCATTTGATCAGGTATATATGAACCCCCTATATGATGACTTTATATTTGATGAACTAGGAGATGCCTTTAGTGACCTTATAGATGATCACAAAGCACTGCTTGATAAATACAAAAACTCGAAGGAGGAACTCAAGGCACACAAACTTGAGATTGATAGATTGTCCCCACTCCTAGATGATATCAGAAAAACACAATCCACAAGTGATTCAGATGAATTAGCCTCGATTAGATTAAACTTACACGAAACACTTCTTAGAAATGAGCAACATGACAAGGATTATATTAAGCTCAAAGAAGATTATGAAATAGAGAAGAAAAAAAGTAGTGATCCACTTATTAGAATTAATGCTTTAACTGCTAGATATACTGAGTTATATGACACTTCCAAAAAGTTAAAAATTAGATTAAAAAAATAGCATGTACAGAATGCTTTCCAATCTAACACGTGTCACTCAAGGCCCAAGAATACACAGACCAAAAAGGTAAACCTTATAATCATGCATTCAATTACAAGTATCCACGTAAATCATAGCATACTGCCTCACATATACATCATGCCTCTGTACCAAGTATCAACACATCTGCTATATGTCATTATATATATATATATATATATATATATATATATATATATATATATATATATATATATATATATATATATATATAGGTTCCAAAAAGTAACCTATCAGGACCCTCAAGAAAGTGGGTACCAAAGGTTACATCTTCAACTATTGTAGGTGGACATTTTCTCTCACACTAGAAGCAAATAGATTCTCGATAGCGGTTGCTCACGTCATATATCTATTCGCAACTCTATCGATGGAGAAAGAAGGATATGTCTCCTTCGACAATAATCTAAAAGGACATATTATAGGTAATGGTAATATAGGTATTCATCATTCTCATGTTATTAAAGATGTATGTTTAGTAACAGAATTAAAACATAACCTACTTAGCATTAGTCAATTGGCTGACCATGGTTATGGCATTAATTTTGTGAAAGACAAATATTGTATTTATGATAGATCTACTGGTAAATTAATTTATGAGGGAATAAGAGAAGATAATATATAGGTTTTATATCTCTCAAAAAAATACTAACTATACAGGAAGAGGCCTATACGCAACCAAAGACTAAAGCTGGTTGTGGCATATGCGCCTTGGACATGCAAATATGGATACTATAGCTAGACTATCTTCAAAGAAATTAGTAAGAGGTTTACCTGAAATTACCTTTAAGAAAGATATGGTATGTGCTGAGTGTGAAAAGAACAAGACAATAAGATCTTTGTTTAAATCAATAAAAGTTGTAAGTACTTTTAGACCCCTTCAACTTTTTCATATGGATTTATTTGAACCAAGCAGAGTCGCCAGTCTTGGTGGTAAGATTTATGCCTATGTTATTGTTGATGACTTTTCTAGATATACTTGGATTTATTTTTTAGCAAATAAAAGTAAAGTTTTTAGAATTTGTTACCTTTTGTAAAAAGATACAAAACAAAAAAGGCTTCATGATAACTCGTATCCGAAGTGATCATACAAGCAATTCAAAAATTCTAATTTCAAAACTTTTTGTGATTCAAATGGATTTGTGCATGAATTTTTATGTCCTAGAACTCCTCAACAAAATGGTGTTGTGGAGCAAAAGAACAGAACTCTTGGCGATATGGCTATAGTCATGTTAAATTAGTATAACCTTCCAAAATATTTTTGGGCTGAGGCTGTCAATACAACATGCCATATTTTGAATAGGGTTTTTATTCGACCTATATCGAAGAATAGTCCCTATGAGCTTTGGTTTAATAGAATTTCTACCATCGGTTATTTCTAAGTATTTGACTACAAATGTTTTATCTTGAATACTAAGGATAACTTGGGTAAATTTGATTCCAAGACTGATGAAGGTATTTTCTTGGTTATGCTGCAAAGAGTAAAAGTTTTAGAATTTTTAATAAAAAGTCCATGACTGTTGTAGAATCGATTAATGTTACTTTTGATGAGCTTAACAATCAAGTAACAAGTGACAGTAATGATAAAGATATCATGATAACCTCCATCAAGACTCCTGAAGATGAAACTGGAAAAAGTTATCTGGACAACTTACCTAAAAGATTAAAATTTTCAACCAACCATCTAGAGAACTTGGTAATTGGTAAAATATCGAAAGGTGTAAGAACTCGTTCTGCAACTAGAGATCTTATTTCAAATATTTCTTTCATTTCTCAAGTAGAACCTAAAAATATTTTATAATCTTTTGATGATGAATTTTAAATTTTTGCAATGCAAGAGGAACTCAACCAATTTGAACGGAATCAAGTTTGGGAACTCGTTCCCAGACCTAATGATTATCCAGTCATTGGTACCAAATGGGTTTTTCGAAATAAACTTAATGAGGATGGATTAGTCACTCATAACAAAGCACGTCTTGTAGGTCAAGGTTACAATCAAGAAGAAGGTATTGACTACGATGAGACCTATGCTCATGTTGCGAGAATAGAATCTATATGTATGCTTTGTGCATTTGCAAGTTTTCATAATTTTAAATTATTTCAAATGGACGTCAAAAGTTCTTTTTTAAATGGTGCTATAAAAGAGAAAGTTTTTGTAGAATAACCCCCTGGATTTGAAGATTTTAAATTTCTTAATCATGTTTTCAAGCTTAGAATGTCTCTATATGGACTCAAACAAGTCCCTCGTGCTTGGTATGAGTGCCTTAGCTCCTTCCTACTTGAAAATAGTTTTTCAAAAGAAAAAGTTGACACTACTTATAAAATCTCATGATGATAATCTCTTATTAGTACAAATTTACGTAGATGATATTATCTTTTGATCTCCTAATGAGATGCTATGTAATGAGTTTGCTAAGTGTATGCAGAAGAAATTCGAAATGAGCATGATGGGAGAACTTACTTTCTTCCTCGGATTACAAATCAAATAGAACTCTCAGGGAATATTCATAAATTAAGCAAAATACACGAAAGATTTGCTAAAGAAGTTCGATATGGACAATGCAAAGTCTATTGAAACTCCAATGGCAACATCAACCAAACTTGATCTTGATGAAAATGGCAAACCTACAGATATACGTAAGTATCGAGGTATGATTGGTAGTCTTCTATACTTAACTGCTAGTCATCTAGATATTATGTTATATGTATGCCTATGTGCTAAATATCAGGATAACCCTAAGGAATCACATGTATGTGCAGTTAAGCGTATCCTTAGATACCTTAAGGGTACTCAGACGGGAGGCTTTGGTATCCCAAAACCATATCTTTTGATCTTGTTGGTTATTCGGATGGTGATTTTGCTGGATGCAAGGTCGATCGTAAGAGTACTAGCGGTACTTATCATTTCTTGGGAAAGTCTCTAGTCTCTTGGTTTTCTAAGAAACAAAATTCTGTTGCATTATCAACTACTGAAGCTGAGTATATCGCTGTAGGACGTTGTTGTGCACAAATTTTATGGATAAAACAAACTTTAGAAGACAATAATTTATCCTTTAAAAATATTCTATCTTTTGTGATAACACTAGCACTATAAATCTCACTAAGAATCCAATATGTCATTCACGCACTAAACATATTGAGATTAGGCACCACTTTTTAAGATATCATCATTTGCAAGCTAATATCGGTTTAGAATTTATTTACACAGAACATCAACTTGCAGACATTTTCACTAAACTCTTAGCTGAAGATCGCTTCAATTTTATTCGTCGAGAATTAGGTATTTTGGACTCCGATACTATATAACTTGTTTATTTTACTACTCTATACATCTGTAAATATAAAAATTATTTTGGGGTACAAGCAGAAAGGGCCCTTCTGTTAACAAGGTGTAAATAACCTTAAACGATACGGTATTTAAGTATCTTTGGACCACCGCTAGCTGGGATCCGGTCCCTACAGCTAACCTGAGATGATCGATACAATATAGAATACAAAGTAATAATTAATTTTTAACAATTATTGTATTAAGTCCAAAATCCTAAAATCTAGACTAACAAAATTGATCTACCTTTATATAAAGAATTCAGTATCAAATGAATTATGGTTCAAAGGAACCAAATTCGGGTAGAGTTCGGACCGAATTTGGACCGAACTCGGTTGTCTTTGTTTCAGAATTCGAAACGAAACCCAACTCCTTATATTTACCTATTGGTCATCAAAACCCTTACCTACGAATAGCAACCCCTTCTTCCTTCTTTCTCCTCCTTAGAACCCTAAATTTTCCAAATCCTAGGTTTTTGGTTCTTCCTCCTCAACAGCTCTCAACTCTCCAAACTTTGGATTCTGGTGTATGGTGTATTTTCAAGGTTCTCTATCACATCTTTTATCTATTTTCAGGTATAATCATCCATTCCTCTCCATCCTCTTTCTTTTAAAAGGCTCCTAAGTTGTTTAAGAAAAAAAAATTTGCTGGAGAATCATCATCTTCCAATGTTCAGGAAGAAATATATCATTCCTTGTTCAGTCCATCAATGCCCGATGAGGGTGATTATGATGGATTTTTATTTTTATCTCTTGAACAATCCGTAGAGTGGTTTGATAATTTTGTTACCAGGACTGTTTGTTCTGGAAACCCTATAAATTTTACTCTATTTTCTGCATATCTGCCTACTTTACGTGCTTTAGGACTTGATGAATTAGTTATTTCTCGATTTCTAATCTATATTAATGCTATCAGAATATTTTATTGCAATCTCATCTTTGAAGATGATTTCATTCATTCTCGTGTCGGCGGGATAAACATTGACTTTGATGCTGACAATTTGGGGGAGATACTTCATACTCCAAACGATGGTGAACCCCTTGTCGACATCACCAAATTCACGTTCTCTGAAGGCACAACTCTAGATTCCTTTAAGGATTTTTTTTGCACTTCTGTTCCTCGTTCTCAGAGTAAGCTTAAAGTCAAACACCTTAATAAATAGTTTTATGACTTACATCGTAGTATTTTCTCGGTGATTAGTCCCAAGCAAACCTTCACTAATGACATCACAAACTTGGAACTTTGTGCTATCTATCTTCTCCACTTTGGGATTCTATTTAGTTTTCCAAATATTATCATTCAGGCAATGCTCGAGCTTGTAAGAACAGGCAAAATCTGCCATGTATTTACCTATCATATTTCAACACTTTAACATTCCATTAGATGATTGTCCCTATCTAGCAAAGCCCTTATATCTCTTTACTGCCCGTAGGACTGACCCTGCTCGACCACATGTTCTACATGTTGATGCCACCTCTGGTGCTGGACCATATGAACCACATGCACCTCTTGTTGCTTCTACCTCAGCTGTTCCACCCATCACCCTTGAGCACTTCCACACTATGGTCCAGGATCGCTTCCGTTTGGAAGATGATCGCCACATATTAGAGGATGAGCGCTATCGTGCTATGGATCACCGCACCATACTCCAGGCTCAGGCTATATCCAACTCTTTTATGGATATGCGTTACAGCTTCTCTCAGTACCTTGGCAGCGGACTGATTCACACGGTTCTTGATCCTTCTTTTACTGGATACCGCATTGATGATCCAGATGCTCAGAGATACTTTGATCCCGCTGCTGCTTTTTATGATCTCAACCGTTTGGCAGAGACCGGTGATGATGATCAGTAGTAGAGTAGAGATCGTTAACATAGCATTTAGTGATAATATTAGCATTAGATGATGTTAATCTTTATGAGATGTTAATTCTAGTTATGCTTCTTTAGTTATGAGACTTTTATGACATGTTATCTTTAGATCGATGATGTTTTGTACTTGTTTAATATTTGGCAAGCTTATATTGCTCTTCATTTACAAAATGTTCCTATAGAATGTTATTTTATGGTTGCTTCCTTTATATTGCATTTATTATGTCATTCCTTGCTTCACATTTTTTGTTTACCTTGGCTCCAACTTTACGGGAGAGGTTTCACATTTCGATCAAGTGACAACGGGGAAGACATATCGAGATATCAATATTGCAATGCTGGAGAGCAACATATCTATTATTGCGGGGGAGAAACATATCATGAACAATATATATCCTATCTTAGTTGTCGTATCAGTCACAGTTTTGTCAATTATCAAAATGGGAGAGATTATTGGCCCATCTGGTCATGGTCAAACCGATTTTAATAATCGATCCAAACTACGAATCGATACATTTCAACTTAGATGAATTTGTTCAGAAAAATGTCGCAATACTTTGTCATAAGCTGCTACAAGATGATTGTGTTTGGGTTACTATTTATACTTGTTATGTAATTTTTACTTTTTGAGTCTAAGGACTTATGTGAGTCGAAACAAAATTTTGGCATTTAGATTGAACATATATCCAAAGTCCACTCATACATAAGCCAACCCAGACCAGTAATTTTTTTGTATTCGAGCCTAAACCCAAACCCATTCTACAATATAAGTCAAAACAATCTAGAATATGACCAACCGAACTCGGGGCGAGTTCTAACCGAACTCGGGACGAGTTCTGCTCGAACTTGGACCGAACTCGGTTACCTTAAACCGATTTCCTAGTCAGCCTCCTCTTCCTGATGACCAGGCTCTAACGTTCGAATTTATGAACGTTAAAGCTTCCGAACTCGGCCCGAACTCGGTTCAAAAAAATCCTATAAAAAGAGAAGAATTTTCACATTTCAAAATAACTCATTCACTCAAATATTATTTTTCTATATTACTCAAAAGAGCTTTAATCTTTCTCATTCCCAAGTCAACTCCCTTTCCTTCTAAGTGTCCAAGTGTCGTTCTGATTAAAAGTTGAGTCGAGTTGTACAAGTTTGGTTAAAAAGCTATTTTCTATTCATGTCTGAAGTCTTCGAGCTCTTCGGATCAAAAGCTCGTATTGTAAAAATTTTGCGTGCTCTTCGGATCAAAGGCGCGTGTGTACCCTATTTTATAAATTATGGATTAACATCGAGCAAGAGTTCTTGGGCCTGGACTAGTCCTCCACGAGAAAAACCAGGATAAAATTCTCTGTGTTTGAGTTTGCTTTCTGAAATTTACTTATACTCTACTTATACTCTGATTATATTTATTGTTGCAGTTTATAAGTAGTCCTTAAACTTAGAATTTCTATTTGGTGATTATTTTCCTCTGCACACGCACTTACTCTATTCACCCTCCCCCCTAGAGGTGTTATACGATCCTACATCAAGTGGTTTATATTGTGGAGGATCTTGAGGAGTATTCGGTGCTGGTTTGTGCGTATGGATATCCCGGACGGACTGTAGGAGCATGCGATCAAAAAAACTCTAGCATCGCATTGCATTATAATTGTTAGTAATTAGGATTGTGATAATCCTAGTTAGTTAAAGTATCAAGCCGTACTTATATAATTTACCGTAATTTATAGATGATGGTTAGTCTAGACTTTACATGATCACACTTTTATTTTCTACACTTATTACTCTATTGCTTATCAGTTCAGAATATATCTCATTGCAGGTTTACAGTATCTCTTTTACTATCCTGAGATCTTTTACATTCAATCTTTACCTTCAGTATTTGTATTGCATGTGTTGTTGGTTTAAGTTTCTAGATTGGCTTCCTTTGTGGTACTTGCAATTTGGGGGTATGACCCCACTGATTTTGTATGGCCAGATCTAGTAGCAGCACCGGAGGATCTTTTATACTTTTTTGAGGATGGTGGCCACCAGGAGCACCAGATCGCTTGAGTGAATTTTTTTACTTCTCCACTCTGTTGTACATTCTACTTTTGTTGGCGTTTAGCCACCGAGCACGTATTTAGATTGTGTTTTGGTTTGATCAGTTCGCTTACGGGCATTAGCATGTTTGACATATCCTAGGGTTGATCATATATGACTCAGATTCTAGCTAGTTTATTCATTTTGTGTTTACTAGCATCATGATAATCTGTATATTATAGTTTGGGATGCTTTACTATTATATTTCAGCTGATCTTACGTCTTGTTATTATTTATGTTATTCTTGTGACACTAGGATTTGTTGGACCTATGCTTGACTGATGGTTTGTAGTAGTGATCCCTCATGTCGTACAACTTTACCTTATGTGCTCATTAAAACTTGAGTCACTAATACACATGATACTTGCTTAAGCTTAGAGTATCCAATACGGTCATACATTTTGAAAGATCAAAATAATTTATAGACTCTTCAGTAAGTAAGGATAAGAGCAAGAATAAACACAATATATAAAAAAAGTCTCTTATCAAATCAAAGGCTAAAAGATTTACAAGAAGATAACAATAATACAAATCTTTTTACCAAGTATTAAGAATAATCCATGACAATAAAATTATCGATCGATCTAGAGAATACAAAATATTATTACCGTAAAGAAATAAGTGTATTATCTAGAATTTGATAGATCTCAAAAAAAAGTGCTCAAACATATAGTAGCAAGAGGCATAAAGTATTTGATGTATCAATTACATCTATCATTATGTGCTACAATATCATTGGGAACAATAACTACAAACCAAGCATAAAACCCAAGGAATGAACAAAGAAAGATCATCAAGATCGAGAAAGTTAGATGCTAGAGAAAGCAAAAATATTTTTCAAAAAGCTTTCATAGCGCACAATAGAAATAAGATTTTGAAATAGTGCACTAATAACTGGGATAAAAGAAAGATACACAAGTTAAAGTACAAGTACATGTGATTATTAAATAAACATCCATATATAGTCATGAGGAAGACAATAATAACAATTTTCTCTCAACAATCCAATTTTAAAGATAGATCAATTTAAAAACTCAAAATCAAGGAATCATCAATGTATATATAAAGCTATATATATATATATATATATATATCATAAATATGCATACATAAAAAGATTCAATCAAATAAAAGCATGTATATACATTATGTAAAACCCCTAATTCTGAAAACCGTATTAATTTTTATTATTATTTATTTTATTTATTTATAGCAATTATGAGATAAATAGAGGAAATAGATTTTATTTAATTTTGAGGTGTTTGTGCATTTAGGGGATTTATGGAGCCATTATAAATTTTTTCTAATTTATTCCATGTAGGAGACCCTTTGGACAGTTGCTAGCTTAATGGTATACACAAAGAAATTCCTAATTGATCTCAAACCGAAATCCAAACCCGCTTGAAACCATTAACCGTTTAACCCCTACCCGGACCGTTAGGAGAAAAAAAATATCAACAACAGCAGTAGCAAAAACCAACTTTCCTTTCCCTTCTCCGCGCGTGTGAGCCTCCTCTTTCCACCGCTTCTTATCTCTATTATTAATAAACTCTCCTCAACCAAAACCAAACCAAAGAAAGAAAGAAAGAAACAGCAGCGACAGTAGTTTCTTAAACCACTAAATTACTCCACCGCCTCTTATCTATATATATATATATATATATATTGCAAACTCTCCCAAACCCTAACCCCACTTCTTACACCAAACGTAATACCGTTTTGAACGCTTGCACTATACAGAATTCTTGCTCGACAAGTATACCTTGCCATCGTACTATTATTTATATTCCATATGATGTCTGCATAATTTATTTCTGCTTATTTAGTTCATTTATTACTATATAAATTATGCGTCTAAGGAAACTTGGGTGCAACGACGATGTCGTCGTATCATGTTTTATTTATGTATATTTTTGGACCTACTTTATGAGACCATCCCATTATTATGGAGCATCATTAGGTTCATTGGCCGTGACACAGATGTTACACAAGTTGTGAGTCTCATATAGATCACGGACTGCGTGACAGGTCTGGCCTCCTGTACGCATGGGCCGTGCGTTAGGGATGATTGCTGATAGAAACTTTGTATGCTAGTAGACCTGGCAGTTATTTAGAGGTTTTATCGTGTTATGGATATGGCATGCTTAGAGCATGGGATGGGGAGAACAACAAGTAAGATATTTGGGCTCCTTTGCACTTTTCTTTTATGTAACCCGTACGCTCCACCGGAGATACGCGGTCTTGATGACCCCTATACTACTTGGCTGCCTCTGCCGTTCAAAAGACGACATGCTGTGTAGGCCCCTGATTCTCCGAGAGAATCATGCCAATCCCACTATATGGCCAGATAGCCCACTTATGGAAAGTTGTTCTCAAACTGCATTCACTTAGACGGTTTGTCACGCCCCAGTCCCAAATATCGTAGGACCGGACGCGTGATAATGGCCAGCAGTACGCACCGATGGACAAACCCAATTTAATGGATCCATCAGGGCATACTTAAGCTGTAATATAACAAGTCTACAATAATCATGGCACAACTAATCTCATCCACACAAGATAATAAATATGATCCACAGAATAAATAAGGAAAGTAAATCATCAGCTAGTCTCAACAAAGTGCTTCGGGGAACAACCCGATAAATATCTGATACAATGGTTCAACAGACCAGAAAGTAAATGACTGAAATAAATAATAAATACTGAGCATGGCACATAGATGCTCAGAAAAAGTCTTCGGCTAACACCTCGTCCTTGGATGGCGGTACCGCTCCTGGATCAGCTCCTGCTCCGGTCCCGTATACCTCGGGATAGATCTCGTCCTCAAATCCTGGGGACATAATCCGGATCCAGGTCCTCAGGGGATATAGCAAGGTACAAGAAAGCTCATGCCAAAATAAATGCAGTGCAGAAAATAAATGGAATAAATAGGGCAGGTAAGTAACCATCTAAGTAAAAATGCAAGTGAGAGCATCACGAGTACTCAGGCTGAGCCACTACAAGCTCTGTGTCGGGGAGCCGGTAGCGGTAATAACCGGTAGTGGGTCTAGCTCTGCTCCGAGAGTCTACGACCTCTCAATAATAGAAGATATATATATAAAATAGCCTGTAGCCTGTGTGTCTCTACCCACCCAATATAACCACGTATATCATGACCACAACGTCTCATGTCCATGTCAAGCGGGGTCATAGCTAATGCAATAAGTCATAATATATCTATGAATATAGTATCTCTGTCAAGTCCTGTATCCTATACAGAATCACCACGAATATCTTGGGAAGATCCTGTCTCATGAGGAGTGTCAAGTGTCCTGGGTCAAAGTGTACTTGGTAAGACAACTACGAGAATATAAAGTGTCACGAATGTCCATCTCTAGATGACAGTACCCAACATCGCGTACAATGTTGGCACCCGACTAATAATCGAACGCTAAGTATGTCACACGGCCCTAGGTTAAGCATGCACAGCAATATAATAAATCAAGAAAAATATATAATAATACTGCAGAGTTTGGCAAGGTACACTTGCCTGATGTCCGAATACCAACAGTCGTCCCTGTATCAGTGAATCCTGTAGGTACTACTCCAAAAGCTGTAATAAACATCACCAACCGTCTCAGAAGATATCAAACTGCTAGAAATGCCTGTCCTTACGTCCAATTTGGATACAGGGGCAAAAAGGGCATTTCCGGGCCAAAGCGGGTTCCACATATGGGCCACTTTGTACCAGAAAGCGTGTCAGGATCAAAGGTCTCCAAATTTTGCAAACTCAGTGTCTACAAGTCAAGAACGATGATACGAACCCAACGGAACTTCCAGAATTGGATTCCGATGAGCCGATCACAAAATCGTCCGTCAAGTGGAGCCCGTGGGGCCCACGATACACGATTTTGTCAACGTTCTCAGAATCGAACCAAACTTGGGTCACAGGACCAGCGTATCGCTACGAGTCCGATGGCGCAAGTTTCGTCTCGATCCGACGTGTGTACACAAAGTTACAGCGTGTTCCAGAAAAGTCGGATACGGGATGTTGTCCGCGGATACGCGTTGATTCCGGGGTGCACGCACCTCCGAATCGACTTCTGCGAAATCCCACATGACCGTATCAACGACGCGCACATTTCGGTAAAGACCGCGTGCGACCAAGTCGTCCCGTTTGGCGGGGCGCACTCAGTTCCGGGGTGAAACAGGGCGTTATATTTTCTGTTTTTGGATCGCGGTGTACGATCACCACAGGACGCGAGGCACCGAGCGAGTTGCACGGGCACCGAGAGAGTTATACAGTCTACGCGTAGCAACTGACGCAATCTCAAACGATACCTGAACGGGGCTCCGTGAACGCTGGATTCCACGTGTCCGAGAGTCAAATTTGACGCGAGCTGTGTCCTGGTCGTGTCTGCTGCGCTATTCAGGCTGAGTCGTGTCCTGGTTCAGAGGCTACTGTGTCCGGGTCAGGGCTGCTCGGCGGACACGGCGGAGGTGGAGTCGTCTTGGCTAGGGCTCCAGCGAGAGCTTCGTCGACCAAGGCTGCTCGAGCGGAGGGTCTCGAGGGTGCTGGCCGTCGTGTCGGAGGGAAGACGGGGGCGGGGGAGGCTGTGGAGGCGGTGAGGAGGTCGAGGGTTGGGGCTGGTGCAGCGGGCGGCGAGGATGACCGGGGACGAAGGCGGGGAGCGGTGATGGTCGGGCGGAGCGGCTGTGCTGAGGCGGTGAGGAGGTCGGGGGTTGGGGCTAGGCGAGGATGACCGGGGGATGGCTCGACGGTAGGGGTGTGCGGAGGACGGCCGAGCTAGGGTTCAGGCGAGGGTCTCGGCGGCAGAGGTGAAGAAAGGCGGCGGTGAGGGGTGATTAGGGCTACACGAATCCCAATGGGGGGTTTTATACGGCGCCGCCGGGTCGGAACAGTGTTTCCGACCCGGTTTTGGGGATTAAGGGTTCGGGTCGAGCGGGTCACGGGTTGGGCAGACCCGATCCGACCCGTTAAGGTCAGGGGTCCGGTCCGGTTGGATTTAATCCGGTTTGGTTGGGTTTGATCCGGTTTAATCATCTAATGGTTTTTAAGGCTTTAAACGCGTCTCCGGTGTCCAATAAATACACCAAAAAATACCACATGTCCGGTTTTCCATTTTACACCATAAAATATTATTTCTATAATATTTTAATATCAATAAACTGCATCTAAAAATCTTTAACCCTTAATTACCTTAGTTCTTTTCCAAAACTACCGAAAATTCGGGAAAATTATATTAAAATTTATTCTAAAAATTAGGGTGTTTACAATCTTCCCTCCTTAAAAGGATTGCGTCCTCGCAATCAAAGAATAAGCTACTAAAGTAAGAATCATGGAATTACAAGGTTGCTTAGTTTACAACTGCCTCTTCGAACAAGTGGGGGTAACGCTGGCGCATACTATCTTCTCGTTCCCAGGTCGATTCTCCAGGAGAATGATGTTTCCATGCTACACAAACCAGTCTGATTGTCTGTCCCCGCAATGTTTTCTCACTGACGTCGAGGATGCCAACTGGTTGTTCTTCATATCTCAAGCTTGGGCCTACTGTGATCTCTGAATGATCGACTACGTGACTTGGGTCGGTCACATACCTTCGCAGTTGTGAGATGTGGAATACGTCATGCACTCCCTCTAAGGATGGTGGTAATGCAAGACGATAAGCCACCTCACCAATGCGCTCTAGAATATCAAATGGCCCAATATACCTTGGGCTCAACTTGCCTCTGCTCCCGAATCTGATAGTACCACGAGTGGGCGAAATCCTCAAAAACACGTGCTCTCCTTCTTTAAACTCTAGGGGACGTCTGTGCGTATCTGCCCAATGCTTTTGTCTGTCCTGAGCTGCTCGTAGATGATTCTGAATCTGTTTCACCTTCTCCACTGTCTGCGTTACCAATTCTGGACCCAGTATTTGACGTTCATCAACGTCACTCCAACATATAGGCGATCTGCACTTCCTTCCGTATAATACCTTGAATGGTGCCATCTGAATGCTGGCAGACTAAGCATTTGGCCACAAACCTTGTAATCTCCCTTTTCATTCCATGCCACTAGTAATACTGCCTTAAGTCTCGGTACATCTTGGTTCCTCCTGGGTGAACAGAGTACATAGAGCTATGTGCTTCAGTCATTAACTCATGTCTCAATTCTTCATTTGGAACATACAGGCGATTTCCAAACCTCAATGTCCCGTCTTCGTGTATGCAAAGTCCTGTCTGTATGCCTGCTTCGGTCCTCTCTTTCAACCTTCTAAATCTAGCATCGGTGGGCAATGCCTCTTTAATCTTCTCCACGAGTGATGACTTAACTTCAAGATTAGCCAGTAATCCGCTCTGTCCTGGTAAAACAACCTCTATCTGAAGCTCCTGTAGATCTCTCAATAACTCGGGCTACATCGTCAAGAAATAAGCCGTAGGCTTCCTGCTCAGTGCGTCTGCTACAACATTCGTCTTTCCTGGATGATACTACAGATCTATGTCAAAATCTACCATCAATTCAAGCCAACGCCTCTGCCTCATGTTAAGCTCCTTCTGAGTATATACATACTTCAGACTTTTGTGATCTGTAAAGATGTCTACTTTCTCCCCATAAAGGTAGTGCCTCCAAATCTTCAATGTAAAGATAACTGCTGCTAACTCCAGATCGTGTGTTGGGTAGTTCTTCTCGTGGACCTTCAACTGTCTAGATGCATAAGTAATGACTTTGCCATGTTGCATCAAAACACATCCCAGTCTACTACCCGATGCATCACTGTAGACGACAAAACCTCCTGACCTTGAAGGAAGAGTCAAGACAGGTGCTGTTGTTAATCTTCTTTTCAATTCTTCGAAGGCCTTCTGGCAGTCTTCTGTCCATATAAACTCCTGTTCTTTATGTGTCAGCTTCGTCATCGGTTCTGCAATCCTCGAGAAATTTTCTACAAACCTTCAGCAATATCCCGCGAGTCCGAGAAAACTTCTCACCTCTGCAACTGATGTGGGTGTAGGCCAAGTCTCTATTGCCGCAACTTTCTCTGGATCCACTGAAAGTCCTTCTCCTGAGATGATATGTCCCAAGAAAGGCACTTTGTCCATACAGAACTCACACTTACTGAGTTTAGCGTATAACTTCTCCTGTCTCAAGGTCTCTAACACGATTCTGAGATGATCCTCATGCTCTTCGTGGTTCTTGGAATATATGAGAATGTCGTCAATGAACACCACCACGAATTTATCCAAGAACTGATGAAAGACTCTGTTTATTAAACTCATAAACACTGCTGGCGCGTTGGTTAAACCAAACGGCATCACCAAGAACTCATAATGTCCATACTTGGTCCTGAAAGCTGTCTTCGGTATGTTTTCCTTCCTTACTTTGATCTGATGGTAGCCGAATCTAAGGTCAATCTTCGAGAATACTCTTGCACCACTCAATTGATCGAATAGATCATCAATGCGTGGTAAGGGATACCTGTTCTTGATGGTCACAGCATTCAGTGCCCTGTAATCAATGCACAATCGTACTGTTTCATCCTTCTTCGGCACAAATAATATAGGTGCTCCCCAAGGTAAAACACTGGGCCGAATGAAACCCTTCTCTAGAAGATCATCAACCTGTTCTTTCAACTCCACTAACTCCTTAGGTGCTAGCCGATATACTGATGAAGTGATAGGCTCTGCTCCTGGAGTTAAGTCTATTGTGAATTCTATTTCCCGATCAGGTGGTAGACCTGGAAGATCATCAGGAAATACATCCACAAATTTTGATATGACTCTTGGGTAACCTGTCTCCCCTTCTACAGATAGTACCCTAAGAGTAGGCTGAACTCCTTGCTCTACTGCTCCTCGAGGAAACTTAAATTCTGGATGTCCAGGCGGTCTAAATATAACCCGCCCAAGTCGGCAATCAAGAGTCGCATGATACTGACTTAACTAGTCCATACCAAGTACGATATCATAATCCGGCATGAAAAAGATCAGAAATTGAGCTCGCATTTCTCTGCCACAAACTACTACAGAACATGATCTACAGACGTCACTAACCGGAATAATTTCACCTCCCGTAAGAATCCTCTTCATCTTCGGAAGGGGTGCGGTAGCTACTCTATGGGTGGCTACAAAGCTAGCAGTTATAAATGAATGCGATGCTCCAGAATCAAATAATGCTACAGCTGGTAATGAAGCTACTAAAATAGTACCTGCGATGACCTCGCTTGCAGTAGCTTCCTGCTCAACAGCTAATGTGAATGCCTGGCCTCTTCCCTGAGCTGGACCTCTCTGCTGCTGCTGCTGCTGAAATAGGGCTGCCTGTGGTGCCAGTGGTGGTCTCTGCTGGTAGCCCCCTGTAGCTGGTGGTCTAACTCCTCCAGCTCCTGTCTGCTGTGCTCCTACTGCTGGATAAGCTGGTCGTGGTGCAGGCAAGGCTAGTCTCGGTGCTCCATCTCTGCGTTCAGAACAGTCCCTGGAAAAATGCTGGTTGGATCCGCAGCTCAGACATAGTTCCAACTTACGCCTGCATTCTTTCTCAATGTATCCTACCTTGCCGCAGTGGTGACAAGTAGGAAGAGGTCTGTCCCTATTTGCTGGTCTCTCCGGTATACTCCTCCGGAATCGTTTTGCAGAATCTCCAGGTGCTGTCTTGGATAGTGCTGATGTGTTTGGCCTCTTCAGATTCGACTCCCTTCTAGTGACGCGCTCCATGCGTCGTGCTGAGGCAAGGACGTCGGTATAAGATGTAGGTGCGACTGAGCCAATCAATCTCTGGAGCTCGAACTTCAATCCGTCAAAGAACTTCTCAGCTTTCTCTTCCTCGGTCGAGATCAATGTTGGAGCGAAGCGACTTAGGCGAATAAACTCCGCGTTGTATTCTTCCACTATCATACTGCCTTGGATAAGGCGGTTGAACTTGTCTCTGAGCTCTGATCGTGCAACTGCTGGAATGTACATCTCTTGGAAGAGTCGAAAGAACTCTTCCCATGTGACCCGGTCCTGTCCGAGCCTCCTTTCCTCTGCTAACCACCAGTGATATGCATTTTCAGTTAACTGCATTCTGACTGCAGTCATCCACTTCTCTCTTGGAAGTTCAGCGGCTTCCAACTGATGCTGAATGTTTGTGAGCCATTCATGAACTTCTGTTGGCCCTTCTTTACAAGAAAATGTGCGAGGCTTGAGGTGACGAAAATCGGTGATAGATCCCGTCGCTGTTCGCCTCGTTGGTGGATTTGCCTGCTCCAATACGGATACCAGGCTGGTCCTCAGATACTCTGCCTCCTGGCGATGGGCCTCTTGTTGAATCTGCTGCTGGGCTTGCATCATGGCATACATCATCTGGAACATCTGTTGCCCATCCATGGCTTGCCCTGGCGGGAAAACTGGCATCTGGGGAGTGAACTGTGGTGGAGGTGAGATGTCATCTCTCCGGAACCTTGGATTAGGCTGTCCGGTCTGATCGCTCTGCGATGTTTGTCCTCCATTCCCTGGAGTCACTCCGTCTGTATAAGTAACCACAGCGTCGTGTGGTGTATCCAAAGGAATCTCGTCTCCGTTCCTGGGATCCATTACTCTGAAATCAAAAGATAAACTGTAAGAACGCTCAGAGGAATCAATACAGGATGCAAATCAAGTAACAATTTCGAGTTCGATATAGAGTTCAATAATGGTTTAAATAATGGATGAGATCTTAGAACTTATCCTATCCTTAGGGCAGGCTGGTTCGGTCCCTAAGTTGAAGCCGAACAATTTAGTCGTAGACCTGGATGGGCCACCACAAAAATCATGTCACGCCCCAGTCCCAAATACCGTGGGACCGGACGCGTGATAATGGCCAGCAGTACGCACCGATGGACAAACCCAATTTAATGGATCCATCAGGGCATACTTAAGCTGTAATATAACAAGTCTACGATAATCATGGTACAACTAATCTCATCCACACAAGATAATAAATATGATCCATAGAATAAATAAGGAAGGTAAATCATCAGCTAGTCTCAACAAAGTGCTTCGGGGAACAACCCGATAAATATCTGATACAATGGTTCAACAGACCAGAAAGTAAATGATTGAAATAAATAATAAATACTGAGCATGGCACATAGATGCTCAGGAAAAGTCTTCGGCTAACACCTCGTCCTCGGATGGCGGTACCGCTCCTGGATCAGCTCCTGCTCCGGTCCCGTATACCCCGGGATAGATCTCGTCCTCAAATCCTGGGGACATAATCCGGATCCAGGTCCTCAGGGGACAAAGCAAGGTACAAGAAAGCTCATGCCAAAATAAATGCAGTACAGAAAATAAATGGAATAAATAGGGCAGGTAAGTAACCATCTAAGTGAAAATGCAAGTGAGAGCATTACGAGTACTCAGGCTGAGCCACTACAAGCTCTGTGTCGGGGAGCCGGTAGCGGTAATAACCGGTAGTGGGTCTAGCTCTGCTCCGAGAGTCTATGACCTCTCAATAATAGAAGATATATATATAAAACAGCCTGTAGCCTGTGTGTCTCACGCATATCATGACCACAACGTCTCATATCTATGTCAAGCGGGGTCATAGCTAATACAACAAGTCATAATATATCTATGAATATAGTATCTCTGTCAAGTCCTGTATCCTATACAGAATCACCACGAATATCTCGGGAAGATCCTGTCTCATGAGGAGTGTCAAGTGTCCTGGGTCAAAGTGTACTTGGTAAGACAACTACGAGAATATAAAGCGTCACGAATATCCATCTCTAGATGACAGTACCCAACACCGCGTAAAATGTTGGCACCCGACTAATAATCGGACGCTAAGTACGTCACACGGCCCTAGGTTAAGCATGCACAGCAATATAATGAATCAAGAAAAATATATAACAATACTGCAGAGTTTGGCAAAGTACACTTGCCTGATGTCCGAATACCAACAGTCGTCCCTGTATCAGTGGATCCTGTAGGTACTACTCCAAAAGCTGTAATAAACATCACCAACCATCTCAGAAGATATCAAACTGCTAGAAATGCCTGTCCTTACGTCCAATTTGGACACAGGGGCAAAAAGGGCATTTCCGGGCCAAAGCGGGTTCCACATGTGGGCCACTTTGCACCGGAAAGCGTGTCAGGGTCAAAGGTCTCTAAATTTCTCAAACTCAGTGTCTACAAGTCAGGAACGATGATACGAACCCAACGGAACTTTCAGAATTAGATTCCGATGAGCCGATCATAAAATCACCCGTCAAGTGGAGCCTGTGGGGCCCACGATACGCGATTTTGTCAACGTTCTCAGAATTGAACCAAACTTGGGTCACAGGACCAGCGTATCGCTATGAGTTTGATGGCACAAGTTGTAATCCCCCTGAATTTGATAAATTGAATTTTTCACATTTTTCTGGTAATTTTTAGGATTTTTCTGTAATTAAATACAGGTGTTTTAATTATTAAAGGATTTTTTAATGATAATAAATAATATTAAAATATTATGAAAATAATATTTTATGGTGTAAAATAGAAAACCAGACCAAGGGTAATTTTCTGGAAATTTATTGGACCCCGGATGGATTTTTAAAGCCCTAAATACTAATAATTAATTAAACCGAATTGAACCCAAAATAAATCGGGTTTTTATTAAATAAACCAAACCAAACCAAGTTGAACCGAACCGGGTTTATTTTTAAACCAAACTCTTATTGGATCGGATCCGGGTCCAACCCAGACCCGACCCATTAACCCGAACCCGACCCGCCTAATTGATTTCCGGATCGGGCCGGATCCGCTAGGACCCGACCCGTTCGCCCGTTAGCCCGCTACCCGCATCTCCTCATATCCCCCAACCCGTTCAGCTCCCTGACCGTTGCTCTCCTCCGGCCGGCCAACCGCCGCCCGTTGGCCTCCCCGACCGCTCCCTTCCTTTTTCCCCGAACGGCCGACGCCACCGCTTCCCCTTCCTCTTCCGGCAACGCCCGGCCATCCTCCTCCTCCCTAAACCTATTTAAACCCGCAGAGCCTCGCCGGAACCCTAGACGTCAACCTCCCTAAACCCTAGCCGAGCCCGACGCCTCTCCTCCGCCGCACCTTCAGAACCCCTCGGCCGTTTCTCGCCACCCCGCATAGCCGGCCGACCCGCTGCTGCCCAAGCCCAACTTCGCCAGAATCCGACTCCGCCCTCCAGCGCTGCCGCCACAACCCCACGTGGCCACCGCCACTCGCCTCGCCGCTGTCAGCCTCCGGACCTCGCCGCCCTCCGCCATTCCCCTATTCCTTTTTCGTTTTCTCCTTCCTTAGCCGCAGCCCGACCTCCAGTTATCTCCTCCGGCCAGAAGCCGAGCGCCGCCCTAAGCCGACCCTGCCACCTCTTCCAGACACCTCCCCGAGCTCGCCGATGACATGCCAGAGCTGCTTCCACCCTCCTCCGGCGGACACAGCAGAAGACTCGGCCGGATACAGGACAGGACTCGACACAGAGGATTCGACACAGTAAACCCTAACCCTAATTTCTGTAATCGCGTGTCGGACACGAGTCTGACACGAGTAAACTTGTTTTTTTCAGACCAGTTCAGATACCCATAACTTTCGACTCGTAGCTCGGATTTCGAATTCGTAAATTGTATTGCGTAGCCTGTATGACCCCCTCGGTGCCCGTGCAAACCGCTCGGGGCATCGCGTCCTGTAGTGATCGCACACCGCGATCCAAAAACAGGAAAACCAACGCACTGTTTTACCCCGGAACTGAGTGCGCCCCGCCAAACGGGACGACTTGGTCACGTGCGGTCTTCACCGATACGTGAGCATCGTAGATACGGACGTGCAGAATTTCGCAGAAGCTGAATCGAACGTGCGTGCACACCGAAATCAGTGCGTATCCGCGGACACCGCCCCGTATCCGACTTTTCTGGATCTCGCTGTAACTTAGTGTACACACGTCGGATCGAGACAAAACTTGTGCCATCGGACTCGTAGCAATACGCTGGTCCTGTGAGCCAAGTTTGGTTCGATTCTGAGAACGTTGACAAAATCGTGTGTCGTGGGCCCCACAGGCACCACTCGACGGGCGATTTTGAAAATGGCTCATCGGAATCCAATTCTGGAAGTTCCGTTGGGTTTGTATCATCGTTCCTGACCTGTTGACACTAAGTTGGACTATTTTGGAGACCTTTGACCCTGACTCATTTTTCGGTGCAAAGCGGCCCACATTTGGACCCCGCCTTGACCCGAAAATGTCGTTTTTGCCCTTGTCTCCAAATTGGACTCAAGGACAGGCATTTCTAGCTGATTAATATTTTTTGAATCTGATGGTGATATTTGTTTCAGCAACCGGAGCAGTCCCTGCAAATCCAGCTGTTGCCAGAGCCATACTTGGAGCCGAAAACCCAGGCAAGTGTACCTTGCCAATTTGCAGTCTTTGTTACATATTCCTTGGCTTATATATATATTTTTTGCATGCTTGACCTAGGACCGTGTGACTTACTTAGCGTCCGATTATAGTCGGGTGCCAATACCGTACGCGGGTTGTGTAAAGTCAAATAGAAATGGATACCGAAACCCTTTGTATTCTCGTACTTGCATTATCAAGTACGTATACCCAGGACACTTGACACTATACATGTTGACAGAATCTTCCTGAGATATTCAAGGTGATTCTGTGTAGGATACAGGATGGACATAGACATTATATTCTTAGATTATGACTTGTTGCATTAGCTCTGATCTCACGTGACATGGACATAAGACGTTATGAACATAAGACGTACGATTACATTGGGTGGGGAGAGACACACAGGCTACAGGCTGATATATATATATAACCCCTATTATTGCGGTGCTCAAGACTCTAAGCCCGAGCTTGGCCCACTACTAGTTATTTACTGCTACCGGCTCTCCGACACAGAGCTTGTAGCAGTCTCAGCCTGAGTACTAGTGATACTCTCAGTTGTATTTTTACATAGATGGTTATGTAGTTATCCTGCTTATTTTATTTACTATTCCACTGCATTATTTTGGCTGGTATTATTTGTACCTTGCTATGTCCCCTGAGGACCTGGAATGGATTATGTCCCCAGGTTTAGCAGAGGAGATCCACTCTGAGGTTTACAGGACAGGTGCTTTAGCAGGAGCAGAAGCAGGTTCAGGAGCAGGCATTGGAGAAGAACCAGGAACCAAGGACTAGGTGATTGTCATGGATTTCTCTGAGTATATGTTCTTCCATACTCAGTCAGTGATGTTATTTACTTTCTTGTTTAAAGAACAATTGTATCAGACTTGATTATCGGATTGTTCCCCGAATACTCTATTTTGTGACTTGATGTTGGTGACTTATTTCCTTTTGTTGATTTGCTTTATTCTTCTGTGGATGAGATTAGTTTTAACATATTGTTTTAGTAGACCCGGACTGTTGTAATACAGCTTAAGCATGCCCCGATGGATCCATTAAAATTGGGTTTGACCATCGGTGTGTGCTGCTGGCCATTGCCACGTGTCCGGTCCCTTGATATTTTGGGACTGGGACGTGATATGGTTTTTGTGGTGGCCCATGCAGGTCAACGACTAAATTATTCGGTTTCAACTTAGGGACCGAACAGGCCTGCAATAAGAATAGGATAAAGTTTTTAGGATCTCATCCACTTGCTTGAAAACGTTCTTGATATCTATATCGGATTCGAATTAAATTTCTTGACTTGCATCTTGCCTTGATTCTAGTGTGCTTCTTATAGTTTATTTTGGTTGCAGAATTATGGATTCACAAGCCGGCGACGAGACTCATCCAGCAGCACCACAAGATGTTGTGGTTAACCACGAAGATAAAGTGGTACTAGTGGATGAAGGTCAAACATCACAACAACTCAGTCCAGCAAGACAGAATACCTCGAGAATCCCGGAAGATGACGTTCCACCATCAACGCAGCTTGCTCCTCCGATGCCTACTGTTCCACAAGGGCAGGCTATAGACGAACAACAACTGTTTCGAATGTTCTACGCGATGATGCAATCCCATCAGAAGGTTCAACAAGAAGATCAGCAAAACCAAGTGGAGAAGTTCATCGACAGATTTAGCTCGGAGTTACGGAGATTAATCAGTTCAAATGCACCTACCTTAGACGTGAACGTTCTTGCCGCAACAAGACCCATGGAGTGCCACACAAGGTTCGAGTCCAGCCAGAAGCGGCCATATGCAATAGCACTAGACCAAGCACAACAAGAAAGAGTTGCAAAGCGATCACAGTTGAATCCACCACTTGTACTAGTCCTCCCTACTTGTCACTATTGTGGCAAGGTAGGCCATCTCGCTAAAGAATGTCGACGCAGACTGGGACGATGTTTAGCTTGTGGATCCAAAAAGCATTCGGTAAGGGATTGCCCTGAACGTCGAGAGAAAGCAGTGATGATTTAACAACCAGCCGCATCAGCACCAGCCGAAGCACCACAGGAAGAAATTGCAAAGAAGTCTCAACTGCAACAACCCCCAGAAGCATCTCCGCAAGCACTGCTTATCTGTCAAAATTGTCGCAAGAGAGGCCACATTGAGAACGAGTGCAGACGTAAATTAGGATTATGCTTGATTTGCGCGTCCAACCAACACTTAGCCAAAGATTGTCCTCAGCATCGAAAGAGAGCACTGATGATGAACAGACAAGCGTTACCAGCACCGAGGCCAGTATCTCCAGCATTGGAAGCACCGCCAACGGAAGTTAAAGGAGCTCTACCACCAGCCCCAGGAGGATATCTGCCGAGGCCACCCTTGGCACCACAAGCAGCACTCTTCCAGCAGGCTCAACAGCAGCCAAGAAAATATCTGCAAGGACGCGGACAAGCTCCAGCGATGACCTTGGAAGACGCGCAGAACCAAGGAGTACCTAAATGCGAGTAAGTCTTTATAGTTGTTCCGTTTCTAGCATTTCTGTAGTTCGAGCCTGCTGGTTCGTGACCCCAGACTTGACCTGATAACTTTAACCTGTTAATAATTGATAACTTAGTGTTAACCTAGTAATTTTGAACTTGCCAATAATTCAGAATGTTTTATAAATGTTAACCTGATAAGTTTTGAAAGATAACCTGGTTTTATAAAAACAGTAATTTTCTAGATTTCCCACATTTGGAAAATTGCATAATTTTTAAATGTTTAGGGAAATAATTTTTCCTAGGTATTACTCTCAACCTTGTTTCTCCTTAAATTTTAATGTGCTTCGAATAAAGTTTACAACCGTGTTATCTCTGTTGACCGGTTATTCTTTGAATGCGATGACGCAATCCTCTTAAGAGGGGTAGATTGTAATCCTCCTGATTTTCAAAAATTGATAAATTGAATTTTTTATATTTTTCTGGTAATTTTTAGGATTTTTCTGTAATTAAATATAGGTGTTTTAATTATTAAAGGATTTTTTAATGATAATAAATAATATTAAAATATTATGAAAATAATATTTTATGGTGTAAAATAGAAAACCAGACCTAGGGTAATTTTCTGAGAATTTATTGGACCCCGGATGGATTTTTAAAGCCCTAAATACTAATAATTAATTAAACCGAATTGAACCCAAAATAAATCGGGTTTTTATTAAATAAACCAAACCAAACCAAGTTTTGCCGCAATCTGACAAGCGTGCACAAAATACGCGTGAGTTCCACAAAAATTGCGACACGGTGTGTGTCCGCGGATACGGTCCGATTCCGGCGCGCACACGCGTCCAAATCAGTCTCCACGAATTTTCACGTGTCCGGTTATGCTGCGTGTACCATTCGGTATACTTGGCACACGGCGGGGCGGTCCCGTTTGGCGGGGCGCGCTCCGTTTTCCAACTTTCGGAAAATCAAAAAAAGTGGGTGCGCGCAGTTTTGTGGCGAATTTAACTATGTCCACAGCAACTAATAGCATAGGGTTATTTTACAGAAATTAAACTAGGTCGGGTATTCTACAGGTATCAAAAAGAATCACCGAATTCGGATCTCTGTGGTGGGAGATACGAACTCGACAATATGGGTGGTCATTCTGGAATTCTGCGATTCCAGAATTGGGTCTGTCCATCCACTTTGGACGTTGTTTTTCACCTAGGGGCACACGTTTTCCGAGGTTGGCTATAAAACAAATATTGGAGAGGGTTAAGGGATGATCATACCTATGAAGACGGAACAGCGTTTGGTTGAGCGAGTCGACGGAAAATCACTCCGAAGCGAAGGTGCTTCGAGTGGGATTCTGCAGGATGCGAGGTCGGCGTCGTCGGGATGGTTGGATAGCTTGGCGGGGCTTCTCTGGCTGCGGTGACGGCTCTAGATGGGAAGAGGAGGTCTGGAAATTTAGGTTAGGGTTTGAGAGAGAAAAAAAATATATATATATATATATATATATATATATATATATATATATATATATATATATATATATATATATATATATATATATATATATATATATATATATATATATATATATTTATGATAGGGAGAGGGAATAGGAGTAGGGGGCGTCCGCGTGAAGTAAAGGGGTCGGGTCTGGGAAATGTTGAAGGGGCGGGTCTCCTGGCTACTAAGTTACTAAATTTGCAAGAGATATGGTGATAAGCAAGTGTGCTAAGTTGCTAAGAATTCAAAGTGGCCGGTCACAGCAGGTGTTCGTGTGCTGAAGGGTCCCAAGGAGCAAGTGCTAAAGATGGATATAGTTGTTATCATTGTTATTATTATTACTATTATTCTTATTATTTTATTAGATGGGTCCTTGGAAGGAATTGGCTGAAGTGGGCGGGTCTTGGTCAGTTGCTATGGCTGGATGGTTGGAACTCTTTAGCAAATGCTAAGTAAAGCATTGCTAATATTATTAGTATTATTATTATTATTATTATATTAGTAGCTTTATTTAATTAATTCTTTCTTAATCTTTTCTTAATCTTTTCTTTTCCTATTAATATATATGCATATATATATATTTGTATATATATAATATATATACTCATAGAAAAATTCATAGATTAGAAAAATGCACACCATTAGGCTAGCAACTGCTCAAGGGGTCTCCTACATGGAATAAATTCTAAAAAAATTCCTGATGGTCCCATAAGTCATCTAAGTGCCCGAACACCTAACATAAAAATTATTAAAAATCTATTTCTCCTATTTAGACCTAATTACTACAATTTAATTAATAATTAATAAATAAAGGGGTATATACGATTTTTTAGGAAGGGGGTTTTACATTCTACCCAACTTGTAAAAATTTCGTCCTCGAAATTAAAATTAAGCCACGATAGAATGCAAGGATGGTATAAGATATAAATTAACAATGTAAATTCATACCTTGGTCTGCGAATAGGTTCGGAAAATGCTTGCGCATGTCGTCCTCGCGCTCCCAAGTTGATTCTCCTGGCGCGCCATGCCTCCATGCTACGCGAACCAAGAAAATAGACTGGTTCCTCAATACCTTCTCTCGACGATCAAGGATTCCCATGGGTTGCTCTTGGTATGACAAGCTCGGCCCAATGGTGATCTCTGAATGGTCGAGAACATGACTGCTGTCTGCCACATATCGCCTGAGCTGCGATACATGGAATACGTCATGTACTACCTCCAGTGAAGGTGGTAGCGCAAGTCGATATGCCACCTCTCCAACTCTCTCGAGCACGTCAAATGGTCCAATATACCTTGGACTCAACTTGCCGCACCCTCCGAATCGAATGGTGCCTCTGGTCGGTGATATCCTCAAGAAGACGTGATCGCCCTCTTTGAACTCCAAGGGACGACGATGAAGGTCTGCCCACTGCTTCTGCCTGTCTTGCGCTGCTCGCAAGTGTCCCTGAATCTTCTTGACTGTCTCTACGGTGTTGACCACCAACTTGGGTCCCAAAATCTGACGTTCTCCCACGTCACTCCAACACACAGGAGACCTACATTTTCTTCCATACAATGCTTCAAACGGAGCCATCTGAATACTCGCTTGATAACTATTGTTGTAAGAAAACTCCACAAGATGTAGGTGGTCCTCCCATGATCCTCCGAAGTCTAACATGCAAGCCCTCAACATGTCCTCCAAGGTCTGAATAGAACGCTCCGACTGCCCATCTGTCTGCGGGTGGTAAGATGTACTGAACTTCAGACGAGTACCAAGACTCTCTTGCATGCTCCTCCAAAAGTACGATGTGAAGCGCGAATCTCTGTCCGATACAATGCTGACTGGTATGCCGTGCAATCTCACGATCTGTCTCATGTATAAATCAGCTAAAGCTTCTGTAGACTGACCCACTCTAAAAGGTATAAAATGGGCTGACTTGGTGAGTCGGTCCACTATTACCCACACTGCATCTCTCCCACTTGGACTCTTGGGAAAACCCGTGACGAAGTCCATAGTGATGTGCTCCCACTTCCACTCTGGAATCAGAAGTGGTTGCAATAATCCTGTTGTCCTCTGGTGCTCCGCCTTCACTTGTTGACATACCAGACATTTAGCTACAAAGCGAGCTATCTCTCTCTTCATCCCATGCCACCAAAAATGTTGTCGTAAGTCACGATACATCTTGGTGCCTCCAGGATGAATATAATAGATCGAACTATGAACCTCTGCCATCAGCTCCTGTCGAATCTCTCCATTTGGAACATAAAGACGATCACCACATCGTAATATCCCATCCTCGTGAATGCGCAATCCGGTCTGCTCTCCGGCCTCTGTCCTTTCCTTTAGTCTCCTGAATCTGGCATCTGTAGGCAAAGCTGCCTTAATCCTCTCTACCAATGATGATTGAACTTGTAAGTTGGCTAGTGTCCCATCTGCTCCGGGTAGTATCACTTCAATGCCAAGCTCTTGCAAGTCCTCCAATAGTTCCCTCTGTGCTGTCAAGAAGTAAGCTGTTGGTTTTCGGCTTAACGCGTCTACTACCACGTTAGCCTTGCCTGGATGATAATGTAGCTCTATCTCGAAATCTTTCATCAACTCGAGCCATCGACGTTGCCTCATATTTAACTCCTTCTGCGTGAAGACGTACTTGAGGCTTTTGTGGTCTGTATAGATTTCCACTCGTTCTCCGTATAAGTAATGTCTCCATAACTTCAGAGCAAATACAACGGCTGCAAGTTCCAAGTCATAAGTCAGATAATTCTTCTCATGTACTCGTAACTGCCTAGATGCATATACAATCACCTTGCCATGCTGCATCAATACGCATCCCAAGTCTTTCCCTGATGCATCACTGTAGATCACATAACCTCCTAATCCCGACGAAATTGTCAATACTGGTGCTGTAGTCAATCGTTTCTTCAACTCTTCAAAGGCTGCTTGACACTCGTCAGTCCATATAAATTCTTGATCTTTGCAAGTCAGACGAGTCATAGGTGCCGCTATCCTTGAGAAGTTTTCCACAAACCGTCGGTAATATCCCGCAAGTCCAAGGAAACTCCTCACCTCTGCTGCTAATTTAGGAACAGGCCATGTCTCAACTGCTGAGATCTTCTCTGGATCAACAGAAATACCATCTCCTGTAACAACATGTCCAAGAAATGAAACTCTGTCCAAGAAGAACTCATATTTGCTGAGTTTAGCATATAACTGCTCTCTCCTCAAAGTCTCTAGAACAATCCGCAAGTGCTCCTCGTGCTCCTCGTGGCTCTTCGAATAGACAAGTATATCATCTATGAAGACGACCACGAACGGGTCCAAGTACTGGTGGAAGACTCGATTCATCAAGTCCATGAAGATCGCTGGAGCATTGGTCAATCCAAATGGCATGACCAAAAACTCGTAGTGTTCATATCTTGTTCTGAATGCGGTCTTCGGAATATCCTGCTTCCGTACCTTCACTTGGTGATATCCCGATCTCAAATCTATCTTCGAGAATACCTTAGCTCCACTGAGTTGATCAAACAGGTCATCAATGCGTGGCAATGGATATTTGTTCTTCACTGTCACTGCATTCAAGGCTCTGTAGTCAATGCACATACGCACTGACCCATCCTTCTTGGGTACAAACAACACTGGTGCTCCCCAGGGTGATGCACTCGGTCGGATGAAACCTTTCTCCTCTAGCTCTTTTAACTATGCCTTCATCTCGTCCATCTCCTTCTTCGCCAGTCTGTAAACATGCGATGCTATAGGTGCTGCTTCGGGTGCTAGTTCAATTGAAAACTCTACGTCTCTGTCTGGGGGTAGTCCTGGCAAATCCTCTGGAAAGACGTCTAGAAATTCTGAAATAATAGGGTGATAGACAACATCGTCCATTGCGAGCTGCATACCATCAAGGATTTCTGTGGATCCTCGGGCAAACTCAAGTTCAGGCTGGCCTGGTACCTTAAAAAGAATGCTTCCTCCAAAGCAATCGAAGAAAGCGTGATTCTTGCTCAGCCAGTCCATTCCAAGCACTATATCAAAAGATGGCATAGGAAGGACTAAGAGTTGGGCATTCATCTCTCTGCCACGTATCACTATAGGGCCCGATCTACAAACTCGACTAACTGGTACAACTCCTCCTCCGGTAAGAATTCTAACACAACTAGATAATGGTGTAGAAGCAATATTGTGTTTGGCAATAAAACTAGATGATATGAATGAGTGGGTGGCTCCCGTATCAAATAATGTCACAGCAGGAAAAGTAAAAGCAAGGGTAATACCTGCTATGACATCCACCTCATGATCCAGGTCATCTACCTCCAATGCAAAAGCTTGCCCGTTCCTCTACGGCTGTCCATGTCCGGTCCTCATATACTACTCCTCCTGAGTGGGTAGCGGTGGTCCTCTCTGAAATCCTCCTGCTGTCGGGGGTCGAGGTGCTCCCGGTCCGGTCATCTGCTGGGCTGGCTTCAGTGCTGGAAGCGCTAGTCTCTGTGCTGGCGGTGGTAGTGTCAATGTCTGCTGTTTTGGACAGTCTCTTGCCAAATGTTGTTCGGAACCACATCGTAAACACTGTCCCAAGCGGCCTCGACAATCCTTTAAAATATGTCCGATTTTCCCACAATAATTACATTGGGGTTTCTCTGAAATCTGGTATGGTCCGGCTCTGTGTTGCTGGTGCTGCTGTGTCAAGGGACGTCTGATGGGTCCCCCCTGTTGTGTCCTGGCTGGTCCCTGCTGTATCCTTACTGATCCTTGTTGTGTCCTCAGCTGACCTCCTTTTCCTCTGCTAATGGTTTCCTGAAATCTGGCCTCTGTCAGTAGTTCAGCGTATGAGACTCGGGACTGCGAGCTTGTATAATGTTGCAGCTCCTGGGTCAGTCCTCGATGAAATCTCTTAGCCTTAGCCAAGTCATTTGGTATCAAAGCAGCGCCATATTTTCTGAGTCGACTAAACTCGGCATCATACTCGTCCACGGTTCGGTTCCCTTGCTCTAAGTGAAGAAACTGATCATACAAGGTGTCCCTGACAGTGTCCGGGAAGTACTTTCCCTCAAAGAACTCCAAGAACTGCACCCAAGTCTGGTAAGTACCCAACTGGCGCTCCATGGATTCCCACCAGTGATGGGCATTACCATCTAAAAGTGTCCGTACACCCGTCATCCATAGGTCCGTGGGTAACTGCGATGCCTCCAGTAGCTTCTGCGTGTGAGTGATCCAGCTGGTGGTCTCCTCCGGGCTCTCAGTGCCCTTGTACTGCCTTGCACCCATCTGAACAAAATCCTTTACTGATCCAACCCTAGCTCGAGGTACTGGAGCTAGTGCTTGGGCTGGTACAGTAGCATGTGCAGCCATCCTCTCCAGTGCTGCCAAAAATTCTTGCCTCTGCTCAGCTGCCTGCTGCCTCTGCTCGGCTGCCTGCTGCCTCTGCTCGGCTGCTTGCTGCCTCTGTTCCTGTATCATCATCTGAAAGAATTGGAACATCTGCGCTTGGCCATCTTGCGGTACTGGGACAGGTGGAAGGTTCCCAATAGGTGAAGCGGGAGAATCAGATGGAACTGGGGTGTGAGTCTGTCCATCTGGTCCCGGAAGCCTAGGAACCGTTGGGGTCCCTCCCTGAGTCTGCCCATTGATTCCCAAGTTGCGTCGCCATCGGCGGCAGTGCATCCATTCTGCAAATCCATCTCTCTGCAGTTGATGTACGAAACGATTAGAAAAAATACAGGAATCAAACAGGATGCAAGTATTAAATAGGAAGGATGAATTTCAATCAAGCGTGGATGAGATCCTTATACTCTATTCCTATACGCAGGCTTGTTTGGTACAGTTACGTAACCGAGACAATATATTCTAGACCTGCATGGGCCACCACAAAAACATGTCACGCCCCAGTCCCAAAATACGTAGGACTAGGAATACGTAACACGCCAGCCGTATGTATACGAACTCCAATATATGGAAACCATATACACACGTACGCTATACATGAATATCCAATCCACAGTGGTAAATATATGTCACAACAAGTCACACGCAGTTCTATATCTCATCCACAGCACAAATAATAGAATAATGGAAATCAATAAATGAATATCAAAGAAGCAGTCTCAAATAGTAATCTCAAAGTGTGATAGTCGGGTGAAAACAAATCCACTGCAATCGACTATAATAAACTACTAAAGAGAAAAGAGAATAAACTCCAATATAAGAATAAATGTCTAGAAGAAGAAGAGCAACTAGAATCTCTAAACAGCTGCAATGAATCACATATAATCAGAAGGTAAGATCTCCTCAGGCTGATAGGTAGCGTCAGGTCCAGGTCCATACTCCTGCGGGTACTCCTGCTCACCTATATCTGGAAGGGACCAGGTCCTCAGAGGGACGTAACAAGATACAAAAAGTACATACCAATAAAGTACTGAAAATAAACATCCATCGGGGTCGCCTAACCATCTATGTGAATGCAGTTTGAGAACAACTTTCCACCAAGTGGGCTATCTGGCTAAAAACTGGGATTGGCATGACTCTCTCGGAGAACCAGGGGCCTCAAAGGCATATCGTCTTTTGAACGGCAGAGGCCCGCCAAGTAGTATAGGGGTCATCACCGTCCGTATCTCCAGCGGAGCTTCCGGGTTACAGAAGAAAAAGTGTAAAGGAGCCCAAATGCCTTACTTGTTGTTCTCCCCACCCAATGCTCTAAGCATGTCATGTCCATGACACGATAAACCTCTAATAACCGCCAGGTCTACTAGCATGCAAAGTTTCTATTGGCAGTTATCCCTATCCGTCGCACGACCTATACGTACCGGTGGCCAGCCGAGTACGCAAGTCCGTGTCCTACATGTGACTCACACTCGTGTAAGAATAGTGTCATGGCCAATGAAGCATAAATGCCTCATGAAGATGGGGTAGTCTCATAAAATAGGTCTAATGCATATACATAAATAAAAATATAGTACGACGACATCGTCGTTGCCCCCAAGTTTCCATGGACGCGCAGTTTATATAGCAGTTAAAATAAATGAACTAAATAAACAGAAAATAAACATGCATGCCTCATATGGAATGTAAAATAGTACAATGGCAAGGTATACTTGCCTGGCAAGAAATCTGTAAAGTGTACGCGCCCAAATGTCAAGGACACTGAACCTGGAACTAAGGACTCCGAACAAACGTCTCTGGATATTGAAATAAATACCACCAACATTTCCGAAATGAGCAAAATAGCTAAAAAGCACATCCCTTTCGTCCAATTTGGACACAGGGGCAAAACGGTAATTTTGGGTAAAAGTGGGGTCCACGTGTGGCCCACTTTGCATCGAAAAGTGTGCCAAGGGTAACAGTCTCTAAATGGGACAAACTATAGGTCAAACAACTCTAGATGTCAATACGAACCCAACGGTATGTCCAAATATGAATTCCGATGAGCCGAACAAAATTATGTCCAAAAAGTCAACTATGGGCCCGCCAATTGGCGATCTGGTCAACCGTCTCAGAAATGCGTGAAAATTGGGTCACAGGACCAGCGCGTTACCACGAGTCCAGTGGCCAAGTTTTGCCGCAATCTGACAAGCGTGCACAAAATACGCGCGAGTTCTACAAAAATTACGACACGGTGTGTGTCCGCGGATACGGTCCGATTTCGGCGCGCACACGCATCCGAATCAGTCCCCACGAATTTTCACGTATCCGGTTATGATGCATGTACCATTCGGTATACTTGGCACATGGCAGGGCGGTCCCATTTGGCGGGACGCGCTCCATTTTCCAACTTTCGGAAAACCGAAAAAAATGGGTGCGCGCAGTTTTGTGACGAATTTAACTACGTCCACAGCAACTAATAGCATAGGGTTATTTTACAGAAATTAAACTAGGTCAGATATTCTACAGGTATCAAAAAGAATCACCGAATTCGGATCTCTGTGGTGGGAGATACGAACTCGGCAATATGGGTGGTCATTCTGGAATTCTGCGATTCCAGAATTGGGTCTGTCCGTCCACTTTGGATGCTGTTTTTCACCTAGGGGCACACGTTTTCCGAGGTTGGCTATAAAACAAATATTGGAGAGGGTTAAGGGATGATCATACCTATGAAGACGGAACAGCGTTTGGTTGAGCGAGTCGACGGAAAATCACTCCGAAGCGAAGGTGCTTCGAGTGGGATTCTGCAGGATGCGAGGTCGGCGTCGTCGGGATGGTTGGATGGCTTGGCGGGGCTTCTCTGCCTGCGGTGACGGCTCTAGATGGGAAGAGGAGGTCTGAAAATTTAGGTTAGGGTTTGAGAGAGAAATATATATATATATATATATATATATATATATATATATATATATATATATATATATATATATATATATATATATATATATATATATATATATATATATATATATTTATGATAGGGAGAGGGAATAGGAGTAGGGGGCGTCCGCGTGAAGTAAAGGGGTCGGGTCTGGGAAATGTTGAAGGGCGGGTCTCCTGGCTACTAAGTTACTAAAGTTGCAAGAGATATGGTGATAAGCAAGTGTGCTAAGTTGCTAAGAATTCAAAGTGGCCGGTCACAGCAGGTGTTCGTGTGCTGAAGGGTCCCAAGGAGCAAGTGCTAAAGATGGATATAGTTGTTATCATTGTTATTATTATTACTATTATTCTTATTATTTTATTAGATGGGTCCTTGGAAGGAATTGGCTGAAGTGGGCGGGTCTTGGTCAGTTGCTATGGCTAGATGGTTGGAACTCTTTAGCAAATGCTAAGTAAAGCATTGCTAATATTATTAGTATTATTATTATTATTATTATATTAGTAGCTTTATTTAATTAATTCTTTCTTAATCTTTTCTTTTCCTATTAATATATATGCATATATATATATTTGTATATATATAATATATATACTCATAGAAAAATTCATAGATTAGAAAAATGCACACCATTAGGCTAGCAACTGCTCAAGGGGTCTCCTACATGGAATAAATTTCAAAAAAATTCCTGATGGTCCCATAAGTCATCTAAGTGCCCGAACACCTAACATAAAAATTATTAAAAATCTATTTCTCCTATTTAGACCTAATTACTACAATTTAATTAATAATTAATAAATAAAGGGGTATATACAATTTTCTAGGAAGGGGGTTTTACACGTTTCTCGCCACCCCGCATAGCCGGCCGACCCGCTGCTGCCCTAGCCCGACTTCGCCAGAATCCGACTCCGCCCTCCAGCGCTGCCGCCACAACCCCACGCGGCCACCGCCACTCGCCTCGCCGCTGTCAGCCTCCGGACCTCGCCGCCCTCCGCCATTCCCCTATCCCTTTTCCTCCTTCTCCTTCCTTAGCCGTAGCCCGACCTCCAGTTATCTCCTCCGGCCAGAAGCCGAGCACCGCCCTAAGCCGACCCTGCCACCTCTTCCAGACACCTCCCCGAGCTCGCCGACGACCTGCCAGACCTGCTTCCACCCTCCTTCGGCGGACATAACAGAAGACTCGGCCGGATACAGGACAGGACTCGACACAGAGGATTCGACACAGTAAACCCTAACCCTAATTTCTGTAATCGCGTGTCGGACACGAGTCTGACACGAGTAAACTTGTTTTTTTCAGACCAGTTCAGATACCCATAACTTTTGACTCGTAGCTCGGATTTCGAATCCGTAAATTATATTGCGTAGCCTGTATGACCCCCTCGGTGCCCGTGCAAACCGCTCGGGGCATCGCGTCCTGTAGTGATCGCACACCGCGATCCAAAAACAGGAAAACCAACGTCCTGTTTCACCCCGAAACTGAGTGCGCCCCGCCAAACGAGACGACTTGGTCACGTGCGGTCTTCACCGATACGTGAGCATCGTAGATACGGACGTACGGGATTTCGCAGAAGCTGGATCGGATGTGCGTGCACACCAGAATCAGTGCGTATCCGCGGACACCGCCCCGTATCCGACTTTTCTGGATCTCGCTGTAACTTAGTGTACACACGTCGGATCGAGACGAAACTTGCGCCATCAGACTCGTAGCAATACGCTGGTCCTGTGAGCCAAGTTTGGTTTGATTCTGAGAACGTTGACAAAATCGTTTGTCGTGGGCTCCACAGGCACCACTCGACGGGCGATCTTGAGAATGGCTCATCTGTCACGCCCCAGTCCCAAAAATATATGGAACTAGGCCACGTGGCATTGGCCAGCTGACACGTCACTAAGGGATTACCCAATTTAATGGATCTAAAGTGATGTGCTACGCTGTCCTAAAATACTACAAGTCTAAGTACAGGTAAATCTATCGCATCCACAGGAATATCATGAAATATGGAAAATAGTGCTGAAAATATATATAGCTAAGTCTGAAATATCATAATACAAATCAGATAATATCTGGTGGGAACAAACCCACTACAAAAGATAAGCAAAATAAGATAACTAGTGCATCATCCTCGAAATATGTAGCTCCAACTCCAGTGTACTCAGGCAGACTCTGATGGCATCTCCTCTAACTGTTTCTCAGGGGCATCTCCAGTCTCCTGTCCAGGTCCATGTACTGTGGGGTAGAGTGTCTCATCTAAACCTGGCAGGAAACCAGGTCCTCAGTGGGACATAACAAGATACAGAAAAGCATGCCATGTATATGAATACTGAATAAATATCAGGGTGTGCTAGCCATCTAAGTGAATGCAATTTGAGACAACCTAGTACGTATGGGAAAGTGTGGCTAGACATATGCTGACGTAATTCACCAATCCGTAGTGACTGGCTAATATATGCCACATATGCCCTCGTTCAAGGGCACTATGCAATACACCATCTCCGAGGTGCATGGTCACCGGAATATATATATAACAGCCGTATCACTCCGTCGAGTGCGGTATCGGGATAAAGAGGTGGGTGTCCCATACGTCTTTTAGTCGTTCTTCCCGCCCAATGTAACTAATGCCAAGTCGTAGTTCTCCTGACTTTATTCTAGGCCGTGATGCACGTCGTACGTACTGGTAGCTAATCATCTACGTAAACTTGCATCCCAAAATGAAGTGCAACCTTGTTGCGTGTACCCGTGTCAGGGTCTTAAGAGGGTATTAGGATAACCTCACAGTTGATGGTAAGTCTGTAAAGACTAGGTTAATTACACTACGCGTCAACGTACATGTTGACGGTACCCGAGGCAGTCTCAGATACTTACTGTCATATGAAATTTACTAATAATAACATTCAACAGTTTAATATTTAAACAGTAAAAACTTGGCAAGGTATACTTGCCTACGCCTTTGTGCTGGAAGCACCAAGAACCTGTTCTTGCAGTCAAGTCTGAGGGGCCCTGTGACCAGGGGTCACTGACTGCGTTCCAGGTGTATTCTGTTTAGGACATACAGGGTTTGTAAATATAATTTACATAAAGAGTACATTAAATATCATTTAGATATAGATGCATGTAAAGTCCTATATAATATATATATATAGCATTTATACTTATGAAAAATAAATACATAATAATATATATATATTAATACATATAAAGTATTTAGAGCATAATAATATATAATAATTTTACACATCATAACTATTTATAGAGATAAATAAGTATAAGTACTTATATATTTATATATACAAAATGCAAGAAGAAATAATAAAATATATATATGCTATATATATTTTATGTACTACATAATATATATATATATATATATATGTAGTAATATAAATATATGTACATATAAGATTTAAAGCAATATATATATATATAAATATACTTATTTTCAAATATAGCTTATATATATATAACACATATATATAAGTATATATAATATATATAAATGCAAGGAGAAAATACATATGTTACATATATATTATATACTACATAATTATATATGTATTAATATATATATATATATATATATAAATATAAAGCAGGATATATATATATATATATATATACTTATATATATATAGCTTATATATATATATATATATATATATATATATATATAATACAATATATATACATATATACATAAATATATATTAAATATACATATAAACTGAATATATAATATGTATATATATATATATAACTAATATATTTACATGTATATAATATAATACATATAGAATATATACATATATGAAAATATATGCCTATATATATATATAAACAAATAAAATACATATGTATATACATATAAAATAATAGTAGATATATGTATATATGTATATATATATATATATATATATATATATATATATATATATATATATATATATATATATATATATATATATATATATATATACACACATATAATAAAATGAAATAAAAATGCATTATATACAATATTAATAATATTGTATATATACTTATAATATATAATAGTAAATATATATAATATACATATATTTAGTATATACTGTATTTATTTACTGTAATAATAATAATAATAATAATATATAGTAATATAGTATATATACACACACACACACACACACACACACACACACACACACACACATATATATATATATATATATATATATATATATATATATATATATATATATATATATATATAAATGAAATAATGCATATAAATAAATAAAAAAAATGCATAATATATATACATATAATATATATATATATTGTATATATATTTACTGTAATTATAATAATAATTATATAATACATAATATATATATATAAATATATAATACATTATATATAATATATATGTATAAATATACATAGAGATATATATATACATAAATATATATATAAATACATATTAAATATATAATAAAATATATGTATACTGTATAAATATACTGTATATATACAGTAATATAAATTATAATATATATTATATATTATAATATATATATATATATAAACATATATATAAATAAATATACATATTTATACTATTATATATATACACATATACATACATATACATATATATATGTATATATGTACAGAGAGGAGGTGAGTCACCTGCCACGTGGAGGGGGGTCCCAGGCCTCGTCGCCGGCGGGAGGACGGCGGCGGAGCGGTCGGCGGCTGGCCGGGACGGCGGTCACAGCAGTAGTGGCTGCTAGCAGTGACAGCTACAGCGGCAGCTTGCAGCGGCGGCAGTGGCGCAGCCGGCGGCGGAGGCGGCGGTGCAGGTGGTCTGGATGGTGGGGGTGGTGATGCTGATGTTGTTGGTGATGGTGGTGTGGCCGAGGCTGGCGGCGGGTGGCGGTGGCTAGGGCGGGGTGAAGTGGTCGGAGGGGAGGCCGGGGAGGTGGCGAACCGTCCGGCGGAGGTCCGGTGGGTGGCGGTGGTCGGAGGGTGGAGCTGGGTAAGTTCGGGTTGAGGGGGGCTGGGGTGTTTATATAGGTTTTAGGGCTAATGGCATTGTGTGTAAATAGTTTGAAAATGAGGGGTATTTAGGTAATTAATTAACTGAATATTTGTGGCTGATATTTTTAGGATATTTTGGGGTGGGCCCCATGCCACGTGTACGGTCCACGTTCATCGGCCAATAGGAAAGTGCCACCTCGTACTGTAATTTACAGAAAAACCCCTATAATTCCATAAATTACAGAAAAGTCCTAAAATTGGGAAATTGCACAATTATGCAATTTGTCTGATAAAATACCATGTTCCCAGAAAATACTAAAATGCTCAGAATTGAGAGGAAAAGCTGTGGGAGGGTCCTGAGGGGGTGGGGGTGAGTCTGGGCAGGGGCAGGGCCTGGTTTCTGGATGATACGGGTCATCGTATTTATTATTTAATAAATACTGTGCACGGTGTTCACTAATTATTTAGGGCCAGGTAGGGTCATAATTTTACTACGGTGTCAATACACTAATTGTAGTATAATTAGAGTAGAATAATTACGTATTTTTGTTTGGGCAAAACTGGTGCAGGTTGGGCCTCAATTCCTAGGGGTACAGAGATGGGTAAAGAGCAAGAAATAAAATCAGGAAATAAATACGGACTTTTGTAACGATATTTGTGCGTCTCAAACGAGGCTTAAATAAAGCATCTGGGAGTTGCACAAAATTCAGAAAAATAGTCTAACATGTCTAGGGCAGGTATGTGAACTTTGTTTGGGGATAATAGTTAGTGTAATGCCCTAATTAATTAGGTGATTGACAGGTGCATAATCAATAGGATATGTAAGCAAAATAAATTTAAAAAGTTGCAATAATTCTAATTAGCTAAAATAAATTTTAAAATACTGAAATCTGGTCGAGGGAGTTTACATCATCGGAATCCAATTCTGGAAGTTTTGTTGGGTTCGTATCATCGTTCCTGACCTGTTGACACTAAGTTGGACTATTTTGGAGACCTTTGACCCTGACTCGTTTTTCGGTGCAAAGCGGCCCACATTTGGACCCCGCCTTGACCCAAAAATGATGTTTTTGCCCTTGTCTCCAAATTGGACTCAAGGACAGGCGTTTCTAGCTGATTAATATTTTCTGAATCTGATGGTGATGTTTGTTTCAGCAACCGAAGCAGTCCCTGCAAATCCAGCTGTTGCCAGAGCCACACTTGGAGCCGAAAACCCAGGCAAGTGTACCTTGCCAATTTGCAGTCTTTGTTACATATTTCTTGGCTTATATATATATATTTTGCATGCTTGACCTAGGACCGTGTGACTTACTTAGCGTCCGATTATAGTCGGGTGCCAACACCGTACGCGGGTTGTGTAAAGTCAAATAGAAATGGATACCGAAACCCTTTGTATTCTCGTACTTGCATTATCAAGTACGTATACCCAGGACACTTGACACAATACATGTTGACAGAATCTTCCTGAGATATTCAAGGTGATTCTGTGTAGGATACAGGATGGACATAGACATTATATTCTTAGATTATGACTTGTTGCATTAGCTCTGATCTCACGTGACATGGACATAAGACGTTATGAACATGAGACGTGCGATTACATTGGGTGGGGAGAGACACACAGGCTACAGGCTGATATATATATATATATATATATATATATATATATATATATATATATATATATATATATATATATATATATATATATATATATAATCCCTATTATTGCGGTGCTCAAGACTCTAAGCCCGAGCTTGGCCCACTACTAGTTATTTACTGCTACCGGCTCCCCGACACAGAGCTTGTAGCAGTCTCAGCCTGAGTACTAGTGATGCTCTCAGTCGCATTTTCACATAGATGGTTATGTAGTTACCCTGCTTATTTCATTTACTATTCTACTGCATTATTTTGGCTGGTATTATTTGTACCTTGCTATGTCCCCTGAGGACCTGGAATGGATTATGTCCCCAGGTTTAGCAGAGGAGATCCACTCTGAGGTTTACAGGACAGGTGCTTTAGCAGGAGCAGAAGCAGGTTCAGGAGCAGGCATTGGAGAAGAACCAGGAACCAAGGACTAGGTGATTGTCATGGATTTCTCTGAGTATATGTTCTTCCATACTCAGTCAGTGATGTTATTTACTTTCTTGTTTAAAGAACAATTGTATCAGACTTGATTATCGGGTTGTTCCCCGAATACCCTATTGTGACTTGATGTTGGTGACTTATTTCCTTTTGTTGATTTGCTTTATTCTTCTGTGGATGAGATTAGTTTTAACATATTGTTTTAGTAGACCCGGACTGTTGTAATACAGCTTAAGCATGCCCCGATGGATCCATTAAAATTGGGTTTGACCATCGGTGTGTACTGCTGGCCATTGCCACGTGTCCGGTCCCTTGATATTTTGGGACTGGGGCGTGACACAAGTTTCGTCTCGATCCGACGTGTGTACACAAAGTTACAGCGTATTCCAGAAAAGTCAGATACGGGGTGTTAATGTCCGCGGATACGCGTTGATTCCGGGGTGCACGCACCTCCGAATCGACTTCTGCGAAATCCCACACGACCGTATCAACGACGCGCACGTTTCGGTAAAGACCGCGTGCGACCAAGTCGTCCCGTTTGGCGGGGCGCACTCAGTTCCGGGGTGAAACAGGGCGTTGTTTTTCCTGTTTTTGGATTGAGGTGTACGATCACCACAGGACGTGAGGCACCGAGCGAGTTGCACGGGCACCGAGAGGGTTATACAGTCTACGCGTAACAACTGACGCAATCTCAAATGGAGTTACGAGGCGAGAGAAAACGATACCTGAACGGGGCTCCGTGAACGCTGGATTCCACGTGTCCGAGAGTCAAATTTGACGCGAGCTGTGTCCTGGTCGTGTCCGCTGCGCTGTTCAGGCTGAGTCGTGTCCTGGTTCAGAGGCTACTGTGTCCGGGTCAGGGCTGCTCGGCGGACACGGCGGAGGCGGAGTCGTCTTGGCTAGGGCTCCGGCGAGGGCTTCGTCGACCAAGGCTGCTCGAGCAGAGGGTCTCGAGGGTGCTGGCCGTCGTGTCGGAGGGAAGACGGGGGCGGGGGAGGCTGTAGAGGCGGTGAGGAGGTCGGGGGTTGGGGCTGGTGCAGCGGGCGGCGAGGATGACCGGGGACGAAGGCGGGGAGCGATGATGGTCGGGCGGAGCGGCTGTGCTGAGGCGGTGAGGAGGTCGGGGGTTGGGGCTGGTGCAGCGGGCGGCGAGGATGACCGGGGGATGGCTCGACGGTAGGGGTGTGCGGAGGACGGTCGAGCTAGGGTTCAGGCGAGGGTCTCGGCGGCAGAGGTGAAGAAAGGCGGCGGCGAGGGGTGATTAGGGCTACACGAATCCCAATAGGGGGTTTTATACGGCGCCGCCGGGTCGGAACAGTATTTCCGACCCGGTTTTGGGGATTAAGGGTTCGGGTCGAGCGGGTCACGGGTTGGGCAAACCCGATCAGACCCGTTAAGGTCAGGGGTCCGGTCCGGTTGGATTTAATCCGGTTTGGTTGGGTTTGATCCGGTTTAATCATCTAATGGTTTTTAAGGCTTTAAACGCGTCTCCGGTGTCCAATAAATACACCGAAAAATACCACATGGCCGGTTTTTCATTTTACACCATAAAATATTATTTTCATAATATTTTAATATCAATAAACTGTATCTAAAAGTCCTTAACCCTTAATTACCTTGGTTTTTTTCCAGAACTACCGAAAATCCGAGAAAATTATATTAAAATTTATTCTGAAAATTAGGGTGTTTACACGGTTAGGCGACCCATTGGATGTTTACTTTTCAGTACTTTATTGTCATGTTATTATGTATCTTGTTACGTTCCTCTGAGGACCTGGTCCCTTTCCAGATATAGACGAACAGGAGTATCCGCAGGAGTACGGACCTGGACCTAACGCTACTTACCAGATAGAGGAGGTCTTACCTTCGGAGTATCTGTGATTTTATTACCGCTGTTTAGAGATCCTTGTTGCTACTTCAGTATAGTCGTTTTGTAGTGGATTTGTTTCCATCCAACTATCAGACTTGATACTCATCTTTGATATTCAGATATTATTCAGCTCTTTATTCCTACTTATTATTTGTGTTGTGGATGAGATATAGATTATGTGTGACTTGTTGTGACAGTATATTACCACTGGTGGATTGGATATTCATGTACAACGTACGTGTGTATATGGTTTCCATATATTGGAGTTCGTATACATATGGCTGGGCATGTTACGTATTCCTAGTCCTACGTATTTTGGGACTGGGGCGTGACACATTGTCAACCAAAAAGCCAAGAAGATAAAATCAAGAAAACGACTTTAAGAAAGAAGCTAATTGATTCAAAGAAACATGTACAAATTTGTCAAAAGAATCAATAGCTAAAATATGATATAAGCACAAGTTTAAAGATACAAGTATAAGATACTCTTCAAATCAAAGTAAAACTTGAGCTTAAGCTATATGCATATATAAAGATATTTACACAAAAATATATAACAATATAATAAATACATGAACATCATATGAATATAAGAGATTAATTATATAGTCATGTATCCTTAATGAATAGTTGAAATGCAATCATAAAATCAAACATGTACAAATAAGCTTTATTTGGCAAAACATAATTAATTCACAAGAGATTTGTCAAAAAGAAGCACAAGAATCAATAGTGAATATATTATGCAAGCACAAGGTTAAATAAAAGTATATACTTTTTAAGCAATAAAAAACTAGTGTTAAACGCATATATTCATAAGAATCAATTATATTAAATATGACATTTAAGAACAAATCAGTGAGGAGTAACTATCTTAATGATATAAAAAGGAAGAGACAAAAATATTTACTCAATTCAAAGTTTCAAGATCCTATGGACTAGAGTAATATGCATACTTTATAAATAAGGACTAAGAAATTATAACATGCATATATAAATGTGTCACACTAATAAAAAATAAGTAATATACTACATAGTGTGAACTAATCATTTTAAGTTTAAGCAACTAGTCATGCTAAATAAAAGTGATTGCAAGAGAAATACACAAAGCATGCTAGTATCATATATCTCATATTAATTCATATAATAAACAACTAAAAGAAATCAATGAGAGCTAGTAGCAAGACAAAAAAAAAGAAACATGCTAGATTCTATAAATTAAGCCATTTATGTAAGAATCGTTTAGCATGTTACCAAATTGGTTCTAGTGGCCATATTTGTGTTGGTGCAAATGCTTGTAAGATGACCAATGTAACTTTGCAATCACCAACATGCTTCATGGTGCTATATCTCGGCACAAGAAGCTCCACCTACAATATGAGGCGAAGACTTTGGTATCCAAAATAAATTTGGATCTACATTTGTTAACTTTGGGAACCCAAGTAGCATTTACTCTTGCATTGGTAGTAAAACTCCTACCAATAGGGCAACTAAAACTCATGTGTCCAATGCGAGAGCAATAAAAGCACCAAATGCTAGTGTGTGCACATGTATCAGAAGGAGCATGGTTGTGATCATGTGACATACTAAAATGATGAATATCTCTAGTGTGAGCATGAGAAGATTTGGTTTTAAGAATATCATGTTTTGACAACAAATCATCCTGCATACAAGTAAAAGAATTAAATTTAGCATTTAAAATATTATTCTCTTCTTTAAATAAAGCAATTCTAGAGATAAAAAAAATTATTTTATTTCTTTAAAGCATCAATAGAAGAATCACGCAATTGAGATAACACATGAGTTTGTTTCTTGAAATCATCTATTGATGAGGAGAGAGTTTTTATTTTCAAAATTAAAGCATTATTTAAACTCTTTAAAGAAACACAAGATGAGTTTTAAGAATCAAGTTTAGATAATAAATTATGGTTTTTATTTCTCAATAACTCATTTGCTTCTTCTAAATGAGTAACCTTTTCATAAAGTTCTTCATTTGTAAAATGAAGGTTATCAAGAATCTCTAAGGATTGGTTAACCATAGCTTTTCACTTAGAGCATTTTTTGCATTTAGAAGAAACATGATTGTCTATGCTACTAGAAAAATAATTCTCTTTATCGGAGGAGGAATATGATGACATAGATAATAAGGATCAACTCTAAGGATGTTAAGCTAAAAGAAATAGAGTCCTTGCTCTGATACCAATTATAGGAACCCTATAGGGGGGTGAATGGGTAACCGTCAACTCGATTTCGATAATCGACTAACTATGATCTGACATAACTCAATACGGCACATAAAATAACGATCGTTGTATCTCTGTTACTTCGCTGAAGACATGCTGCAACAAGTCTACAAGCTGTGTTATTGAGTCAGTATTTTATATTCATTAAGTCTAGGACAAAATGTACATCAGGTTCGTATTGGCACTAGGAAACTCAAACCCATATTAAACCAGAACCTAGTCCACTCAAAATAACCTGAACCAAACCAAACCTGGACCCAACATTCTGAAAACAGACCAACAGAACTCGGGGCGAACTCGAGGAAAACTCGGAGCAAACTCGGCCATCGTAAGACCCAGTTTGCAACGTTACTCCGTGAGACCAGGATTCTAACGTTCGATTTTCTGAACGTTGGAAATCCGAACTCGGCCCGAACTCGGTTCAGAAAAACCCTATAAATAGATATTGAATTCCACATTCTTATTCACTCATTCACTCTCTTTCATATCTCTATCTTCTTGAGCTATAAACTTTTCTATTCCCAAGATCAACTCCCAGCCTTTTAGTGTCAACGCAGTTCCGATTTAGAAGTCTGATCGAGTTGTAAAAATCTTGGTTTGTCAAGTGCTCTAGTGTTTGAAGTCGGCGTGCCCTTCGGATCAAACGCACGTGTAAAGTCTTTCGAGCTTTCGGATCAAAGCTCGATGTTGTAAGAAGTTTGCAAGCCTTCGGATCAAAGCTTGTGATTCACTGTTGGTGATTATAGTGGATACAACTCCGAGCAAGAGTTCCCGGGCCTGGACTAGTCCTCTCAGAGGAAAACCAGGATAAAATTACGGTATTTGCGTTTGCTCTTCTCAACTCTTAGTTTACTGCATATTCATAATTAATATATTTGTTGGTACATATACTGCCTTTACGTGGCTTAATTATTAATTAGGATTTATTATTTTTCCTGCACACACGCACTCGATTCACCCCCTCTAGAGTTGCCCTAACGGTCCTACACGAACCCCCATGGGGGGCGCTGCCCCCTCGACCCCCGTCTGCTGACCGGACAGTGGAACCCCTGAGTGCGTGGCTCCGGAGATGTCATAGGCGGTTCAGAGAAATCTTGTGGGATGACGTCGTCTTTGCCCCCATCATAATTTTTTTATTGCATATGTCCATGTTTGATCTTGCTTATTGATTTTCTGCAAATACAAGTTAGACAAACAAAACAATATACATAGTAGCAAGTATGATAACATTTAATGCATATTTGGACTATACTGAGTTTAAGTATTCAAAGTAGTGATAACATGAATATTAGTGATGTCATAATGTTAAATAGAATAGATTAACCATATTCAAAAATATAGTTAGATCATTGTGCTAACAATCTCCCCTTTTTTTATTATGGCAACTCGGTTCTATTTAAGATGGCTTTAATAGAAGCTCATATCACTAATATGTAAAACAATAAGCATATATCACTAAAGGTGGAAGAAGAATATAAATTCTATAGTGATTTCATGATTGGTTAGTGATATTTAAACGGCTAAACTTAATCGATTCACCATATTCAAAAATATGATACAATCAATGGGCTAACATGTACCTTTTGAGTTATGTCTTGTAGACCCTTTTACTCCAATTTTTTTTTACTTTGGAAGTGTCTCTGGCTCCAAAGTTTCGTCCTTCATGATATTCTTGATTTCTTTATCCTTGGAATCTCTTCGCTTCTTGTTTTGTATCGTTTATTCAATACATATTGGTTCACAATCGACAAAAATACAAAAATGTATTAGATTATTTTTTATTATTGATTATTTCAATCTCCTCTTATAAGATTTTCATGTGTGGATCATTTCTTTCGTCCAAGGATAATGGTCAAAAGTAATTCTTGAAATGGTCCTAGCAACACAAACAGAGTAATAATCTCTTGTACTTCTTCATGGTCTTTCTCTTTATCCTCTTCTTCCATAAGACTAAGTTATAACTTGCTTATAACATTCAATTGATGCAAATTTTCTTTATTAGACAGTGTCTCGACTCGCAACAATCTTTTGTATTATTTCTTCTTTACTGTGTTTACTTTCAATGGGATTTCTGGTTTATCTTTAAAAGTGAGATAATCACCAATGAACTCGTCAAGATCCATAAAGATGTTTGTACTTTCACACATTTTCTTGATGCCAGGGTACCATATGTTCTCTATATTTTATTTTTATTTTTCTTCTTCTTTCCTGCGTGCAAATACTAAATTATATTTTTCATCCATTTTCTCTTCAACATAGTGAGTATTCTCCTACAAATTGATAAATGCATTTCTATAATCTGATGCATAATGTCCAATCTTAAAAAAAATTATAACATTTAACATGAGATTTGTTATAACTCTAGCTTACATTTTTTCTTGTGAAGCTTCCCCTTCCATCCTCTAGTAGGATAGTTTGGGCCTCTTTCTCCATTGGTGAATGTCTTGTAATGAGTTCTCTTCCATGACCTTGACCACGATAACAGCCACGACCACTTTGAATTCTTTGGTTAATAAAGCTTTCTTCTTTCTCCTTGAAGATGAGCTTCGTTTGAAGGACTTGCTCCAATGTCTCTTGCTTTTTCTTTATCCTTTCTTTATATGCTTGTAATCAGCCATTGATCTTAGATCCCAAGTCTTTAGTTTCTTTAATAGTTACTATAATATACTTAAACTGTGAAAACAAAAAGCGAAGGATTTTTTCCATCACTCGAGTGTTAGTTAAGCTTTCACCATTTCTTTTTAATTGATTAGGAATCGTCAAAACTCGAGAAAAGTAGTCCGGAATAGTTCCAAACCCTTTTACATGTAAGCTTCAAATTTGCCTCTTAAAGTTTGAAGGTTTACCTTCATCTTCTCCTCCTCTCCTATGGAAGAAATTTGAAGTTTCTCGCATTCTTCTTTAGAGGTTGTTGCACTTGAAATCAACTCGAACGCATCATCATCCATGACTTAGTAGGTGATGAAGAGACATTTCTTGTTCATCTTTCTTGAAAGCTTTCAACATCTCTTTTAGAGCTTAAGATAATAAAATCTCATATGTAGCTCAACATAGCATTTTTCGATAATCCTCATGCATCTTGTGCTCCGAGCAAAACTTTATCTTAATGTTCCAATTGGTATAGTTGCTCTTGTTAAGACTGGGTACTTGGAAGGGAGTCATCTAGCATGCCATCTTCGACCTCGAACTGCCTTACTCTGATACTACTTTGTCGGAATGGTGGTAGGCCAAATGGCTAGAAAGAACTAATCTAGAAGTGGAGAAAATGTAGAGAGAAGAATTTTGATGGAAAAAAGATTGGTAGAAAAAAAAACTTTAAGATAGTAATAAGCGTGTAATGTTTGTTGTGTACAAAATGAAAAAAGAAAAAACATATTTATAGAATTTTTGGAAGAGTCTACACAGTTATGAAAATATAGCAATGTATCATTCTAAACTCTTTTGTAATTATAATATTAGATTTTTTTTTTTTACAAGCTGGACATTTTAATATTACCAAGAACATTCTAGACATGACATATCCTAGAATATGAACTAAGCACAAAACAATGGCCCAATGACACAAAATAAAGTTCAATTATAGTAGCCAACAAGATTTTGCGGGCACAAAATTATGGACACAAAATCAAGTTTATTTTCAACAGAAAAATGATGTCAGATTAACAATTATATTAGCATAAATGGAAAATGTAGTGCAAATATATTATATGTATAAAATGGGAACTTAACCTGGGACCTCTAATTTAAGACAAATAATAAGGGCACTACGAAAATTGATAGGGGCATCATAGGATTTGGGACAACACACTTAAGTAAAAAAAAAATTAGAGGCTAACATAACATTTGCTACAGGACCACACTATTCTTCTTCTTCTCTAACACAACACTACTGATCTTCCTTTTCCTTTCAAACCATAATCTTGTAGTAGATACTACAAAATGAGGCTCTAGGACACCTTAGATAAAAATTTGAACCCATTATAAAGGTTCTAAAATGACAAAAATTGGCATAGTTCCATAGGAACAGCGTAGAATTGCCAAAATTTTGACAAGTCACAATACAGAGAACTCTTCTATGTATTATGACTGCTGCCAAAATTTTGGCTTTCCTATGCACAAGTTGAAAAATTAATTAGCTCACTAGGCCATGCAGATGGTCGGAACTGTCAGTAGATCAAATTCTAAACGATTCAACTCAGCATAGCTTAAGATGTGCGATAAGCGACAAGAGACATACGAGGCTCGTCATCTAAGAACCCTAAGTCTCATCAACTGAATAAATTTATTTTGTCTGCAATCATAGATTGTTGTCATGCATGGCAACTCAAAACACTAGAGCATGGAGAGAAAACACCCTATATATCATGGTTTTTTTTTTAATTTCAGGCATAACGCTCGGGGTCCGACGTAACGTTTGGAACTTTGTGCAATGCTGCATTGCATGTCTTTGTGCCCACTGTTTCCCCAACTCCCACCATTTTATAAATGGAAGGAATAATACGCCCCCGGGGCTTGATCCACTGATCTTCTGCCACCCAGCCAGGATCTTATACCTCTCCTCGGTAACCACAAGAGTCGCTCGAGTTCGGTCCCTATATATCATGTTCACAAGTTACTTGGTTTGTAGAGGAAGTTTAGCCTTGTCTATTTCGCCTACTAGCTTTCACATCCAATTCCATCGGAGCAATTGAGCAACCACGTTGTCGATAGGACGCACGTGCACACATGCGCACTGCGTCTCTTATCGGCAAGCGAACGAGTATATAATAAAATTATTTACTTACTCCACTTGGTAGATATTGTTGGATTTTTAACTTAAAGCATGCAACGAGGAAATCACAAAAACTAGAATTAAAGAACATACAATAAAAGATTCGAGGCAACGTGTTGTCCAATTTCACAGTGCATCCGATGACGAATCCAAGGACCAATCAACAATCTTGCTTGATTGAAGAGATTGACGAAGAGGATATTTTAAAACATTGAATATAAATCAGAATAACCAACCACATCTTTATAAGGTCTCATTTCCGACACCACAAGATATAACCCCTACAATAGTGGTCCAAAGCGGAAAAAAAAAGGAAAAACGTGGTTTGACATAAAATAAATTTAAAAAAAAAAGTAGAGAAAAATAGCGTCCGAACTCCAACGCCCTTTTTAAGAAAAAAATCTATAAATATTCTTTGTACTTCGAACACTAAATACATCCAGCAGTTGTTCAAGTATCGATTTAAGAAAAAAAAATCAGTTTCGCTTTAAGAAAAAAATCAGTTTCAATTTCGGTTTTAAAATACTAAAAAAAATATTCGATTTCAATTTTGGTCCAAAATCGAAAACCAAATAAAATTTGTACAATTATATAAAAAAAAATCAAATCTATGCATATTTTGCTAATTAAAATGTAAAAATTGATAAAATAATTCTTTGTACGCATTTTGAAATCCAACTTTGATAATTTAACTAGTCTAACTTTAGATACAACTTCAAAATACAACAAATATGTATATAAAAAATTATAATTTTTAATATAATTTAACCATAATTACAACTTTGAATAGTTCAACTTAGGATATAACTTTAAAATATAATAAATATATATATATATATAAATTATAATTTTTAATATAATTTAACTATAATTTCAGCTTATTAAACAATATTTGTTTAAATAGCTCAACCGAACAAACCCGAATCGATTTAGGTTTAGGTTTTGAATTATTAAAATTTTCGTTTATTCAATTTTGACTATTTCGGCCCAGTTCAAGTTCAGTTCAAACCGATAAGCCAAATGCTCACCCCTACTTTCAGCCCATAGTTTAGACCTAGGAGATTGCAATCTATAAAAGTAATAAACAAAAAAAATTATCCTTCAACTCGTACCAATGTTTCTGCAATACTGACCGGGTCCATGTAAGATTTTTGTGCAGTTCAGACCCTACCCATTTTGAGACAAGGGCATTACTTTCCCAAGTCGAACAACAGCCCTACTCATGACACGATACAAAATTAAATTCTGAAATTCTAGTCCAAACTGATCAGGATTTCCTTGTCATCACTGATCGCACAGAACAAATCTCTTCATCACCTTATCGGAAAAGCAGGGAAAAGAACCACATGTCGATCATCAACACAACTAAATGAGAGAAGGTTCAGGGAAAAGGTCTCCAAATCTACAAGCCATTTCATTGAGAGAAGGTTCACACAAATAAAATGCCTTCACATAAAAATTTTCCGTCTTGTGATTAGTCTGAATATAAAGATTACAAAATAATATTGCTACTAGGCTTCAGACACCTTCACATATCATACACTAAAGACTGGAATCAATAAAATATATATAAGAAAATGAAAATAATAAATGAAAAGTCAGCAAAAAGGTCTTAAGTAGCTTTGCTAAGCAACTGAGTCAAATATTATATCAGACATTAACAGACTACACAACATCAAGTAATGGTTGATTGCACCAATACCTCTTCGTTTTTATATGATATGCTAAGCGATGGGGAAACTACAGTTATGTATATAAAATAACCTTCTTCACCTATATTTCACTCAAAATACACATCATGGTCTTCAACATTTAGTAAAGAAAATTTCTTCAGCTTCAAAACTCTAGAAGTATATCATCACTGATATAAAAAAATTATATCAGTGAAAGAAATTGCAGCACCAAAACTACCCAGTTTGATAAAGCCAAAAATATACTGATCAAGGCAAGTGAAACAGAATGATACAAAAAAAATTATGCAAGAGCTCTCTGCTTCAGAAGAGTTAGTTGCTGACTGGTCGTACATGATGTGTATTTTGAGTGATGTGTATTTTGAGTGTGGAGCATAAGCCACAAAAACAAAAATAAAAGAGTAAAATATGGCAGAGACATACCCTTGCTCCTCTCTCTGAAGTAAACTAATAAGTCATGAAGTTTGCCAAACTAATAAGTAACGAAGTTTGCCTATCATGGGATCTTACATAATCATTGAATTATCAATAAGCCTTGCTACTTGTACCTCAACTTAATGATCAAACAGGTGTGCAAGATAAAGCAAGAAGTTAATGCATCAAATCCAAGAACTTTTAACAAGGAACCATGTACCTTGATCACAAATAGCCAAGCACACTTAATTTATAAATGGAGTGGACTTTTTCAAATTGATTTAAAAAAAAAAAAAAAAAAAACAACTAAGGGGCAAAAGACAAGGAAACTATTTACATATTTTTTACCTAGGTATCACGATTATTTTTGAGAGCCTCCGAAGATGATGCAGGAATCCCTGACCACGAGTAATATTCTGCAGGAGAGGCTAATGAATATTGTTAACATACAAGTTTGACATGCTGGCTGGATGAGTATATTATATATATACCCAACACATAAATGTGCAGCAGTTCCAGTGGAATATCAGCTCCCCTTGTTCTGATTGTTTCCACACCACATTGTCTGGGTTAACAACTGTTCTTATTTCCACTTTAGCCCTGAGCGGAAGCCATTGGTGTCTAGTTTATCTTGCTTGGTAGATTTCATCAGCATAGATGGATACGCAAGCATCTGCAGCACCAGCAGCAAGGAGTACTCTGTAGGGGTGAAAAGAGAGGCATCTGACTTTACCTATTCTTTGAGCCATGAAAGTGGGATAGTATTTTATGATACTCAGCTGCTGTCCTTCCAAATTAAAGACTTTAAGAATCTGCTTGTCTGACCCACTTGCAATTACCGGGGCATGCCTGTGAATGGCCAATGCAGTGAGGGAGCCCCTATAGGCATCAATTGTGAGATATGCCTCGGAATAATTTCTTATATCCAGAAACTGTATGTCTCCAGCTTGAGATGCATAAACTATCTGCAATTGACAAGAACAAATATAGCATGCATTCTCAAACCCAAAAAAAAGCCCAATGATACCAACATCAGATGGACAAGGTTTTATCGGAAGTATTGGTTCTCGGTTGCTATTGTCTAGTTACTAAATGATCAAAGTAAGAATAACAACAAACATCATAAAAGTTGCAGTATAGGAGCAGCACAAAAGCCGCACAAACCCTTAAACAGGATAAGATCGAAAGAGTACATAACTCTTAACACTATATGGTCTAAAGACTTCATGAGAGCAAATGCATGAATGTTCCAGTAAGGAATTAAAAAAAATGAATGTGCCGTAAAACTACATGGCACTTCTCTAGGAATGCATAGAATAATCAATCCAAAACTAGCCCGTCAGAGTAACAACATTTTACTAGATGAAACCAAAGAACACAGAGCTAAAAGGTAACAAAAGAGACAACAACAGCAACAACAAAGCCTTGATCACAGATTGCTGGGTTTGTTTTTCATTTTCATAGAGATCCGACAATATTTTAAGCTGGCTGTCGGCTACCAAACACAATCCTACTTTATCCAGGCTTAGGATCAGCAGTGAAAATATAAAACATTAAGCACAGGCAGAGAAGGAAACAAAATATCAACAAGAGAAAATAAATAGAATACAGGCCAATTATAAACAGACAGGCATGCTGTCAGAGTAAGACTTGACAATTTACCACATAAAACCAGAAAACATTGAGCTGAAAGGTAACAAAAGATCAACGAAAGAAAATAAACAGAACAAAGGCTAATTGGTAATTACAAACGACCAGACATTGGTCGAATAGAAACTAAGTTTGGACCATGTGGCACTACATGTTGGTTTTGCAATATCGAAAAAGAGCTAATACAAAGGCATCATCTTTCTGCATTGGTCCAAGAAAGGCAGTAGCTAGAATAGGGCATGGTCAATATAATCTTGAGATGTATTGTCCATTTCAGAGTTATTAGCTCGATAAGTTTGTGTGGGTGTTCTGAGGCTTTACTAGTACATGCTCATTGGTCTGTCAACCAGGAAACAACATCAACTTAAAAATCCACAAATTATTGCCCCTAGATCATGATAGATTTGGTAGTAGTGAGAACTATAGAAATAAGTCAGATGGTAAATTTAATGCTTAAAAGACTGTTCTGAGAGATGGTTGGTTTAAAAGATTGCACCTTCTGTAGTTTAGCACCATAATATTATTATTTTCCAGGTAAGAAACTAAGAATAGTTCAGCAGCTACAAGTCATGCATGACATGTACCTTGTTCGGATCAAGCCCAGGTTGAAAGCCAATCCCAACGACCCTTTCCACCCTTTCCACTCTTTGATTATGCAATCTTGTTGCGCAAATAGGCCTAAAACAGTTTTGAATAGTTTCAACTCATGTTTTATAGCATCAATAAATGAATCCAAAGGCTAATATATGACACATCTGATAGTATAAAGCAGACTCCATAATGAAGGCATAAAAGAGCTTCATGTTAACAATGATCTGAAATATGATGTGTAGCACTTACAGATCGGGAGTACGAACATCAAATATTCTGACAGAGCCATCCGCAAAACCAGCTGCAAACTGACCTCCGTGAACTTGAGAAGCAGACTATAAAAGAGAACAGATTTTTAAAAAACAGTAGTATTAAACATGAGAGAGAAATTCAAGACACAAGTTACATCAGTCAAGCTACTCTTGGTTCAAGACACAAGTTACTATAAAAGAGAACAGATTTTTTAAAAGTTAAAAAACAGTAGTATTAAACAGTAGTAAAACTTAACATCTCCAATCCAAGTAAAAGAGTTACATCGTTTAAAAAGTTGAATATAATGATTAATTATTGAATTATACAATTAACCAAAATATTAACTTTTAAAAAATATCCCAAAAAATTGCATTGTTGTTAAAAACTTAGAAAGATTTTGATGCTTCGGTAAAATATGATATCTAGAAACATTCCGAACCAAGTTTCCTATTTTGTTTAACAAACAATTGCAGTCGTTCACGTGTATTCTATGTTAATTTGTTGCATAATAAAGTTTTTTTAGGGGATGTTACATAATAAGTTACTTAATAGTTATTTGGAGAAAACATTTTGATATTTTACCAACTTTTATGCTCTCTTTTCCTTTTTCAAAAGTGAAATATTCGCAATGAAATATGTTTATGTGAAAAGTATGTCTTTTTTCTCTCTTTGTGAGGGAATGAGATATTTGTAAATTATGGCTATTTATACCATTATATTTTTAGAAAAAAAATTAATGGTGGAAGAGACATGATAATGGATAATAAGTATTTATTATGTAGTGGGAATTAATGATGATAGTGGACATTAATGATGGTTGTCTTATAATTACGAGTATACCCTTAATTATATTTTTCAAACTGATTAAATAATGCAAGTTTTTCCAATTATATAATAAAATAGATAATGTCCCTCAATTCTTAAACCTAAATGAATGTTGAACACAGAAGGTTAAGGGTAGAAACATGGCAAAGCTATAATAGACAAGTGGCATACGTGAAGAACCTGCCTACAATGTTAGCTCCGCTCTCCCTCTACTTCACTGTGGTTTAGTTCAGACTTGCCTGTACTTGGCCAAGACCCACTTTCTAGGGTTGTTGCATTTTAGTAAGGCAAATCTCAAAACCTTGTGTGGGAGAGAGAGAGAATCCTATCAGTAGGCACTATATATATATATATATATATATATATATATATATATATATATATATATATATATATATATATATCTTTCGCATTTCTCGTATCGTTTTTCGCGGATTAGCATCTCGAGGTTCTTTGATGGGCATAAAGAAATCGTCTTGGTAGCAACCACTATATATATATATATATATATATATATATATATATATATATATATATTCATGGAACTCCTACAAATTTTTCAGCATTTTTCTTGAATTTAGAGCAATTTTGCAGGTTTCCCTTGCACCATATGGTGCCACCTCATCAATATGCCACGTCATTAAGTCATAGAAATTTTAAATTACAAATCAACATATTTATTCAAATTTATTCATTTCCAGAACTAAGTTTTTAAATTTGATCTTTTTTGTAGTATATTTCGCACAATTTTAATGTTATATATATATATATATATATATATATATATATATATATATATATATATATATATATATATAGAGAGAGAGAGAGAGAGAGAGAGAGAGAGAGAGATTCACCAGAGCTGATATGTTACTGTCTGAAGATGATGAAATCGAGGAAATGTTCTGCTCTGTATCCAGATCCCAAACATGGATAGATGATAGCTCACTAGAAGCATACTGTTAATTGAGTAAACAGGAGAGAGGCATGCTTCAGAATCTTAAGAAAGGCATGCTGCAGAATCTTTAAGACTAAAAACAAACAAATAAAGGCAATAATATTATACTAGACACGAAGCATTACCAAATAACCAGATTGCTGTTGCCAGTCGACAACTGCATTTATGCTTCGCACACCAGGTCGTTGACCAGGAGTTGAACAAAATGCTGTCACAAGTTTCTGTTGACCCTTTTTAGTGTAATCTTTCCATATTCGAACATTTCCATCATCTGCAGCAAGCACAATTGTATACAACCATTTGCAAACAGAATAAAATGTTGAACTACTCACAAAGCATAAAGTTGCATAAGAAGATGGGAACTTACATGATGCAACTAGAAGCATGCTGTCATCAAGCTCATTCACGAGGCAGAGCTTAGAAATTCCTCTATCAGATAAATTATGGTTGTCAAAAGTATTACTCAGCGTAGCTTCCTCGTAATTCCACACCCTAAAATTGTATATTAAATAAATTTTAGCATATGCTGATATAAAATAATAATAATAAATAAATAAATTTTAGTAGAAGATGATATGATGGTACTTCCATACTCGACGTTCCGAAAAATTACAGTGAACAATGTTGGATTGACACTTGATATATCTCGTCCGAGGACGGGCCTAGCATTTTATTCACATACCAAGCAGCGGGAGCTTGGGCTCGACTTGTTTACACCCCCTAGCTAATATTAAAGAAGTGGAAGAGACATTTACTTGAGTGAAAATGTTTTGGTGGCATTCAAAAAAAATCATGGCCTCGCACCGGTGGCAAATACAAAGTCTGTGAGAAGGAGAGAGTTTTTTGCAAGGACGAAATCGTTCAGGGGATGCCAGGGGGAGGTGGCCATTGTGAGAGGACAATCCAAGAAGATGTTGGCTAATATGAGATGTTTACTTAGTTGTTGTGAGATGTTGAGGAGATGGTGATTGGTGTACTATTTGAGGCGGTGAGTGCTTGAGGAGACAAGTGTTGGATACGTTACTGGTGGAGGCAAGGAGAATCTGGCTTCAACGAAGCAAGATCAACAAGGTGGAAAGAGGGAGAGGAGGCGTTGGTGTTAAAGAATAAAGAGACATCGTAGAGCTATGGCTATTTAGTAAGTTAACGGACAAATATGTCTCAAGGTAGGATTGGATTTTGATAGAAAAGAACTGATGTAATTCGGGTTAGAACTGGATTCATTCGATTTCTTAAAAAACTAAAACTACTTTTTCTTTCCAGGGTTGTGCCTAGGCACCTAGTACTACGGCCAAAGAGTGTGCACCCACGCATTGATTTTGACATTGCGTCTCATTTTAGATGAAGAGAGGAACATTAAGGCGGCTGCGTAGGTGGCGGATTTGCCACTGGGCCTCGCTGTGTATGAAGAGAGGAGCTTCAGTGCGCTTCTAATTACTAGCGACTGCCGTAGCTAAAAGGTTCCTGCTTATGACATAGTAAGAACGATTTCCTTATACATGTATAGCAGCATTACTTGGAGACTTCAAATTTCGAGATTGTCTACTTGTTGAGCACGAGAACACTTGGACATATCATCTCAATTACTGTATATGAGGACACCTAAGACGTCATTGTGTTTGCGTAGCAGCGTTACTTGGAGACTTCAAATTTTGAGATTCACGACTTGTTGAGTACAAGAACACTTTGACATATCATCTCAATTAGTGTCATGACACCTAAGCCGTCAGATTTATGATAAATGATAAATTGACTTTGACACTTCAATGTCATAGTAGATTGTACTAAACATGTCTAAAAATGATTCACCTTATCAATTTTAAGCAATTGGCCAATCAATCATTAGTCATGTACTCACATATGAATATATATTATTAGCATACTATAGCTACGTCCAAGTGTCATTGTTTACAAAGCTATAGCCACGTCCAAGTGTCATTGTTTACAAAGGTTGTGGTGTTGTTGCCAAACTGGCATAGCAGAGGGGCGGGTGGATAGATAACTTTCTACCGAATGGTAGGAAGAAGCCTAGAATTCTCAAAAAGATAAACTCAAGAGAACCAATCTCGTATAGATAAACTTTCCTTAAAAAGTTATGTCTTTACAAGATGTGTAGACCTATATATATAGCCTTTAGAAAACCCTAATATTACCAAATTAAGACAAACATAATCCTAACAAATAATTAAAACTAATCCTAATAAGAAATCCTAAAAAAAAGGAAAAGAAAATTTCAAATCAAATATCCTAACAAAATCCTAATTGGTTTAAAAGAATGCTAGTTAATACATTTCCCAATTAAGACTACATCATTCCCCCGCACTCGTAAAAAACTCGTCCAACACGTCAAGATGATAATCAACTAAGACAAATCAGCAACATTGAATGTAGAAGAGAGAAATAAGTCTTCAAGAAGATCGACCACATAAGCATCGTCATTCACCTTTCGAAAAATCTTGCAAGGTCCGATATTCCTCATCTTCTGCTTGGTATAGGTTCCTGTAGGAAACCTCTCCTTACACAGGTACACTGTTACCTCATCTCCAAGTGCAAACACTCAAGTCTCTAATGATTGGCTCTCTCTTTCATAATCCTGTTTGATTCCTTAAGTTTTTCTTTACTTCTTCATGGATAGTCTGAACCTTTCCTAGCAAGTTTACAGCTCCAATGCTATGTCCATGAAGCTCCGGTAACTAAATAAGATAGAGAGCATGCTTTGATGTCTCCAGATGCACAATCATAAAAGGAGTCTTACCAGTCGACTTGTTAACCATATTATTAAAAGCGAATTCGACATGAGCTAGATATTGATCCCATTGCTTTGGTCGATCCCACAAAAACTACGAATAATATTGCCTAGCGTCTTGTTCACAGCTTCGGTTTGCCCCGTCAGTTTGTGGATGAAAAAAGTGCTATATTGTAACTGTCTTGAACAATCGCCTAAGAGTATCCAAAAATGACTTGGGATTCGTATCTCCATCAGAAATAAGTCTTTGGGACTTCATGCAATCTGACCACTTCTAGGAAGAATATGAGAACAATATTGGTAGTAGGGATGATCTTCTTGCAGGGAATAAAGTGTGCCTTTATAGAGAACTTGTCAACAACCACAAAGAATCCATACCACTTTGAATCTGGGGTAGCCCAACACGAAATACATTGACATATCCTCTCATGGACCTTCAGGAACCGGTAAAGGCGTGTAGAGACTGGTTTTTGGGATTGTCCTTTAGCACTTTGACATATCATGCACTTCTCCACAAATTTTTGCACCTCTTTTAAAGTGAAGCCAATAGTATCGCTCATCCACAAGAGCTAAAGTCTTATCTCGGTCCAAGTGTCCTCGGAGACCTCCACTGTGTAGTTCATAATAAGCCTCCCCTAAGGATCCTTTAGAAATGCATAGCCCGGTATTGTAGAATATAAATCCATCATGAATTATCAACAGCGTTGTATTCTTTTTAGCAAAATAATTTGTCCACGCCTCTTGAAAATCTTTATCATTTTCATATTGCTCCTTGAGGTACTTAAACACCACAACCTAGTCTTCAATCTTCATAGAAACAAGAAGAGTTGCATGCCGACTTAAAGCATATCGTACTTTATTTTGTTGTCCAACTTTATGCTTCATGATGAAGATTGTTTAAGCATTTCAAGAACTCATGATCAGTATAAAGCACGAACTCAAGATGAAATAAGTATTGCTCCCAATGCTTGATTGCTCGAAAGATAGCATAGAATTCTAACTCATATGCTGACCACTTTCTCCTTGACTAGCACAACTTTTCACTGAAAAAGGCAAGATTAGCTTTCTTGAGATAAAACAGACCCAATTCCAACTATAGAAGCATAACTCTCTAGAGATAATATCTTGTTGAAATTAGAAAGAACCAACAATAGTGCATTGGGCAGCTTCTCTTTTATAACTCAAAACTACGATGTGCCTCCTCATTCCTCACTACCAACTCCAGTAAAAAATGTCCCCTCTTCATGCACTCAGTAATTGGGGCCGTGATGGAACTAAAGCTTCACATAAAACTTTGAGAGAAAGTTGCCAACCCATGAAAGGTATGTACCCTAGGAATAGCAACATATCCGTAAGGAAACTGCCCTTTTTGAAGTTGATGTACAACTTATTTGCCAATCACATAGGCGTGAGAGATGTTTTTCTTTAGATTTGTTCTAAACCAAGATATTCATCGAAATACACCACTACAAACTTTTCAAGAAAAGCTTCAACTTTTGAGTCATCAATCGTGTGATGGGTATATTACTCAAACCAAATGGCACCGCCATCCACTCATAAAACCCATCATGTCTTGAATGTCGTCTTACATTCGTCTTCGGGTGGATTTGAATCTGGTGATAACGACTTTTAAATTCAATTTTAGAAAACACCTTCGATCCTCCAATTATGTCCAGCATATCATCCGGAATAGGAATGTGATGTGCCACTGTTATCTTATTTATGGCGCTGTTGTCAAACACAAATCCTTCAACTTTCGTCATTCTTAGGAACTAATGAGGCAGGAACAGCTCAAGGACTCATAAATTTCCGAATTTACCCTTTTCTCAACAAATCATCAACATTTTCTTGTAGTATCTCATTTTATTTTGGGCTCACTATGTACCGGGAAAGATTCGGTAAGCTAGCACCGAGAACTAAATCGATATGATGTTGCACGTCTCACATATGTGGCAGTCCGGGTGTGGTTCCTCAGGGAATACCTCCTTGAACTATGTCAGTAAAGATTGTAATTTAGCAAGAACAGATAACAGGGGATGGACAAGGGCACCTTTTGCTCTTCGCCTCTCATAACTAGAGCATAGACGACCAGTAAATCGCCTCGAAATCAACAATATTAGCAACCATGAAAGATTTTCCTTCTTCCACGAGCTTTGGGCTTATTGTCTTCCTTCAAAAGTACAAGTATAAAATGATTACATCCTTTATGAATGAATATACATTATCCTTCTTCTATGAGTGGCATGTAAATCATACTCCCAAGGCCTACTCAATTGCAGGTGGCATGCATTCATGTCGACTATATCACATATATAACCTCTGAAAGGAACACAACAACGTTCGGTTACATGAATTTCACATATTGCTTTAATCTAGACGGTCTTGTAGGGATTATGATGCTTTTCTGTCGATAGCTGGTCTTTGACTTGGAAACAATTTTTCGCTAGTGCCTCTATCGAAGATGGCATTGCTAAAATGTTGGCGGATATCGCAATGAATTCATAACAGATTGACATTAGGGATCATCCTTCTCTTTGCAAGCCAAGATAAGACAACATGCATCCATCTCGACTATATCACATATAACCTCTGAAAGGAACACAAAACGTTCGATTACCTGAATTTCACTAATTGCTTTAACCTAGTCGGTCTTGTAGGGATTAGGATGTTTTTCTGTCAGTAGTTGAAGTCTTAAAGACGTCCCTAGAAACAATTTTTCGCTAGAGGCTCTATCAAAGATGGCATTGCAAAGATTTTGGTGGATAACACAACGAGTTCAAAACAGATTGATGTTGGGGATCATCCGTCTCTATGCAAGCCAACATTAGATGACTCAAGATATACGAAAATGACTAATGCTCCACCTCATAGGATTCTCCTTCTGCATAGCAAATTGCGCGTTCCCTGTTTGTGTAGTCATCTTCCTCTAGTTCTTCTATTCCGTCATTGGTATGAAAAGTCGTATTGACTTGAATTGAAGCTTGACAATCACTAGAACAATGACCTGTCTCAGCTCTCCACCCTTGCAGCACTTTTCAGGTATAGGTCTTGCATAAGCATTGCTTGTTACTTGAGTGCTGCTTGTTACCGTTCTAGTTTGTCTCCCAGAGGTGTCTTTTGTAGCTCCAGTAGTTTATCGAGACGTCATATTATAAATTGTTGAGGGTTGCTTTCAACTAACTTCATCTTCGGTTTTTCTTTATTGTTTGCAGATAGCTTATAGGAGTCTTGAACTGACAACTTAATGTATGGAGACTTCATCTTGTTCGTCTATGCTTTAGCCTTGATAGCTAGATTGTAAGGTTCATCTATGGTCCAAGACTCCAAATCGTGCACAACTCAAGCCTATCTTGTATTGCTACACAAAGGCCATTGATGTAGCGCTACAAACATGTTATACCTCCGTTCCTACCAAATCGGTTCGCGCCTAAAGTCGATGGAATTCAGAGGTATATGTTTCTACTCCAATGGCTAAATAAATTTTGTTCTTAATCTTGACGTAAGAATTTGTACATTAATTCGCTCCTAGCCCAATCTAGATTGGAAGCTTGTCTTGACGTTCTCAATAACTCTGCTGATTTTTCTACCGAGCACTTGCGTCGCCATTTAGCTTGTAAGCAACTAAAGGAACCCTTTTCGCCATTTGGAATTTCATGAAAGTAGAAAAAGCTTTTCAAGTTTCAACATCCAATTAAGAAAGTTCTTTAAATTCATGCAACCCAAGAAGGTGGGAAGATCCTTAGCCTATTGCAATTGGCTAAATAAATTTTGTTCTCAATCTTGAGGTAAGAATTTGTACCTTAATTCGCTCCTAGCCCAATCTCGAATTGGAAGCTTGTCGTGACATTCTCAAAAAATCTGCTAATTTTTCTACAGAGCACCTGCTCTGCCATTTAACTTGTAAGCAACTAAATGAACCCTTTTCGCCATTGAAATTTCATGGAAGTGGTAAAAGGTTTAAGTTCCGAGTCTTCAGACATCCAATTAAGAAAGTCCTTTAAATTAATGCAACCCGAGAAGGTGGGAAGATTCTTAGCCTATTGTCCGTAATAGTTTCTCCAGATTCCCTTCGTCGACTCCCAAATCATCCATGGCAAAGAATATTTTTTTGTCAGATCCCATATTATCTTCAATATCATAATTGTCACCCGTTTGATCATCATACTGATCTGGTGTTGTGAATCTTACACTTGCTTGTTGACGTCGTAAACTATGGTGAGATAGTGGCAGTAGAGTACAGTTGCGTGAGAGATGTTATGGAGATGACGGCAGTTGTTGGCAATAATTTGGTGAAGGTAGTCTTTCATCACTGTCGAGAGCAATACCATGAACGTCTGTGCATGGCACTCTTGATAACAATGATTCCCATCGATCCTCAAGGCGACAAACGTCACTTTGATCTCTATAGAGATTGTTCCAAACAATCGACTTGTTGAATGAGAGTATCGCGAGGGTTGTTCTATTTTACGTTGTTGGCCCTTTAGTCAGAGACTCTGAAAACAACTAGCATCAAGGTTGTGAAAAGTGCTAGGCGCTAGTCAGGCGGGCAACCGCCGCCTAGCGCCTAGACGGCCTCCTAGATCTAGGCGGTTCAAAAAAAAGATAAAAAAAATCCAAAAAAAACTACTAAAAATTGCAAAAAAAAGTCCATAAAACCCTAGGGGGACTAGACAGGCGCCTAGGTGGGCATCGGACTGGCACCAGGCGCCTAAGCCGTCTTTTAGAACAGTGACTAGCATAATGGAGGGGCGGGAGAATAGATAGCTTTTTAGCGGTCGCTATTTCTATCGGTCAGTAGGAAGAATCCTCGAATCTCTTGGAGAAAAAGAACTCAAGAGAACCAATCCCTTATAAATAAACTTTCATAATAAAACAATTCAATGTCATTAGTCATTATACGGTGTGTATGCCCTCTAAGCCTTTAGAATACCCTAGCATTACGAATCATAATCCGACCAAATAAATAAAACTAACCTTAATAAAAAAATCCTCAAAAAGAAAAAAATCAAATCAAATCTCTTAAACCAAATCCTAATTGATTTACAAGAATCCTAACTTGTATCTTTCCTAATTAAGACTCTACATCACAAACATATTGGATACCTAGAGAACTGACACCCATATCCAGTTCCAAGTTAAGCTGCTTAAGAGAATGTAAGTTAACTATGCAATTTTAGTCCAGTAATATTCCAGTTACAGCACTGACAAGCAATAATTTGACCTTACATTTAAGGGTATTTCTTTTCCATTCCACGAGGCATATAGGGACTATTTGATAGTAGTAGAAGTAATTAATGTACAAATATCTTTCCACCTTTTCTATGTATTATATTGCCATTGAGGTTTCTCATCTGATCATTGATTACTCAATATTACAATGTCCCATATCGAAAAGCATATGCGGAAAGAAGATCAAATTATTGATTGCTATCTAGCCCTCCTACAAACAAACCAATATAAGTCATCCAGAAAGTCCTAGTTGATTCACAATACCATCAATATTAAATAAAGATTGACGTCTTTGACCATTACTGAACAACCCTGTTTCCTTCAAGCAGTCAGTAGTTGTAGTAGCTATTCTCAGCTCATTGAAGAAAAGAAAATACACTTGCAACTTTTGGTTTAAAAAAAAACTTAATATGAGGCAACTTCTGAAGGCCAAAAATATCATCATTCAAACTAAATTCACTTAGTATTAGAGAAATGCATCACCATGAACAGTGACTTCTCCTAGAAAAGAAAGTAATCTACTAGTGCATCACAGCACCTCACACTTGGATACCCCCTAACCGAAAATCACAATAATTTTTTAAGGATGTACAAGAATTTGATTATTTCTTTTCGCACAGGAAGACTGGGGCAGTAGCTATTCAGCAAGGAAGGCCAAAACTGTGCATTGAACTCCATGATAAAGCAATTAAGAAATTAACAGGATGGAAAGCTTTTCATTCTCCTTTACAGGAAGACTCACCCGGTCAAATCAGTGCTGGTTGCCCTCGTGTTCCTTTGTGCAAAGAAAATGGTTGGGTGCCTATTGGCACTCTTAAATTCTTAGATAAGACCATGAGCAAATTCATATGGGGAGACGAGAAGAACATCTAGAATTGATTAGACTGATTAGAAGTTTTTGAACAATTTAGTCAACTTAAATCCTCCCTGGACACCTAGACTCTTGACTTCCTCGGTTCGGTTAGTAGATACAACAAAAAATATTCCCTTGGGAGATAAGCTTGTAGAAGTCCAACAACCAGATTTAGATGCTTTACGAAGTATCTTGGGAGAACTAGAAAATGAAATGTATATGATTCATATTATGCCCTCCAAGAATTTCTTCTCCGATTGGGTACCTTGGGTTCCCTCCCTATGGTTACCAATACACATTTCTGAAATTCTTGTCAAGCGTATCTAATTATCCACGGTAATGTCCAAGGTGTGGTATATGGTCACTACATAAAAGCTAGTAACCAACAAAAAGTATCCCTAAAAGACGATGACAATCAATAATGGAATCTGCGAACATACACCGATCAAAATTAATTATTAGGTGACTAATAAAATACAATAGATGAATATAATAGTAAAAACAGAGAGAAGTTGAAGTAGCCATACTGTAATTACCTGATTCTTTCATTCTCATCTGCAGCAACAACAATAGGTGAGAAGGGCAATAATACTGTGGCCTTGGAACCAGTTTCAAATTTGGTATCCCAGCTAGCAATTTGATTGTTTATCTTGCATACAGCTGCAACTCAAAGGTATATTTATATCCATAAATAACAACAGCAACATGAATGAACAACATCACTAAAAAATTGAAGTAAAAGGCAGATGATGATGTCTGATTGGTGTTCACTCACAGGAATGCTGACATTTAGCAATTCGATCAAGTGCAACTTTCTCCCTGTCTTCTCTTCTAGCCATAATTTCTTCATTGGCATCGGCTGCTGTAAGAAGCGGTCTTGAAAAATGAGCACAACTCCAGTTGTAAATTGTTGACTGTGGAAGTAAACTACGTTCAGAGACCCCAGATGATCCAACAGAACCTAGTGGATCAGGTAATCCTGAGTCTGGAGAATTAAGTTGGTTTGGTCTGAACTCCAAGGAGCACACTCGCCGCAATCCTGTCAAGTAATTCGACCTAGGGGGACTAACAGGAGGTGTTCTGAATGTCAATGGTAAATGACCTGCATAGTTCAACGAAGTAACTGAATACATGCATCATTCTATTTAAAAGGGAAACTAGTTCTGCAGAGTTGTGTTTTGTCCGGATTAAAAGGACCTGAAACCAACCTAGCGAGTCAAATAATACAGACCAACAGCAACCAAGCCAACGTAAAGCAATAAAATGAAATGATAAAAGAGACTATAACTACCAGCATTCATGTCAAACCAGGAAGATGATCGTGCCAACACAGCAAGGTTGGAGGAAGCAGCAGGAGCTGAGGGTTCTCCTTGATGAATACCTGTACTGTACTTTGCTGCCTTAGGAACCACCTGCTCAATACCGATGATTGATAGAATTCTTCTGCCAAGACTTGCAATTCGTGGAGATGGATCTTTAGCCAAAGTAGACATGGCTAATACACATTGGGAATACATTGCACTGTCGAGAGGTCTTGACCGAGAATAAGAGATTACCCCATTACTGGCATTTTCTCTTAGTAACATGCCAGAATCCGAATGCTGAGAGGAATCATCAGATACTGGAGAACCATGCATAATACCAGAAGATGCAATTGGACTACTTGAGGAGATCCGTCCATCTCGACCAGTGGAGATGCTCTCACTACCAACTCTTAATACAGGGCCAATTTGGGAAGAAAGAGAGCTTCCTGGCTGCACATACTGCCCATGGTTAGCAGATCCACTAGTTGGGCTACTAATATTAGCCAAAGATGGTAATGAATTCAGCATAGAATTAGGCTGGGGTTTCCAGTATGCAGCAGCAACCGACTTCAGGTGTTTATTGTGGCCAAAGGCAAAGCGGGCAAAAGCTGCCAAACAAGTAAAGAAATTGCATTCAAAAGTCAAATTACAAGAAAACAATATGTAATATAACATTTTACTAGGAACTGTAATGCAGAAGCGAAAATGTATAACCAACAGGCTCAAATCATAGAGGACAAAAATATGATACATGTGGAAAAAAGCAGTGCACATACATTTTCAACCTCGTAATTAGAAACATTTTCACGTAATCGAAGCCCTAAATTATCACAAAATCTAAAAAATGAATCAGATCGAACAAGTAGCACGTGATGATTGAACAAAAACAAGACTTCATTTCTCCGTGAAGTATTCTAGGTTTAAGAATGAAAGAATCCTTCACAATGATTCTGGACCACTATGGATCAGTGCTCTGTTCTAACTGAAGCAACTGTTGGAGGGTCCGTATTCGTGCAATACAAGGGACTATGGGTATGTACCTATTTGAAATGTTTGTATCCCGTATCTGTAGGACCGTATCATGTCCTTACCTGTATCCATCAGCATTTCTGCAACATTGGCAGTTGCCCTATAAGTTGAAGTGTGCAAAACTTAGGAAGAAGGAAAAGATACCCACCTAATTTGCAAAGACACGTGAAAATGGTGCATGTACCCATATCATACATCCGTATTCTTGTAAAATAGGTGAATATGGTGTACCTATTTGAAAACGTATGTATCCCATATTCTATCGTGTCCTTATCCATATCGGTTTTTGTATACGTGCAACATTGTATCCCACACGACTATAGAAAGGTTATTTCTTTTATAAGAACATCTATTTCAGGTTTTGAAAAGCACATGATTATTTTTGAAGCCAAGAGGATCAATAGGAAGAAGAACGACAAGCAAATGAAGTCTTAAGCATTTGTATGTTGTCCCCTTGAAGAATTCCGTTTGTAATTTCTTGTGCATGTTTGTTGCTATATTCATATGACATCATCATCATTATCTAAGCCTTCTCCCATCATAACTCTCATCATGGAGTTGGGTATGAAGTATAAGAATGATCCATGAAAGGAATGACATTTATGATTGGGTGTCAACCTAACGTCTCCTTCTATGGTGTCAGATACTCATATTCCTATTCAGGTATTTATGAGTACGAGAGGGTCATGACAGAGAACCGAGACGGCTAGTAGGCCAAGTAGGCAAATCCACCTTTTGGCTATGCAATTTAAGCTCGTGTAACCAAGGAGCAACCTCCAAGTTCCTTTAGACTATAATGAGTCTAGATGAAGATGTATGATGAATATGATATACTCATGCCGTGAATATATTTCATGCTATTGTCGGGAAGCATATGATTCATGGTTTGGATTTAAATGTTTATTTGTTTAAGAAACACAAGTTAGCCAATAATGCACATCCAAGTCTTCTCCCATTAGAATGGAGCCGTCTATCGAGGAAAGTTCCAAACAAAATTGACAATTTTTATGACCAGCTATCGACGTAACTTCAACCCTAAGTGTTGTCGAATTCCTAGCCAAGGTAGCTATCAGTATAGGAGGGAGGGTCGTGCATAAAACTTAGGTATGGGAGGACACTTACCTTTTATATTGCAATTTAAGCTCATGCAACCAAGGGGCACCTTCCAAATTCCCTTAGACTATAAAGAGTCTCGACAAAGAGATAAGATGATACAATTTGATATAAGAAAATATTTATGACACAATAAGCATATTGTTATTATTTTCTAAATCAATAGTAATAGCTCAATTAACAACATTTATAAGAACTCAAAATTTTAAGGTATTTAGTGTAAAAATTCAGTTTATATTATTTTTATTTAGCATGATTGTACCGAATGTAAATGCAACAAAAACTAATTGTTCTATTAAATGTTGGTTTTGAAAGACACAATACAAGTGGTTTATAAAAGGAAACAAACACTTATCCATGGCGGAAGCGCTCTTTAAAATATTTTTGATACCATACGTTAGGTCACCCGATACAAACCCATTTGTGGTTGTACCACGCATCCAATGAGTGGATTTGTTGTATGTGAACTCCTACGTACATGTAATCGAGGGTTTGTTTTCTATTAACGATCGGTCTAGATTCATGATAGATCTTATCTATCAACGAGTCTTGATCACCACATCCATCTCATACACAATCGATATTCGACTCAACAAAGATAGTTATCAGCATAGACCGATACAACCTTGGTCTATAAAATGAATCGCATGTCATACATAAGTAATATCAACCACAAACACGTTGAACAAATAATCCATATAAACTACATTAGATTTAGGTTCTAGGACTTATCGATATACCTCAATTGAATATGAGACCGCATATAGGGGTAAGCATTATTCGGTTTGGACCGAGAACCTAATAAGAGATTCGGTTCAGGCTAAAATTTCTTATTCGGTTTTGGGTTTCGGTCCAAAACCGAATAAGACTTGTGCAATTATGTAAATATCATCAATTTTATACATATTTTATGATTAAAATGTGTATTTTTTGTGTATATTTTGAAAACAACAATTCTATCTGTGTTTTGAAGCCCAACTTTGATAATTTAACTAGTCCAACTGTGAGCCCAACTTCGAAATACAACAATTGTAGGGATAAAAATTGTATTTTTAATATAATTTGACCACAATCCCAAGTTAGGGCCCGGCCCATTAAAAAATAGTCCAACCGAACAAACCAAATAAACTGATACGATTATATCGGTTCGAATCGATTTTGGTTATGGCTAATTTCGGTTTGGATTTCTAGAATTTCAGTTTGACTATTTCGGTTCAGTTGAAACTGAACAAACCGAACGCTGACCCCTAACCATATAACGGTCTGATTTTTAATAGTATACACGAGTGTGATAACTAAAGGATGATCCATACCACGAACAAGTTCATGTATGCGAAAATCACAAACCTAACGTTGTCCCGAAGACCTTTCTTGTAATGGCTCTATAAAGCAACTCTTTTCATTTTTATTGATGTTTTTGGCTTGGTTCAAATTGACTGAAATTTCGACAATATTTCAGTTGGTCGTTGGTGCCCAAGAAACGGCTCGGGAATTGAACTATTTTCATTGGAATCTTTCTCTGCTAGACACCTAGCAGTGTATAAAGGTCCTATATGATGTGAGGATGTTAGCAGCATCCACTCAAAACCCATCAGGGTTTAATTGTCGTGCAATTAGCCTTTATGTCAAACTACGTCTCGACCATACTTACGATACGACTAATACGTCAAGTTGTATTCGTCGTAGCGCTTATCTGTCTCGATCTCGTTTGTTCAACACTGACGTGTATCGAGTATGACTCCTCTCTACTCACAAATATTATTGTGCAAGGATTTCCTGAGTTAAAAATATCGAACCCACATAAGACGTTACTCTCCTTGTCATAGGTTGAGTGACGAATTCTTATTGGTTACGTACTACCTTCATGAGTGATTCATCGCACTTAATCGATAATTGTCACAACCATTAGGTTCACTAAAGATAAATAGCCAAGGTGTGGGTGCATACTCGTAAGTCGTAAGATACCATAATGGTCTCGGGTCCAAAGTTCACTTGCACCACTAACATGAAGGACGTCTCTATTGACATTAGCATACATCATCCACTAAGGGATTCTTTTATTGGTATCGTCCAGCAAACTCGTTCAACTAATTGAGCACTTGTACTCTTGTTTAAGTAGCCTTCATATATACACGTGATTCATCCTCGTTTTTGATAAAGTCAAACTATTTGACTCTCTCATCAAAATAAATGTCCCAACTCCTAAAGCTTGCTTAAGTCCATAAAAGACTTTTATAACTTGCATACTTTGTGAGTGCTCCACTGACCTCGACACCCTCGGTTTGTCTCATATACACATCTTCTAAATTTTTGTTAAGAAACGTCGTCTTCACATTTATTTGTCAGATTTTCTAATTATAGTATCCACAATCGCAAGCAAAATCGGAATGGACTTGAGACTTATACCGCTGAAGTGTCTATCCTTAACAAGATTAAAGGGTAATGAATTGGCATAAATAAACCTTGCAATTTCTTTACAGCACTTTTCTCGATAACCCTCCTCCATATGTGATTTAATCTGTCGTTAGAGGCGACACCTAGACGTGCCTAGGCGACCTATGATGCAGCCAACGATCATGTAGGTGACAATAATCTTACATGTGGACTTGTTGAAGAGGCTGAAGGAAATGAGGAATATGGCCCTAGGACGTGCACAAGGTCATATAAGGGGAGAACACAAGAACAACAAAGCCAAAGCCAAAGCCAAAGGGGGGAAAGAGAATTCAAATTGTTTATCAAGATTCAGTTTCAGAACAAAGGATAATGAAGACGGAGAATTAGATGTGGGTCAGGCCAATGAGAATGAGGTAAACTCTAATGATGATGTGCCTCAATATGCAACAGAAGAGAACTTGTTGTGTTGCTTCATGATGGCTTGCTTAATGCTTATTAGTTATTTGTATTACTTGGTTGTTTGCTTAATATTTGATGCTTATTGTTTAATGCTTATTTCAAACTATATGCTTTGTGATCAAATATATATATGCTTAGTTTATAAAATATAAGTATGTTACATTGTAGACTTGTAGTACATATGCAGGAGCAGCGGAAAATACCCAAGTTCCTGGGCGAAGCCTAAGCGGCACCTAGGAGCGCCTAGGCAGAGTTAGGAGACATCTCGCCTTGCCTCGTCTAACGCCAAGAATAATATAGGATTTAATGTGTTTTGCTTATTATTCACACAATGATCTTCCATAGTCACTTACCTTTGTCCTGTAGCATCATCAACATTTATTACCTTAATACCATTGAATGCATTATCTTCATCCATTTGTTTTTGAATTTTGTCTTCTACTTTGTCGAGACTTTTTTTTTTTGGAACGTATACACATTTTTGGGGTTTGGGGAGCAAGGCACGGCATTCTTTTTAGTTCTTCCCAAATGGTGCTTCATCCTAAATACTCCTCCCCAAAAATCTTTGGTACAATAGTTGCGAATGAGGTGTTGTTTGTTGCCCTCTTTCACAGGAACATTCACATGTCTCATCCAAAGTCACTGTCATTGTTACTAAACCAACACCTAAATGCCAGAAAAGAAAAGACTAACAATAATAAAACCATAAAAGTAATAAATAAAAGCATATTGTTTGGGATTAAAAATATTTTTTTTATCATGTATTGTGTATAAAAATAGAGTTTAGTTGTGGAAAGAGGCAGAATATTTATTTGAATAAAGAATATATGGTTTATTGTTTACTGGTTTAGCTTTTTAGATTTTGAAAAAAGATTGGTGATGGAGATTTGAGAATCGAGGGTTTAGAGAATGGAAAAAAAAAAATATAACATATGGTTTAAGTTTTAAGGTTTATAAAGAGTGTTGGTAGAGTAGAAAAGGGGGAAAAAACACAACTAACCTTAAATGTTGATGTAGATTCTTCAATGTTGTTTTGTGGACCATGGAGATCTTTAACAGTCTTGGAGTCTTCTTAGAGCTTCAACATGTGTTTTGTAGAAAGAGTTATTTTTTATTTCTCTTAAAAATTGTACTGCAGATTTTGAGAGTATAAAATAGGGTCTTGTTTTGTTTCTGGTAGTGGAATACCAAATACGCCCTTAAGGAAGGAAACACGTCATTAAAACAGGGGGGAAAGGAGACAGACTTGCACAACAAGTTATGCATGTGTTATAAAAAGGTGAGTGTGAATCGTGTGATTCAGACAGAATCATACGATTCACAATTCAATCGTATGATTCATGTCTAAATCGTACGATTTACAATAAATTCGTTTCAAGCTACGATTTGAATCAATTTGCCAATGATTTGAATCAATTTGCCTATGATTCGATTCAAATCGTACGATTTAACATCACTGCCAACTGAACCAATCCTAAGAGTATGTAATTATGCACAAGAATCCATTTCAATTGCTTAGGTCGAAACCATTGTTACTTGGAATGGGGAACAACATGCTACATCGAGAAAATGGGAACAATGGACGTTATTCGGTAAAAAAAAAAAAAAAAGAGGGGGGGCAGCAAAACAAAATTCATGGTTCTGGAATGTAGCATGCTTCCCGCTCATGCCTGTGCGTGTATATAAAATAGTGAATTTTTAGAAGTGAAATTTCATATTGTGTATGTGATGTAACTAAGCATCATTCAGTTACAACTGTAATGATATACTACTATGACTTACAGTTCTCTTTTTTCTCTTTTATAATGTTTGGACAGTTGGATTTACCGTTCTAGAATGAAACAGTTACATGAAACTTCCAAAACAGAACATGTTAATCATGTTGCGTTTTCTGGTCTATGGTCCAGACTTCATAATAAGAAATTATATACAACATAAATCCTGTTGTGGATGAGCTGATACCACTTCCAATTTTAAAGCCTAAACTTAATTGAATTTGGGGTCAGAATAGACCTGGACCCAACTTATTCCTCCTATTCTGATGACAATAAATGAATGGTGATACTTGCTATGTGAAACATTAGGGCATCATATATTAATATCTTAAACTTGTTTTATTTGACGTCTCGTATCCATAAATGAAAATTAGATTAATTGAACTCCCTAGTATATATTTCCATACCTACAGCAACCTCTGCCCTAACAAGAGGACTTCCATCTGCAACGACTTTCAAGAGGATTTTAACAATATTTAATTCCGCTTTTATCTTTTCATCATCATCACAGTCATCATCGACCCCATGTCCATCTCTGAATGAGTCTGAACCAACTTCCAGAAGGGTGCCTAGAGCAAAAACAGCGGATGCTCTAACCTGAGAGACAGAAAATGTCCATCACTATATCAACAAAATAAGCTATTTTAAAAAGGAAATCCAATTCAATGAATAAGGATAGCAGAAGCACTGCTCCCACCTCAGGTTGCAGTTCTGACAACAGAGGAGCGACTATAGCAGGTGCATCTATTTGCAGACCTGTGATCTGTGCTTCTGGATAATCCTCCCACAGCTTTCCCAGACAGAGACAAAGCCACTGAAGAAGTAATGGCTCCGTCTGTACTTCATGTCGGTTCGCAAGTTGTAGATGTCTCAAGCAGACATGTATTAGATTTGATTCTTTACATGCTTCTTGTCCCCTTCGGTGTCCATCCACAATAACTGCTAAAACAAAGGCAGCCATTGCACGTTGTTCCGGGTAAGCTTCCACACCGTCAAGAAACTTGATGAAATATGAATGGCCGCCATCTTTTACAAGATCAACCTGACATGACTGGAATACCAGGAGAACAAAGTAAAGATGAACGTATCTTTACATTTGAGTACTAGGGTATAGAGTTGAAAAGAAGTGAGTATTAACATGCAACAGAAGGTGGTTCTCTGGAACTGCAAGGTGACTGGTTGCCCACTTGTACATAAACATAGGATGCAAGTAAAATATGATTGGATATCTAACTAAAATCAGATGAAAATACCTTATCAAGGGCAAGGATCTTGGTCCATATAAATATAAGAATTTGACGCAACTCCAATGCGGTTGTTTGCAGCAGTTTGAGCACATAAGGAAAAATTCCAACTGATAAGGCCTGAATGATTGAATTGTAAAATGTTGATGTGAAGTAAATATAATGATGAGAAACCCATGTTTATACAATAAGAACAGCAAAGCATTTATCCCAAAAAATTTGGGGTTGCTAATAGCAGAGACCATGTTTATCAAATGGCTAAAAGTAGTCTGCCGACATGAAGAGACAACATACCAGATCCACAGCCCAAGGTCCCATATCAAGGAATCTACCAAGAAGTACCAGTGCCCGAAATCGATGAGATTGGCTAAGCAAAACCTAAGAAGAAATTAAAAGTTCAGAAAGAAGCAAAGGTCTAGGAAAGATAAAAAAATTAATGCATGGCAAGCTATCACTATCTGCATACCAGTTACATGCTAAGTAATTGAATAATCTATAGGCTATAATCAATAAGCTTTCAGTGAATCAACTTAAACAAAATCACAAGTAGCAAGGAAGCAGTCAATCTTGTTGCTGAAGTAGTTCTTTTGATTTTCAGTGGCAGTTGGTAATAGTAGTCGACTTTAAGACTTGCAATACACTGGTTTGGAATGTTGGATATACTATTTTGTGGTGTAGTGATGCTTTAGAGAGCTTTTTTTTAAGAGACACTGGCTGTAGTTTCTTTTGATCAATAGTAGTAGTAGTAGTAGTTTGGTTGGGCTCCAGTTCAGGTGCTCCTGAGTTAGGAGTCTACTCATTTCTCGGGAAAAAAAAAAGGCACAAAATCCATATATTGGCTCCTATATATGGTGTTCATGCCCTCTCAAATTATAGACGAAATAAAGTGCAACAGTAAAAGAATGCTTTATATCAATGCATATTACATACTATGTTGGTGAAGTACATTAAAATCCTATTTCGTTATTGTATTCCAACTGCTGATAGTAAAGATCTTGTAATTCTCTCAAGAAAATTACTCAAGTAAAATGACCATTTGAAAGGAATTACATGCATGAACCTGACACTCAATGAAAATAGAAACTCAGAAGTCTCAAATATCAAAACACAATGACAAAAAATTGGCAATAAAACTACAAGTAACCAACCATACAAGAAACTACAAACTTAAAAGGCACACATCGTCTGTTGAGTTCAAAAACTTTCTGCTCTGTTGGTGAAGTATTTTAAAATCTTATTTCATTATCATATTCCAAAACCTAGTAAGATCTTGTAATTCTCTCAAAGAAAGTTACTCGACTAAAATGACCTGTTGAAAGGAAGTACATGCATAGGCCTGGCACTGAACGAAAATATAAACTCAAAAATCAAAAAAACACCCTAGCATAGGTGTGCTGTCACCTAAAAGAATTGAAACACGTATGACACAATACTACCCATCAAATCATGTGACAAGGTGATAAAAGTTATGACCGCATACGTGTCATGTTGAAATTACAATTAACATGAAAATATAAACAGGGTACAACTTGATAACACCCTTATGCAGACCTGCAGATAATTCATAGATTCTTCAGCCAAGACACTATATAGCATAGCAATAGCAGCAAAAGTCACGTTGGACACTTGATACTAACTAATATGTCAAATCTGATTATTTGAGACTTGCACTACACGGTAGATAGCTTAGTCAAAAAAATACTTTAACATAACAACGCAACCAACAACTTTCAACCAACGAGATTCTCCGAGATAATGAATCAAAGAAGTCAAAATATAATGAAACATCTGCCACGCCCCGGCACATGGCCTGCCAAGACATGACCCGTGCATGGGCCACATTTGCACATCACTTGGCCCAAGTTGCCGAAATGGTTAACCGGATGTACACATAACTTTATCTTATATCCGATGTGGGGACTAAATTTCAAGGTTTCACAACATCTGCCACGCCCCGGCACATGGCCTGCCAAGACATGACCAGGGCATGGGCCACATTTGCACATCACTTGGCCCAAGTTGCCGAAATGGTTAACCGGATGTACACATAACTTTATCTTATATCCGATGTGGGGACTAAATTTCAAGGTTTCACAACATCCATGATGTGTCATGTACTATGTAAATTGTGAATACGTAGGAATATTTGCATATGTGCACACGCATAAGTTTGGGTTTTATAGCTCCGCTTTGCGCAACGAATTTAGTTACACCTATAAATTATCACCATTGGACGATACAAGATTCTATTTTGGTTAGAGTTGTCAGTGGTCTGTACTTTGGCCAGGCCTACATAAATCTGGATTGCTGTTTCGGCCCAAGTCTAACCTGTTTTGCTTCATCAGGCTTGCAAACCAAGTAAAGGAACATATTCAGAAGAAAATGGCTAGTACACTTCTAAACCAGGTCCAATCCAGGACACACACACACACACACACACACACACATATTTAGGCATAAAAATCATTAGTGGCCAGTAAAAAAAATGCTTCCAGACATGAAGTGATTTTGTAAGGAATTTTATTTTATTTTAAATATGTGAAAGAAAGAAATTGGGGGTAAGTATCAACCTCTAGCTCTCAGGATGGCTTATGTTTGGCCTATTAAAGTTGTTAAAGAGGGTACCAGAAACAGATTACTTGGATTTGAAGACTATGAATCATCATCAAATTTATTTAATTATTTCCTATGAAATAACTAGTAAATGGCTAAATGCCCAATGACCGTGATTCTCGAGCTCGAATGCGCCCCAAATTACAGACAGACTTGAAACATAGGCCTCACCAAAAAAAAATCTATTTACTAGCCCAAACCCCCCTCGAAGCAGGTCAGGCTCGCTAGGGGTTAGCTGTCAACCCTAGTTCTAGTGTCCAACAGTAGAAATAAGAAAGTTCTGATCCCAGCATCCACCAAGGTAATTTTATCCAGACCTGCTATACACCATAAAAGTTTTATACAATGAGTGGTGAAAACGTGTAGGTGTAAGTCTCACACGAGGATATGTGTGTACACATGCATGCGCATTGGGGATATATATATATATATATATATATATATATATATATATATGGCTGTGTATGTTACTGTTCGACTTTCCACACACAAAAAATGTTACTGTTCGTATATACCCAAGGGGTAATATAGTTACAACATCTGAAATATGCAGAAGTGGCATCTATCGACATGGTCTTGAGTACGTAAAAGATCATGTGATTTAAAAATCTCCAAGCAGTAAATCAATAGGATACAAAACAATCTGCTTTTGAAACACTAAAAGTCATTCATTTTACATGATGCAAGGCCCTCAAATCAATCAAAACCGCGATTCCTATTAGATTTGATCAAGGTTCGCAATATAGGCTGATAAAGATACATGTAGACAATATCCTATTTGACTTTGGCATGTCCGGAAAGGATACTGAGCAATAACAAAACCGGGGCTCCCTTTCTGATCAATTCAGCATGAAAATAAAATTAGGAAGCATAGCAAGAAACTAAGTTTCAAAAACAATGATTTGGTTGGGCAAAGAACAACATACTCCAATGTACGATAAATTTCCTTATCACTAAAGGAGGCCCTACCTTGAAAGCTTGGTCCCGGTCCATTGAGTTTGGAACCCTGAACAGACTGCCGGTGATAAGCCGGAGGAAGGTGTGAAGTGAGTAAGCCCGTAAGGAGAGCGAAGTGAGCCTGGGAAGGCGAGCAAGCGGAGCTAAAAGGATAGCTTCAGTAAGGAAAGAAAGCATTCAGTCCATATCGACAATTATGTGAGGCTAACCCACTCGCTTTTCCTGAAGGTGACCCATCCCATGGTCTTTGGTATGAAAATGAGCAGATAGATGGGCCTTGACCTTGGCAATACCAGCATGATCATCTCCAGTAATGACAATATCATCCACATAGACCAGAAGAACAACCATGCCCTGAGTCCGGCGGTGAATAAAGAGAGAAGAGTCAGCTGCGCTCCGAGTAAAACCAATCTGCTGAACGACCTGACTGAACTTGTCAAACCAAGCTCGAGGAGATGAGGCCATAAATAGATTTCCGGAGATGACACACGAGAGACTCCCCCGCACTCTCATACCCTAGAGGTGCAAGGCTGACAGAAGTGCCCAAACAACCACAATATTCACCACTTCCAATTGAAAAACAAATTGTAGTGATTTATGCAGCTGTCAACGGCTTCTGTGATCGAATGAAACTAGACAGAATTTCTCAATATGAGAGAGCCATTCTAAGTAGTATAGATCCCGAATTACTCAAATCCTTCTTAGATAAAGGTGGCTTCACTAACGAAAGAAAGATGGAACTAGATGCTTTTTTAAAAGAAAGCGCTTTGCCTTACCTATGATGCCAAGTATTACCATTTGTCGAAGTTGTATATATGTAAATTCACAACATTCATACATCTTAACACTATCATATTCAAAACTATAAGGGTACTTTGTTTAGAAGCAAGGAAATTATAAACAATATCTATTGCAGGTACATGATCCACTGAAAACTAACGAGTACAGCAAATAATACATAAGTTGTGCCCAAATGTATCCAATATTTTTCTAGTTTTTTTAGATAGTTTCTTAATATTTTTTGGCCATCTGAAAACCATGAATTCTGAAACATCCTCCCCAAACCGTTGGTACGGTGCTCATAAGAAGGAAAAGAGACCGACTCTGACAATCCAAATCTTGATTCTAACGTATAGCTCACAACAAATAGTGCACCAGCTTCGATGGCCTATCACAAAAATATTTTTCATGTCCATGTCATGTTGTGTCAGACATGATATCAACAATCCAAAATACTAGACATGCCAAATAGGTGTCATGTGACTCATGTCAGTGTCGCCATGTTTGCATCATTAGTATTTGTGTCTATGCCACTTAGGATATATGTATGCAAACAAACATCAAACCAAAAAGCTTAAATACCTAGAATTTGAAATCTAAATATTTATTGGATTGGTAACAGGTGTGAGTTACACCCCTTGTGTAATCAGTTTTGACTTATCGGATGTAGATCCTCTTGGGTGCATATTTTAGTCATTATGCTCTCAAGTAAAAGAGGCATGCATGTCTACTCTCCAACTCTACTTGCAGGAGGCACAAGCAGACTCCTAATCTCTAGCCAATGCAAGGTAAAATACATTGTTAAAGGATAGCCAAATTTAAAAGAAAACTAAAGCAAATTATGTTTCAGACACTATTATTAAAACAGTAGAAGAAATCATGTTTCACAACCTGGAAGAAAGATTACATGAGAGGTGATAAAATCTGAAGAAACCAAGAAATCTATGCAGAAACTAATTCATGTAAGTTCACTACATTCAGTCATGAGGAAAGTTCTTAACCTGAAGAACTATTGGCAATTGCTCTGGTGGTTTCTTATGTTCAGAGCCATGGTCAAGCCACACCTCAAAAGCCGTTAATTGCTCCGTGAAAAATGGGCTTGGCTGAGAAAAATAGAAGGGAATACAAAATTATGACTAGGACTACTGAAAGAAGAGAGAGATAAATATCTCATAAGATATCAAACAACTCAAACAGAAGATAGCAAATACCATGTACACGTCCAATATTATTAGGTTAAGAATGATGAAAGAACATAATGCAAACCTGAAACTCCATATTTGGATCAGCAAGCAATTGTGGAAGTTTAGAGAGGCATATCTCTGCAGCCATGTCCCATGCATCCCTGTAACAGTCAAACGCTTGAGATAAAAAGAAAGTTAAATAAAATATGACATCAAAAGGGAAAGGCCCGAAATTATATAAAATATGACATCAAAAACGACAGGCCCGAAATAGTTACCACATATGATGTTGATGAGTTGAAGGCAATCGTGGAAACGAAATTGGAGAACAATTTGCACTTCCCATAATCCGCTCAGCCAGTAAAAAGTTGCGAAAGAGGCTCGCAACTAACAGATCTTGCCTAAACAACCTCTGGAAAATGTCTGCAGAAAATGAATTCCATATTAGCATTTTACCACATTACATTTCATATACTATTTGTAGACATAAGATTAATCACAAAGGACTGGTTAAACATTTTATACCGTGAGGTAGGACATTCCATGCAATTGTATCGGTTACAGCAGTAAAAATCCAATTCAGCTCCCCAAGAAGTGTTTTTCGGTCATTTTGGCGGCCAGGGATTCTATCTATTAGAGTATGGTCTAGACAATCATGAAGCAATGACCGCGAACAGAACCTGTTTAGTAAAGGGTAATGAAATTAGAGCTAAACCAGCAAGAAATGTAAGGAATAGACTTGTTTACAAGTAATTGCGTTTTAGCTGAATTAAATATAAGCAAATCAAGTTTACACAGAAAAAAGAAACAAGATGCAGAAATTAGGTTTGAAGAAGTCCTAGAAAATATCAAAATAGTAGCCCACAATTCCCAAGACAGAAAAAGAGGCAGCAAAGTTTTCTAATCTTTACAGGGTACAAGAAGCTGCTTTCAATAATAATGGCCAGATAATTTTTGCTCAATATAATATTAGCATCACAATCGCACGTTACTATTAGTTGGACTAAATGAAAAAGGGTTCATGAACCCGTCTCAAATAGGCTCTGTTGTCGTTGTAATTTAAGTGATTCTCCTAAGAGAACCTTTATGGGAAACTATGGAAACGAGAAGCTTTAGTAACTACATAAATATATTATTTTTCCACCAAGACGTTTACAAGATCACACATAAATAAGACATGATATATTAGGTTTTTGAAGGAATTAGTAAGAAGCATGACCGTGTAAGACTCTCACAGACGTATTTTCTGAATAAAATCTGATCACAGTCTTGGAGTTGAATTTTGTTGGATGTTGAATGAACCATACTCAGCCCATTGTAAGGGGTGATAAACCCTAAAGGAACATGGACACTACACTCTCTCTTCAATACACCAATTTAATCTTCACGGACGCCAAGCATGGTGCCGCTATACATCTTCGTTTCTCAACCTTTCCAGCATAGGAAAGCATCTTAATTTCGTGTTCAGGGACAGCAAGCATAAGACAACATGCCGCAATACATCTTCATTTCTCTTCAATATACATTAATTTCATATTCCAAAAGGTTCTAGAAGATATTTGATACTACGAAATGTTATTTTCCAATATCTCAAATATATTTACCAGGATCACTACCAAACCAAATCACTTTAAAGTTTAAACAATGTTTTGGGTTTGTTTGGAGCCTAGACATGGACAAGCCATATCTGACTTGAGTATGAGTATCTAGGAAGTATCATGTCGGGTATGAGTCATATTCGAATATTGACATGGTCCTCTACAGGAGTATCCGTTCAACATAGGTTTCGTATTGCTTTAATTTATAGAGAAGTCCTATAAATAGGCACTTCTCCATAAGCACTTCTGTAAAAAGGAACTGATGTCCCTCAAAAGGTGTATGGTAAATTTATGATTTAAAAGACTTCTGCTCATTACGAAATGCCTATACTATTTTGGGTTTGTTTGGAGCCTAGACATGGACAAGCCATATCTGACTTGAGTATGAGTATCTAGGAAGTATCATGTCGGGTATGAGTCATATTCGAATATTGACATGGTCCTCTACAGGAGTATCCGTTCAACATTGGTTTCGTATTGCTTTAATTTATAGAGAAGTCCTATAAATAGGCACTTCTCCATAAGCACTTCTGTAAAAAGGAACTGATGTCCCTCAAAAGGTGTATGGTAAATTTATGATTTAAAAGACTTCTGCTCATTACGAAATACCTATACTATTAGAAAGAATTTGGTGACATACAAGTCACTAACTGGGTTCTCTGTTCAATGAAATTTCACTGCTGATTATTGCTTCTGTTCAGGATATAACCACATTATCAAGTTGTCAGCAGCTCCAAAAGAAATATTGCATGGTCTTGCATGTCTCTTCCATTCATGATAATTCATTAGCTACCATTTCATGATATTATTTTATAGCTCTACATATTATTAAAAAAAATCTAGAATCATTTCTTAATTCCTTGGATAACTAAATGCTAATCAACTTCTTGCCAAAAGCCCTTCTCGCAAAAGAAAAACTTGTTTTAGAAGAAATCAAGGTTCGAAGTTTTGTCCCAGTAATCAGTATTACTTTCCGACCCTTCCTACGAGGTACGAGTTTTGACACTTTTTAGGCGGTGTTGATGGTTTTTGGCAGCTTCTTCAGCAGTTTATGTATCAGTTTCTGTATCAGCTCCGGCCAATGCTGCGAACCTTGGGAAATCCTACAAAATATGACGCAAGCCAAAGAAGGGAGTTACCGAACAAAAACATAGAATACAGCACGTCTAGAGTGGAAATGAGGCCTGATCTAAAGGGGCAGACGACAACATTAATAAAAAGGTTTTATTCACCATGTCGCAATTTGTGTAAATCTTAGTTTCCTTTGATGTAAACTATGTTGGAATAAAAACAAGAAACTGACTTGAAAGTTTCCCAGAGATATCAAGGAACTATATAACAAATAGAAGAGAAAGTTGGAACACCAATGGTCAAAGTATGGTCATTGGTTGATGTTAAAAAAACTTGTAAATTGATGGTAGAGGCTTGCTAGCAACGAGCACTTACAGAGACCAACACAAAAACTATGAAACAGATAGGCCTAATGGGCACTATATTTTCACCGTGACCTACATAAACGTGCAAATCTTACACTGCATGGCAACAAGAAGTAAAGGTTTCACACTGCATGGCAACGAGGCATGGCAACAAGGAAACAAAGAGTTCACAGTCACACTGAGTGTGATCGTAAAAGCTGCAACATATCTGCAAACACCTCAAGTAAAAGTTCCATCTTATGTTTGAAAACATAAGGCATATAACAATAAGGGATAACAATACATGCAGATACTATTATGAAGATGGAAGGAGGACTAACCACCGAAGAGCCATCTTAATAGGTGTAGTGAGACAGGATGTGAACACATCAGCTGGATATTCAGCACTCTGTGGAAGAGTCTCATGTGCTTCACAGGCAGCAAGCAGAATGCAGTCTTTTGAAGAAGAAGAAGAAGAATAGGATGCACCAGAAGGGTTCCACTCTAGACGCTACAGAAAGAAAGAAAGAAAGAAAGAAAGAAAAGCCAATATCAAACGAACATCACACTTGTCACTGAATCAAATTTTCATAGGAATACAATCAAGCAAGAAATAATACTTGGTCATACCAACCTCAATAAAAGAATTAATAACCATCCCTGCAGCTGAGCAATCAAAAACATATATTGACGGTGTCTTCAGCCACGAATCCAAGTCGCTGATAGGTAATGGAATATATTGTGTATAACTCTGAACACAGTTCATGAATTAGTATAAACAGAAATATTGGATTAAGTTCTATAATACTGAACACAAGAAGTAAAAAAAGAAACCTTATTAAACACCCAAATTTCACCGTTGGCTGTAGGCTTCGGTACTCCATGACCGTTGTAATGAAACAGGACTCTTTCCGACCTAGCATTTTTGCGGCAATTGTTACAAAGCTTCTTCACTTCCTCCACGGAAGGGTCAAGTTGAAGTTTATAACGAGCCTGTTGCTATACATTAGGACTTACACTTTTGACTGGAAAAAACATTCCAGATGTCAAAATCAAGCATAAATTGTAACACTTACACGAGGTTGCCACCGTTCATATTGGTCATGCAAAGTTTTTCCAATTGTCTCAAGAGCCTTTGTTGCAACCATAGCAAATGGATCTAGCAAATGCAGAAAGAACACAAGCTTATATTCATTTGCAAAAGAACAAAGTTAGATATATTAAACTGATAGGTCATTATATGTACTATGCCTCATGCAAATTGAGAATCAACAGATATTGAAAATTCTTAGACCTGCTCCTGTATTGAACCCTCATATAAACTTTATTTTAAGGAATATGTGAATCAGTCTGAAGGTGGTGCCATTTAGGTAACTCCTCTAATATTGCTCTTCATAAGCGCATAGTACAAAAACCAAGGATAATTACAGGAGTAGTCATTGCTCATTTTCCAATCACACATGGATGTATATTCCTACTCATATTGTAGTGACAGAATAATATTAATGAACTCAAATGTGGATTCTTCTTGAGAAATTTGAGCAACAGAAGTCAGAACCTTAAAAAGATACAAGAATGAGGGCACACAAAGTCAGTGGCATATACTAATGGTTTAGAAAGGATTCACACCCAAATTACGACACCAAATAAACCTTGCATAATCATTCATAGTATGTACTGCTGCAGAGAAAAATTCACCAGACACCATCCACCGAAAGTGAAGTGAGATTTTAATTACAAACCCAAAAAGTTCCAAAATTATAGTTTTGAGTGTCTTGCAAGTGCAAACTTAAACGAAATTTGAAACATGTATTCTACAATAATATAGGCAGACAATGTACATAATTGCAATTCCTTTTAAGATTAAGGCAGCATTATCTATAGCCGACTTCAATATTTTGGGACGAAGGTTCGTTGTTATAGAAAGGCAGAATTATTTGAAGAAGTAAAAAAAAGCAAGAAATCTTATTTCTTTAAAAAATGTAATTTGTTATCTCTTATGAGGATTGTGTTCAGAAATTAAACCATTCAGAATGGAGGAAAGCAATTTGTAATTAATGCCAGGTCATCAAATGTATATGCATAATACAGGAACTGATCGGTGACGAAGGTGAACTTCTCCAAATGCATCTGGCACATTTGGCTATACTGTATGAGTGCTAAGTGGTAACCATGTCTAACGGAACAATTTAATAAACTTTACATAGAAAACAGATGGTGCTAATGGTACAGGACAGATTATCCTCCAACAAATTTTCCAATCCAGAAAGAGTAGGAGAGTCTAGGGGATGCTAAAATAGAAGTGTGGAGAGAAACCTTGAATCTAAGGGATTTAAAATTAGTAGAACAAAGAAAGAGTATAAAATGTAATTTCAACCATAAATCATAGAGAAATGAGGGGAGAGTCCATAGAAGGACAAGAGATACCTAAGAAAAATAGTTTTCGGTATTTATGATCAATTATTCATCATGATAGAGAGATTGAGAAAAATGTGATGCATCGAATTAAAACAAGATGATTGAAATGTTGGAGTGTTTCTAGAGTACTGTGTCACAAAATAACTCTAAAGTTGAAAGAAAAATTCTACAAGAATGTTATAAGACCAGTCAAGCTTTATGGAGAAGAGTGTTGGGTAATTAAGAAACAACATGGCCAGAAAGTTAGTATAGCCGAAATAAGAATGCTAAGATGAAGGAATGACAATAAACTAAAGGATAAGATAAGAAATGAGTGTATTCATGAGAAGTGTAGACAAAATGAGAATGCTAAGATGGATGAGTGGCAATACAAATAGGATATGATAAGAAATGAATGTATCCGTAGGAAGTTAGAGGTGACACAAAATGAGTACAAGATGAGAGAAAATCGTCTTAGCTAGTTTGTACATATGGAACGCCGACCAATAGATGCTCCCATAAGGAGGAGCAATAATATACTAGTTAATGGAGCTACTTGACTAGAGGTAGGCCTAGAAGAAATTGGTAAAGTATTAAAGAAGAATACAATTTTTGTTAGCATTACAGAGAACATGGCCCTTAACATAGCCGAATGGAAGAATAAAATTCAAACAGCTGACCCCCAAAATTCCGGCTATTAACATCAAACATGAAAACCAATCGGCGTCAAACACAAATAAGTGACATTGCTACCAATGTGATTTTAAGTGTCTTTAGTAGTTAGTACTTAGTATTCAAGCTTGTTAAGAGAGAACGATGCGGCAAGGCAACAAGGATCAAAAAAACATTGGTGGGGCCCTCGATGCGATGAGGGGTGCTCAAGACTAAATTAGGAGTGTGTAATAGGTTAGTTGAGACAAGCTTGCAGTTTGTGACTGAAACTTCGGTTTAAAATATAAAAATTAAGGAGAAATAACCAAAAAATACCACAGATATTTAGCAAGAGTCTGGTCTTTCATGAAAAATCCAAACACACGTAGGTCGATTGTCATTTTGTTGAGGAGACGAGAGGCAGTCATGAATAAGAATATTTGCAAACCTTATATTTATACCAAGGATCAGACCGTAGATATGTTTACTAAACCCTAAATCTCTATTAGATTTTCTGCTTCAGGGGAAATGTTAAACAGATCTGCGTATATTGGGTTACCTTACATATATTAACTTACTGGGTTATCCGATTGAGACCCGTTGCATACTAGTATCCAACTCTATTCTTTTAAGGAGAGGAGAAGTCGGATCATGGATGATTATTTCCTCTACTAACACATTTTTCTAAAAAAAAAAAAATAACTATCATCCCCTGACAAAATAAAACAACATACAGACCATTTACAGGACATTGATAGGAAGAACCGGTATGGACACACTTTACCTATCCAGCACTCCATTCTTGCACAAGGAGAAATTTTTATCACATCTGGTGGATCAACACCAATGTTTAAACATAATACAAGTGCCACACATCCTGTCTTCATCTGCATTAAGAAAGCTCGAGTGAAACCACTATGGAAGATAAAATATCATGATTATTCTCCCAGGCACGAGATTATCAGTTGCACAGCTAAACATTACAAAAAATAATGGATTGTGTTTAACACCTATCCTACTACAAAAGTTTCGAAGTAAAATTAGACAAATCATACTGAATAGACTGATGCCTTGCAACTAACAACAGATACTTGATTCTCCTTGATGTCAAAATTCATAACATCAACAACTCTAAACCATAAATAACAAATCAAGGTAAAGTCATATAATAAGAACAACGAGTTCAGAACAAAAGGTCTCCCCTGATAATGTTGTATACTAATAGAGACTGCTGAAATAAAAATGTTGAAATTGCTTAATTTCTTCTTCAACAACATGGAGGTGAAAACTAAACAATTTTATGCAGGTTTAAATAAATAAGAAAAAATGAAGCTAGTAAACATGAATTACATTTAACCACATGGTGGTTGGTAAACTATAAAAATAATAGTTGCATAGGAAACATAGGAAAGTCTTCCAGATAGAGGAAAAAAATGCAGATGCCTGACAGACACGAAGCCAGAAATTATAATGTCTTAGAGATTTTGTGGGTGGGTGGGTGGGCGGGGTGGGGGTTGGGGGGGTGGCGTAGGTGGGTGTTCCTTGTCCCCACTGGTGCCTGATATTATATTCACAAAATGATTTCAAAAGCATCACTATAAACTACTTCGGAAAACAGCTGTTTGATTTCTATCGATCAACGGGAAACACAAGACTATTTACTTTTCTTAGGTCCAACTACCAAAAGATCCAACTCATACAACAGAATAAATAGAAACTGAGGATAAATTAACATCAACACAGAAGTAAAGCATTAATCATAACCTAATACCACAATCCATAAAAAGCAAAGAAGCTATCAAAAAAGCTTATAATTTCTGCATGGGATCTTAACTAAAAGTAGCCCTCTTTCTTTGGCCTCACTTGATCGTGCAAGGAAATCCAATATTGTAGTCGTCCTCCTCAAAGAACTTGAAGACACCCATACAGACGTACCAAAAACACAGCAGCTGGACTTGTTTCATGTAATTCATGCCTTTCAGTAATCATAAATAACCAATATGACAATTAGACCCAATACAACAGTCTATGATACATACGATCCTTAGCAAATGGACTTGTTTCATGTAATTCATACCTTTCAGTAATCATAAATAACCAAAATGACAATTAGACCCAATACAACAGTATGATATGTACGATCCTTCTACCTACTGTCCGTGTACATCCATCTCAAACAGTTAATTTTGCTATGATGATCAATACCTCGTGTTTGTGTCATCCATACCTAATGATGATATATAAAGGTCAAATTTTATTCTCGATTTAACCTGGGAAATAGTTTCAAACATAGACCTAATTGGTTGCTCAACTATAAGGGTTCACTATGAACAACTAATGGATGCTCTAAGAATATTGTCGTTAAGTCAAAGTAGATAAGGCAGGCAAATACCCGACTATATCCACAGGGTTATTTTCATTGTCAGCAACAAATAATACCCTAAAATCATGATTGCCAAGTTGAGTGCCTACCTTGTGCATATTGTCATTAAACCTATCAAAGTTGGCATCTAATAGGTTGTTGAAATGTTTTGGCAGATCTTCCATATTTTATTCATTTCATTTTTTATTAAGGTTCAAACTAGGTATAAAAATAACCTCACCAAGGATTCTGATACTAATTTGATGAAGGACAGAACCTATAGGGGAATGATTGTGATTAATCTGCCAACAAATAACCCAAAAACTTTGCAAAGTCAAAGCAGTCTTTCGGAACAAGTTGAATCTTGCTCTAAAGATGAAGAGTTCACATGTCCAAGCGTTCATTCTAGGATCCCGATGATCAGGTATTGGATGTAATAGTAGATAATAGAATTTTGGGATTTTGGTTTTAAAGAAGAAAAGGGTTGAATGATTTAGGCTTATAGTTTGTTGGATCCCAATGATCGCAAATTGGATGTAATAGTACAGAATAGAATTTTGGGATTTTGGTTTTAAAGAAGAAAAGGGTTAAATGATTTAGGGTTATAGTTTGTGGAGACAATTAGAACAAAAAGAAGAAATATACTTTAAGGCATAAAAATTGTAACTAAGGTATATTTCTAATCTCTTCGATCCAAAAAACATGAGTGCATGAGTTTATAAAGCCAATTAAACCTTGGTCATCAAGAATATTGATCCTAATAAAACAAGTTACTAAAATTAAAACTATTCGTGAATGCCCAAATTTTAGTAAGTATCCAACCATTGGCACCCATGTGCATAACTAAAAACCATGTGCGATCATGTGCATAATTAGAAACTTGAGCACCCATGTGTATACCTAATTAAGAAATGCACCCACATACAAACCCAATATCGACCCATGTATTGACTGGTCCTCCACCAAAGGAACCTACATCCCTATTAAGCAAATACACTAAGATTTATACATACCTATTTTGTACTTATAAATTCCTAATATCCAACACAAACTCAACCATATATATAAATACTAGTTACCTCGTGATATTTTTGTTTTTCAGATTGCTTCTCATTTATATCATTTCATAATACTTTTAGTAATATTTTTATAGATATTTAAGAATATCTTTAATAACAATTTACTGACATATACCGTGACAATTATGTTTTGTCAGAAAATGTCGCTCTCTTCTGTCATAAAGATGACACATACACGTACCATATTCCTAGCCTAGCCATTGGATATATTCCTATCTTTTAATCATGACCATTCTTTATCATTTTATCCTTTGTCGCAAAAGACTACTATGTTTTTGTTATATAGATATATACAAGGAGAAACATTTATAAAGGCAAGCAATGGACTCTGAAAGATAGTTTGCGGTGGTTCGAGACAGGTTAAAGGGTAATTAACACAAAAAATCATTATAAAGATTTGGCAAAAGTGTAGAAACGAGATAGCAAGGTAGTCGAAGGCGTAAGGCGCACTCGAGGCGCAAAGGGTCCATGTCGCCTGAGGCGCAAGGCGCACTTAAGGTGCGCGCCCGAACGAAACGAGGCACAAAAATAAAAAATAATTATATACATAAATAAATAAATAAATTGGTATTGCAAGAAATAAAACCAAATAACATATTAAAACCAACAAAAATATGTTAAAACATAACCAAGTGAACTAGCAGAGCAATACTAGCAGTCAACAATTAACAAGAATTTGAATTCTTACTACCATGCTTTCAGTAAATTTTAGTTTTTCCAGTTCGACTGTAGCCAACTTTGGCAATCGTGGAAAGGGCTACCTCTCTACCACTTGTATGTGGTAAGGCTATCTCCCTGCCTCGAAGTTTTTGAAAAAAAAATACATACACAAGGCACGCCTAGGCACGTCTTTTCTTGGTTGCACCTTGCTGAAAGGCACACCTTGGGTGCGTCCAGATAAGTGTGCCTCGCCTAGTAAGGTGAGAGGCGTAGATGTTGCGCCTTGCTGTGAGGTGCGTCTTAGGCGCGTCTGAGACGCGCCTTTGACTACCATGCGAGAAAGAATATGAGAAGTACAAAATAGCAAAAAAAGTAACTATGAAATAAATCTAAGTCTTGTGATTATTTGTAAAAGATTGAAATAAGGAAAGAGAAAAAATATGCTTGTTAGAGTAGGGAAAGTAATAGAGACATGGATAATCTTAAATGCACCAAGAGTAGAGACCAAAAAACATATGAGAAAACTGATATTAATAAGGGATAGATGAGTTATTTTCACAAGTTATATAACAAGAGCAACCTAGAAAAACTTAATTAAGATAAAGATTTAGTTTAGGATAGGTCATATTGATATTGTCCTAAAATTATGATTTCTGAAGTTAAGGATACTTTATAGAAAACAAATAATGATAAAACGGTAAGACATAATGATATTCCTATTAAGGTTTAGAAAAGTTTAGGACACATTACTGATGTTTTTTACTAATTTACTCAATAAAATACTAATAGTAAGGAGTAAAATCTAAGAAAAAATATGATGAATGGGGTAGTATTGTAGTACATATATATAAAGATAATAAGATATACAGTGTTGTGCTAACTATTTAGGAATTAAGCTTATGAGTCATATCATGAAACTACGAAGAGAGCAATTATGCAAATATATAGAAAAGAAACTAGAATTTCAGATAATCACTTTGATATGGTTTTATGCCAATGAGATGTCCTATTGAAGTTATGTACTTAAAGAAGATTAATAAAAGAATTTGGAGAAAAACTTGGTTTTACATATGGTTTTTATTGAGTTAGAGAAAAATAATGATAAAATTTCTAGAGAGAATATGGTGGGCTTTGGAGATGAAACGATTCTCAAGTAGTAGCTATATTGAGACAAATAAGAAAAAATTGTGCTAACCATTAGAGGAGATTTCTATCCATTTCTATCATCGTAAACTTACATCAAGAATCAGCAAACATTTTTCTAGTTATGGATTAAATTGATAGACATCTCCATGATAAGATTTCATAGTGTATAATGTTCGTTGATGATATTGTGTTGATTGATAGAAGTAGAGAAGGGTTCAATGCTATAAATGTGTAGAGAGAAACTTCGAATCTAATGGTTTTAAATTAAAAGAAAACAAAACATGGTGTCCCAGTGCCACGGGGCTCCCAGAGGGCCTATAGAGTGCCCCCAGAGGGCCTACGGAGGGTTAAGATGTATGCAGTCTTACCCATATATATGGTGAGATTGTTTTCGTGACTCAAACATTGCATCATCTGAGATTCAAACAAGACTTATCGGTCGCGCAAGGTGACGCCCTCTAATTAAAAGGGAGTATATAAATGTAACTTCAACCATAAGTTAAAGAGAATTAAGAAAGTACATATAGATGGACAAAATATACCTATTAGTGACAGTTTTCAATATAGATATGAGTTACCAAGTGATAGCCTTCGGCCTTGAGGAACAATCATTCATCATGGTATAGAGATTGGCATTCATAGTTTCAAGCCATGATGGTTAAAATGGAGGAGTGCTTCTGGACTACTATATGATCGTAAGATACCTTTTGAGGATGAAAATATATATATATATATATAAGGCAAGTACAAGACTAGTCGTGCTTTTATGGATCGAAGTGTTTGGCAACGAAGGAACATACCAAGAAAATTAGAGTAGCCAAAATAAAAAATGCAAAGATGAGCGACAATACATCAAAAGATAAGAAATAAACATTTTCGTAGGAAGTTGGAGGTGGCGCAAATTGAGGACGAGAGAAAATCGCCTTGGACAGTTTTGACATGTGCAACACAGACCGATAGATACTATGGTAAGGAGTGATAGGATAGTAGTCAAAGAGACGTTAGGACTAGAGCTGGACCTAAATGAACATGGATTGAAGTTTTGAAGATATGATTTTTGTCGGTGTTACATAGGAGATTGTTACATAGGAGCATGGCAATTAAGGAAAAGAATTCAAATAGCAAAGGCTTTCTTATTGTTTGTTGTTGTAGTTACAAAGATTAAGATACATATATAACCATGTTCTCATGTCTAGAGTTTGGAGAGTTCTCGTGGTAGATATCCCGTGCATGCGTTAAAGTGTGAAAGGTAGTGTCCTAGTACCAAGATCATCAACCAAACCTTCACCCCGCAAACTGCTTGCCCCACAAGTGGGGGCTGATTTAGAATTATATTTATACATGGCACAACATTTGTTGTTACCACGTTCATTTTATAGATCAAAAAACTGTCCAGAAGGAGACAGCAATGAATTATATGAAAAGTCATATTAGGACATATATGCAATATTTCAAAAGGATAGTATTTGAACAGTGATGCGGGCAAAAACAAAGTTTGCCATGTAAAAGTATGACAGCCTTATTAGCTACGAATCTAAGAGAGTTTTGTGTATTTTAGGTCAAAACCACAAAATGGGTTTTGTCTTGCCCATTTGTCATAAAGTCATAATAAAGTTTCAATCAATTAAAATAACTTCACAACCCATTCACTATTCTTTTGAGTTTATCATGTTCAAGAAAAGGGCATCCAAGTTCCACGGGGCTCCTACTAGAGTACTAGTGCAGCGTATGGACGCATCAAGATGTATTGCAAACTCACCACCAATATATGGAGAGGATTATGAGACTCAAACCCCCATCCTCTACAGTGCAAGCAAAGCACCATGCCTAGCCCTTATGTACAGGAGGCTATTCAAAATATTGAACCTGCATACCAAAGGATGCAAGTTCTAATTCTTATCATTGTGACAAGTGACGTCGCAAGAGTTTATCATATTCCATCTATTAAAATATTCATCTTTAAATGAATGCAGTTCCTATAATTAATTGTATATCTTACCTCTTTATAGCCTAGGAAAAATTGGAGGGTGCTCTTTGGTTGCATACTTTCATGACCTTAAACTGCAAAGCTGAATTCTAGGACTACCTACCCGCTAACTGGTCGTCAGGTCTAGTATAGCCCTCCTTCCTAGGCATTAGCACCAACACAGTAGGTCAATGTCATGCCTAGAGCATGTTATAAAAACTTTGTCCATTCTTTTATGGAGTTTTCTAATGCTCCACAGTGGACCCCTATCCTAATGCAAGAAGTCTCGGATAATATGATAAAAATATTCCTATGGAAATGCATTGCTTCTGTCAACCTTTGTTGCATGGTTACAAATATGACATGACATGATACAGATACATGACCTATGACGTGTCGTAGTGAACTTTGGAGTGTTTGTCGTGCCCAACATGGACACAATGCCGAGTTTGAACTGCCCATTCTTCCTACTTATCCAATTTTAGATACAATGCAATATATCAATCAATGTCCTCCGTTACAAAATAATCGATGACCTTCATTACAAAAGAATTGTTGAACAAGTACCAGGGTTTAAAAGTATAAAAGCTCCTCACGTTATGGCGAATTCCTCCTTTCTCTATATATCGCAAACAAATTCACTGAGCTCCAATCAAATAATGGGTTCATGACTGGCACTTTAGCTACCCGGTATGATCAGGTTGAAATTCCAAACCAGAATAAAATTCCAGTAGAGTTTAGGATGACAACAAACCCCTCCTTTACCCAAACCATGTGTGTACATGACATAAGCATTGTTCATATAGAAAGTTGAATAAATATCATTCAAAATATGAGTTCCAAATAATTTCTGGTTAGAGCGACATAAGTCATTCCACAGACTCTCTTCTTGAACCCCCTCCTTGGCCTCTCTTGTGATCTGACCCTCTGGGAAATGGATCTTTAACGTTCTTGGTATGTATTATCATTTTGCCTTGTATTGAAAAGGCTGGGTGGTGATTAGCGGTATTGAATTTGTAGAAAATTGGTATAGCATGCCTGTTGAGTTCCCTACCCATTTTCTCCTGGTTGATCAATATTACTCTGAAGATGATGTACCGAAGCTGAACAAGATCTTATGAGTGTTAATCGACATCGTATGGCCAGTAAAAGACGAAAGATTTTTGAGGTCGTTGATCCAATTTCAAAACAGATATTGCCGCCACAATGTATACATGCCCTAACCATTTTTGTGAATTGTGATGCAGAGCTCAAAAACCTAAGTATAAGAAATATTTGTTTTCCTGGAGTAATATACATTTTATAAGAACTGGAATGACTGCAATTCATAATGATCAGTAGGACTTGTTCATATAAACCTAACTCTTAACAGATTCTTCTAAACTAAAACTGTTATAAGTAGTTGAGTGGATCGGAAAAATAGCTACTCTCTCTCTCACACACATGCCAATGCCAATATTTGTGCAAAAACCTAGATGATGGTGGGTTGACTATTGTAGACAACTACTCTTTGTTATGAGATGTATTAATATGATTGAGTACTCTGTAAATATAAAGTATGTAAATTTCTCTGAACTCCCTCATGAATCCTTACACTAAAATCTTCTTGTAGCCAAATCCATCTCAGGATAAGAGTCATAATGTTATTCTCATATGTGCCCTTTCAGATCCATTTCCTCCAAGCTCTATGCTTGCTGCCAAATCTAAAATCCCTGATATAGTACCCTCCTATTCTACAACTATTCTTCTCTGAAGCATGCTTCTATGAGCAATTTCCTGCATTAACCAACTCCTTTAGGAAACCTACAAGAGACTTATGTAACCAATTTTAAAAGAGGTAGCATGGTAAAGCAATTATTACCAACTAGCATATTAGACTCGACATGTACACTCCAAAACACACTAGGACACACCAAAAACAGTGTTGTCTGCGTGCCACCGTCTCCCTTTCATGTTATGCTGTATTCGTGTTGGTACTTTTCAGCTCGAAGTTTACTAACAAGATTGCTTTAAATTTAACAAAAGACGAGGTAAAAAAAGTGTCAAAATAATGATTTTTAGCAACTTCGCTTATAGTTGTAAAGATGGCAGCCCATTCTGATGACTATTGAACTAAATTATCCCCATTTGGAGACCAACGGAACCAAATTGAACTCCGAAAAAACAAAGAAAGTGAAGATTGGGTTACCCGATCCTTCGGCCGCCACTTGGATACCAGCCCACTCTCGGAGGGCCCCGACGGGCGGCACTCCTCGAACCCCTCGTGCCGGAAGTCGCAGAGAACCACTGTCTGTGGCAAGTATGCCATGCTGTTCGTCGCTGTGGGCGCAGGAGGAGGATTCTCCTCCCTGTCGTCCACATGGTTCGTCACGATAACCGTGGGCACCGAGGACAGGTGGGGGGAGGAGGAGGAGGAAGAAGAAAGAGGGGACGCCATCAGATCTCCCAATGCCATCCAATCGAACCCCTCACCCCTGACCTAGCCTCGCCATCGACGGAATGAAACCCTAACCCTATCCCCTGGAAATTCTTCAATCTTTTGGAAGCAGCGCTAGTCGACAAAGCCGCTGGGCCAGCGGCGCATGGGGATTCTTCGGGGGGACGGGAAGAGATCCAGCTCTGAAAACCCTAGCAATGGCGAAACCCTATGGGCGATCGTTCCGGGAAACCTTAGGGTTAGGGTTAGGGCTGGGGTTTGGAGGAGGGGGGGGAAGCGGCGGAAGGAAGGAAAAGGGGTGCGAATAGAGGAAGGAAAAATAATAGTAAATGATGAAAGAAAAGAAATAGTAATGAATTTGCACGGGAGGGTTCTTTGGTATATTCTTTTCTCGGGTGCGGTTCGGGTGGAATTTGCGTTTTGAACTCGTTATGCAGCGTGCTGACGACGCTGCCGACCAAGAAAAGCCCACTGAACTAACAAGTGGGCCATCTCTATCGTAAAAAATAAATAAAACACCTCCATCTTTATCTCTACTCTACTCGAAAACGGTTAAAAAAATAAACTGAAGCATCAAAATCTTATATTAATATTTCACTAACTATTTTTTAAAAAAAAATATTTCATTATTTAACTACCTAATCTTATTTATTTACAACTAAACAATTTTTACTCAATCTCTACTCTTATAATGAGACATGAAAACGGCTCAAAATTGAGCCGTCTAATCCACTAACTATTTTTTTGAAATAATAATTTATGATTTAACTACCTAATCTTATTTATTTATAATTAAACAATTATAACTAAAGTGGTTAAGAAGGGAGGTATTTTTATTAATCAAGTGGTTAAGGTCGGAGGTGTTTTTATTAATTGTTTTAGTTTGATTCCTAGGAACGACAATATTTTCTGATAATTTCATTTTTTAAATTTTTTTAACATTTTTTTATGCACGTACAATGCACGTGCACATTACTAGTAGTAGTAAATTGTTTAGGTGGTCGGAGTAACCTAATTCATGAGAGATCAACGAGAATATTGTCCTCCACACATCGAACTCGTGTCTCTGAGCTAAAATTAATATTTGAATGGAAGTTGTTTGAATTCTAGGAGGAACGCTCATGAATTACCGAATTTCATATATAAATATGGATGTCACTCCCCGTTCCCAAATATACGTATTTGGAGCGTATTATTTTCTTGCTTTCATGTTTAACATATTGCATGAGACTAGACCCATCCTTTGGTTTACCTTGGTTCGTGGTTTATTTGTTGGGTTGGTTTAATCATGGGTTCACCATGGTCTCAACCTCAAACCCTCCATGTATATAAACCAAACCTCTCATTCTCTCTCTTCATTACTTCATTTTCTTTCTCTCTCTTAAGTTTTCTTCCTCCAAGTCTTAGGCAAGTACATCTTGCATGAGAAATGAAAAAAATTTCCATATTATTGGTTCATTATGTTTGTTATGTGTTTCTAAACGCTTTTAATACTTGGAGTTTTCGGTTTTTATGGGTGGATTTGAGTAGATCTAAAATTGAAGTTTAGATTTTTTATAGGTTCCATGTGTTTTTCGGGGTTTTAATCTATTAAAACATGGTATTTTAGAAAACCCATTTTTTCTACGTGATGGAGCACTTCATTTCTAGCGGTTTGGCTTTTAGTTCACTTGATTCGGAGTTAAAATAAAGTTTTTTGGAGAAAACAATTTTTATTTTTTTTGGGTTTTTGCCATGGCTTAACTTGCTATTTGGAGAAGACGAAGTTTTCATGTGGCCAGAGGGATATGCGGTCGAGAGTGCTATGCGGCCTGAAGCGACATGCGGCCTGAGCTCTTTGCCGCATATTGACCAGTATGCGTCCATCTTTGTTGGAAGCATGACCTATTGTTGCACGCAAGTATTCTGGAACTCCTTGTGTTTCCACTCGCTGAACGAATGAGAAATTCGCTAAGTCCACGAAATATGCTATGCGGGACCTATACGATAAGCAGAGTATGAGGCAACCTTCCTTGGACCCATGACTCTGAACCGTTGGCACATATTTCTATGATTTTGTCATTTCTCTTTGACACACTTTATTGTATGTCACATCATTCACATCAATCACTTTATGTCACTTCACTGACACTTTATGTCACGTCCCGATCCCGAAAGGGTAAATCGTCCTCGTTGGATCCTTTACGGAACCGATCGTCCTCGCTGGGGCGTGATGTCGTACGAGCCTGGAGTTGCGCTCGCATAAGGCAAGAACGTGCAATTATAGGAACCCATTTGAAAGCACAAGTTAGAAAATACATTTACAGATAGTTGAACACAAGTATAGGAAGAAACATGCTTTTCATTGATAATTCAGAGTAATTTACATAAAGTTTACATTTGATGCGCCTCTCGGCTACTTGGTTTGCATTACAAAAGAAAAACTCAAAAGGCAAGGCACGCTCCATCAGATAGGCCTCGTCGTTCATATATTACGCCCTTGTATAGGTTGAAAATCCACGCCTCCAAAATGAACTGACTTCAACTATACTTCAAAATAGTAGAGCTTCTAATGCCTCATCGTATATCCACTAGCGTTGCACTGCCTAAGTGCCTAAAATAGTTGCCCACAACGTGGGTCAGTACTCAGCTGTACTGGTGAGCGGGACGAACCCACTCGACTAAATTAACACTTGCTTATTAGGGCGAGCATGCATTAAGATGATCTTTCTATAAAGAACTAAGTGAATTCAGTTCAGATCAGTTGCATGTTTTGATAGGAAAAAAATAATATTTAATCCATCAAGTACATCGGTTGCTTACTCAACGCCTTCCCTGCAACGAAACACAAGTATACTTACCATCTGCACATGTTAGCATGTGTTTTATTCTATGCGATCATTGGTGTGATCTACACCATGGGGACTTATCCAAAGTATTGCGGCGCGCTGTGTCAGCCCTGGTAGCAAGCCCTGCTGAAGGTCCCGCAATGCATCGCGACTAGCACGATCAAATATTCCCCCCGGGTCAATACGGTTCCAGTGCCCCGGAATATCATTTCGAGGAAATGCCAAACCTTGTGCACAAGTTATCCCAGACCATGCAAATGCATGAACAGTTCAAATATCATACAATGCATGAAATGAAACAGAAGAAATAAAGCAGCAATATATATACTTATGCAACAGTTCATATTTTCTCAAGTCGTGTTCCGATTTTGGTATCCCGTGGGTCCAAACTCTATCCGAGGCACCAGGCCACAACCAATAACCAATTAATTCCTTTATAATGAAGCTCGTTTTATAAGGTGTTATGAATACAAGTTAGTCTACAATTCCCATATTCATTTCTTAGTAGCTGGTATGCATTGTGGATAAGATTTCTTAGGCATTCAGCCGGACATCTTCGATTGAATATTTGAAACATTAGACATGTGGATGTGAAGAAGTAGGAAAGAAGGGTCTAAACCACTCACTGGTTAAGGGAAAGTGCTGAAAGAAGGAGTCCAGTCTAGCGACAATCAAACGTCAGTTACGCGGACCTGCAATAGCACGAGCACTGTCACGCCCCAGTCCCAAAAATACGTAGGACTAGGATACGTAACCATGCCAACCGCCTGTATATATGGCAACTCCAATATATGGAAACCATATATACAGCGTACGCTCGTATATATGGTTTCCATATATTGGAGTTGCCATATATACAGGCGGCTGATATGTTTACGTGTCCTAGTCCTACGTATTTTGGGACTGGGGCGTGACAAGCACCGAGTTAGAATCCTTTGCCTATCCTTCCTTCCGAACTCCCCAAGAATCAAAGCTCCAAGCGGTAAAGCCAACAGTAAAAACCAAGCAAATCGAAAGCAACACCAAAATAAAAATCCCAAAGCGGCAATCAAAAAAACCAAGCAATAAAGCACGAAAACTATTGGACTTGTTTCAATAGAGGCCTATCCATGAGTTGGAAAGGATCATCACATTTCGTCCGTGGCAAGAGGATGCCGAAGATCTAAACTCCAAACTATGACTCATACCACAAGCCCAATTATGTATTGCGCATCCCGGTCGGATCGGGATTTGAGGCACTATATAATATACCACTAAGAAAAAGTTTCGTCCCAAAACTTAAGAACAAGGCCTTACCTCCGACTGAACAGACAATGAAGGATACTTCTCATTCATCTCCGACTCCATCTCCCAAGTTGATTCCTCAACTGAATGGTTCTACCACAGAACGTGAACCAAGGACATGGTACAGTTCCGAAGCACTTTCTCCTTACGATCCAGAATCTGTACAGGCTCTTCTGAGTACGATAAGTCCGTGCGCAGTTCCAATTGCTCGAAGCTAACCACATTACTAGGATCATGCACATACTTTCGAAGTTGAGAGACATGGAAGACATCGTGCACTTTAGCCAGGGCGGGAGGTAGTACAATCCGGTATGCCACAACTGCCACTCGTTCCAGTATCTCAAAGGGGCCAACAAACATAGGACTCAATTTGCCCTTAATACCGAAGTGCATCACCCCACGCATTGGTATCACTTTCAAGAAGACATGATCTCCGACCATAAACTTCAAAGGTCTACGATGAGCATCGACATAGCTCTTCTGTCGGCTCTGTGCAGTGTGGAGTCTTTCTCGAATCAAACTAACTTTCTTAACTGTCTGCTCTACCAGCTCTGGCCCGAGTACCTGCCGCTCGCCGACTTCGTCCCAACAGATTGGAGATCGGCACTTTCATCCATAGAGTGCTTCGTACGGTGCTATCTGGATGCTTGATTGGTAACTATTGTTGTACGCGAACTTCGCCAACAGAAGGTCCGTGTCCCAACTAGTCCTCAGATCGATCGTACACAGTCGCAACATATCTTCAAGTATATGATTCATCCTTTCCATCTGTCCGTCTGTCTGGGGGTGGTATGCGGTACTGAACTTTAGCTTGGTGCCTAAAGCAGATTGTAGGCTAGTCCAAAAATGAGATAAGAAATGTCTGTCACGATCTGAGACGATTAAGGCAGGTACTCCGTGTAGTCGGATAATCTCGTCAATGTAAATCTGTGTTAACCAATCGACGCTCCAAGTAACTTTGATAGGGAGAAAGTGGGCAGATTTAGTCAAACGATCAATTATAACCCAAAACGCATCATTCCCCCGCGATGTCTTCGAAAATCCTACAATGAAATCCATAGCGATGTTGTCCCATTTCCACTCAGGAATAGCGAGGTTTTGCTGCTGTCACGCCCCGATCTCCCGCAGGCTAAATCGGTCATTCCCGCTAGGCGAGAATCACCACGCCAGCGCTCCCGCGGAACGATCGCTTTGTGACCCATCCGGGCGTGATGCCGCACGAGCGTGAGCCACGCCCGTGCAAGGCCGTGGTTCATTGGCTGGCGGTAAGAGTTCTAAACCACAGAGTCGCACAGATTGTCCGAGTGCAGCAAAATCATAAACGCATAGGCAATTTGGTAACAAGTTCACTGAGTCGACAATATAGCGGAAGCATTAAATAACACAAGTTGAAGTAAAATAACTCTTATTGATATAAACAAGTGTTACTGACGGCGTATAGCCGAGATTACAAGTCGCCCAAGCCTCTCTCTCTGAAACAGTAAAAGCGTGCCAAGTGGCTACAAATGTGGAATGATTGTATAGGCGATGTTCAGGCAATGTTCACAACATTATGTCTTGTATATGTGCTTCAGTTCCAGACGCAGCGCTCCAAGGCTTCAGAGGGAACTCCTGGTCTTAGTACACACGAAGGAGGCATCCGCACCGAACGAGGTTCTTCCGCACCCTGCAAACGAACTGGTGGATTATCAGTACATTGAATGCACTGGTGGGGAAGCTACTCGCCCGCTCGACAAATCCAAACACGTAAAACAGGTTCCGTGCACCAACTATTAAGTTGTCTTTCTAGTTGCCTTAGGATCAGTTTTATGCAAACATTGAATAGCCTAACTCGTGTGGCAGTGCACCGTACGACATGAGAGAAAACACTGCGAGACTTACCAACTTACCATTTAGCCTTTCATGTCCAAGGCAAATATTATTAATTCAATCACGGGCAAGTATAAACATTTTGGGGCATTCATAATGAAAACCAAGTTATAGCATATGCAAACACGAGAGTCATGAACGGGGCCATATTTCGAGTGCACAGTTATTCTCGATGCGATACAATAACTCGCACGCGGATAGCCGCTAAGCGAGGATGACTTATTTATATGACAATTATCGCTGGCATATCCATAAAGGACACTAGTCAGTGGCGAGAATGGTATACAGCGAAAGAACAATGGGCGCTACACACCATCTCGTCCACCATAATGAACTATACAATAGAGTTCAGCCACTAGAGAGAATGGTATGCAACGAAAGAACAAGGAGTGCTACATGCCATATTGTCCAGCACAATAGACTGTACAATAACGTGAGTTCCATTCGGATCGGATCGGTCCCAGTGCCCCGGTGACCGTCCGTGGAACTATACCTCATTTACTAGTTGTCCGCCACATGCAGGTCTCTGGGGCTTTCCAATTTTACATCCTTCACAATACAATCAATAACACGAGTACAGTCATGAATTTTCGCTATGAACGAGCTTGGACAGGATTCTCGTTCAAAGGTAAACTTGATATGATCCCAGTACAGTATTCACTTGCCTTGATGCATGCCCCTGGTTTGGGGATGCCTTAGCGACCTAACGGTCCCGGATACTTGCAGGTTCATTCAGGCACGGAACGACTACTTAGTAGTCTCCCGGGATTTGGATAAAAATAAGACAACATACAAGCAGACAAGCATGCATTTGTATAAACACAAACATTGACGTTAGCTCGGGCCCAAAGGTAAGCCGAGGAACGAGATCGTAAGGAACTTCCCGAGTGACAAGATCTAGGGTAGCATGCGAGGGTCTAAATATAAGCAATATTTCATTTCCATGTTCTAGCATAAGCAATACAAGTTGGGATTATTCCCTTAGCTAGGTGCGTTGTATTCTTATTAGCATGCAGGGGGTGATTCACCTAGCGACTAGCATGTATCATTCCAGATTTTATGTGTGCTGGCTAAGCAAAGACAAGTTCACCGTAGCCACCCACCTTAGCGATGATTCATCTCGGTAGAGCGATATGTCAAGCGAGCCTCTGAAAGCCTAAGCTGAATTCATGCAGGGACAAGTCTGGATATTCTTTGCCTCAAACGAGTATTTTTGCCTGAGCAAAGCGGGTTGGGACATGCACTTTTGCCGTTTGAATCGGCAGTCCGCTTGAACGGAACGGGGTGTTACATCCTACCCAACTCAGTAAAAGTCTCGTCCTCGAGACTTACTGAGGACAAGCAGTACGTTTTAATCAATTTTGATTTAACGATACAAGGTTGAGGCAAACCTATACAAGTCGTTGTACTTGTTCATTTGGATATTCACTTGCACAAGCGTTCGAGATTAGCATATCGCTAGTCTGGATCGTGCGCACATTAGAAGTGCACCTCTAGCATGAGCACGCCAACCAACTTAGCGATAGCGAAGTCTTAGCACTCGAGTTTCATATTTTCTTAAGTCTTGGATCGTGCACAAGTTCAAGGCGTCCCTCGAATATATGCATTCAACCAAACTTAGAGATAGTAAAATCGGACAAGCTACTGCGAAAATCTCAAGGGTTCTCACTCAAGTTGGCACAAAGGCCACTCGCAACACAATATCATACAAGCAATCATATCATTCAAAACATATTTTGAAAGTATTTAGACTTATTGTTGGAACATTCCTTTTGGGACAATGAGAGAGAGCGTACACAAAACCCACAAACGAGCTTTCAAAACTGAGATATTCGAAATGAAGTCCAAAGGCGTAGAAGCCAGGCTATGATACCATTATGTCACACCCCGATCTACCGCAGGCTAAATCGACCGTTCGCGCTAGGCAAGAATTACCGTGCAGCGCTCCCGCAAAACGATCGCTTTGTGACCCATCCGGGCGTGATGCCGTACGAGCGTGAGCCACGCCCGTGCAAGGTTGTGGTTCATTGGCTGGCGATAAGAGTTCTAAGCCACATAGTCGCACAGATTGTCCGAGTGCAGCGGAATCATAAACGCATAGGCAATTTGGTAACAAGTTCACTGAGTCGACAATATAGCGGAAGCATTGAATAACATGAGTTGAAGTAAAGCAACTCTTATTGATATAAACAAGTGTTACTGACGGCGTATAGCCGAGATTACAAGTCGCTCAAGCCTCTCTCTCTGAAACAGTAAAAGCGTGCCAAGTGACTACAAATGTGGAATGATTGTATAGGCGATATTCAGGCAATGTTCACAACATTATGTCTTGTATATGTGCTTCAGTTCCGGATGCAGCGCTCCAAGGCTTCAGAGGGAACTCCTGGTCTTAGTACACACGAAGGAGGCATCCGCACCGAACGAGGTTCTTTCGCACCCTGCAAACGAACTGGTGGATTATCAGTACATTGAATGCACTGGTGGGGAAGCTACTCGCCCGCTCGACAAATCCAAACACGTAAAACAGGTTCCGTGCACCAACTATTAAGTTGTCTTTCTAGTTGCCTTAGGATCAGTTTCATGCAAACATTGAATAGCCTAACTCGTGTGGCAGTGCGCCGTGTGACATGAGAGGAAACACGGCGAGACTTACCAACTTACCATTTAGCCTTTCATGTCCAAGGCAAACATTATTAATTCAATCACGGGCATGTATAAACATTTTGGGGCATTCATAATGAAAACCAAGTTATAGCATATGCAAACACGAGAGTCATGAACGGGGCCATATTTTGAGTGCATAGTTATTCTCGATGCGATGCAATGACTCGCACACGGATAGCCGCTAAGCGAGGATGACTTATCTATATGACAATTGTCGCTGGCATAGCCATAAAGGACACTAGTCAGTGGCGAGAATGGTATGCAGCAAAAGAACAATGGACGCTACACACCATCTCGTCCACCATAATGGACTATATAATAGAGTTCAGCCACTAGAGAGAATAGTATGCAGTGAAAGAACAAGGAGCGCTATATGCCATCTCGTCCATCACAATAGACTGTATAATAACGTGAGTTCTATCCGGATCGGATCGGTCCCAGTGCTCCGGTGACCGTCCGTAGAACTATACCTCATTTCCGAGTTGTCCGCGACATGCAGGTCTCTGGGGCTTTCCAATTTTACATCCTTCACAATATAATCAATAACACGAGCACAGTCATGAATTTTTGCTATGAACGAGCTTGGACATGATTCTTGTTCAAAGGTAAACTTGATGTGATCCCAATACAGTATTTACTTGCCTTGATGCATGCCCCTGGTTCGGGATGCCTTAGCGACCTAACGGCCCCGGATACTTGCAGGTTCATTCAGGCACGGAACGACTACTTAGTAGTCTCCCGGGGTTTGGATGAAAATAAGGCAACATACAAGCAGACAAGCATGCATTTGTATAACACAAACATTCATGTTAGCTCGGGCCCGAAGGTAAGCCGAGGAGCGAGATCGTAAGGAACTTCCCGAGCGACAAGATCTAGGGTAGCATGCGAGGGTCTGAATATAAGCAATATTTCATTTTCATGTTCTCGCATAAGCAATACAAGTAGAGATTATTCCCTTAGCTAGGTGCATTATATTCTTATTAGCATGTAGGGGTGATTCACCTAGCGACTAGCATGTATCATTTCAGATTTTATGTGTGTTGGCTAAGCAAAGACAAGTTCACCGTAGCCACCCACTTTAGCGATGATTCGCCTCGGTAGAGCGATACGTCAAGCGAGCCTCTGAAAGCCTAAGCTGAATTCCTGCAGGGATAAGTTTGGATATCCTTTGCCTCAAACTAGTATTTTTGCCTGAGCAAAGCGGGTTGGGACATTACACTTTTGTCGTTTGAATCGGCAGTCCGCTGGAATGGAACGGGGTGTTACAACTGCTCCCCTCCGGGCCTTTGATGTTTAGCTTTTACCTGTTGACAGGCCATACACTGTGACACAAAGGTCGCCACATCCTGCTTTACACCATGCCACCAAAAGGTCATTCGCAAGTCCATGTACATCTTGGTGCTTCCCAGATGTAAGGAATACTTCGCATATTGTGCCTCTGTCATAATTTTCCTTCGGAGTACTGGGTCGCTAGGAACGCATAATCTTCCTTTCATCTGTAAGGCCCCATCTTCGCCTGCCACAAAGTCGGACGTTTTCCCTGACGAGATCAGCCTACGTACCTTCGTTAGGAACTGATCGTCCCCATGAGAAGATTTTGATTCTATCATGCAAACTCGGTTCAAGATGGAGTGGTGCCAGCTGCACTCCTTGATGCCGAACTCAAAATTAGATGCCCATCGCCTCTAGATCCTGAAGTAAACGGTTGTTTATGGATAGCGAACCCACGTGCTTTCGACTCAGAGCATCAGCAACGACGTTTCCCTTACCCGGCGTATATGCGATCGTCAGGTCATAGTCCTTTATCCGTTCTAGCCAGTGCCGCTGCCGGAGGTTCAGTTCCCGTTGAGTGAATAAATACTTGAGGCTCTTGTGGTCTGTATAGATTTTGCAAGCAACACCATAAAGATAATGCCGCCACAACTTCAGTGCAAACATAATTGTCGCCAATTCTAAGTCATGTGTTGGGTAGTTTTTCTCGTGCGGCTTTAGTTGTCTGGAGACGTACGATATTATCTTATCCCTTTGCATGAGAACACACCCTAAGCCGAGTCCCGAAGCATTGCTGTATATCTAAAACTCTTCTACCCCATCTGGAAGTGCAAGAATTAGAGCTGAAATGAGTCATTGCTTTAGCTCCTGAAAGCTAGCTTTGCAGTCATTACCCCACTTGAATGCAATCCCTTTTCTGAGTAAGGCGAGTCAAAGACGAGGCCAATTTAGAAAAATCTTTCATGAACCTACGATAGTATTACGCTAGGCCCATAAAGCTTCGAACTTCACTGGCTGACGTAGGTTGCTTCCAGTCTACCACCGCCTCTATCTTCTTTTGGTCTACGGCGACGTCTTCTGCCGAGATGACATATCCAAGGAATGCCACGCTGTTCAACCAGAACTTACACTTGCTGAGCTTTGCGAACAACTGATGCTCTAGTAATATTTGCAGCACGATCTTCAGGTGTTCCTTGTGCTCTGCCTCGTTCTTGGAATATATTAGTATGTCATCAATAAACACGACCACAAACTTGTCCACAAATGGCCGAAACATGCGGTTCATCAGATCCATAAAAGCTGCAGGGGCATTCGTCAAGCCGAACGATATTACAAGGAATTCATAGTGTCCATATCGGGTTCGGAACGCTGACTTGGGGACATTATCAGATTTAATTTTCAACTGGTGATAGCCTGATCTGAGATCAATTTTAGAGAAAACTATTGCACCTTGCAGTTGATCAAACATGTCATCTATCCTTGGCAACGGGTATTTATTCCACACGGTAGCCTTATTCAGTTCTCGGTAGTCAATGCACAGCCGCATGGATCCGTCCTTTTTCTTTACGAACAGTATCAAAGCTCCCCATGGAGAAACACTTGGGCGAATGTATCCTCGGTCCAACAGATCTTGCAACTGTGCCTTCAGTTCCTTTAGCTCTGCTTGGGCCATTCGATAGTGTGCCTTCGATATCGGTCGCGAATCTGGAAAGGTGTCAATGGAGAATTCGATCTCTTGATTAGGAGGTATTCTAGGCAGCTCATCCGGGAACACGTCGAGAAAATCTGCTACGACATCAGCCTAGGCTGCATCTGCACCTTCCTACTGGATGTCTCGAATAGAGACTAAGTACCCTTCACAGCCCGAATATAACATACGCCTAGCCGAAATTACTGATATCACCATCACCGTCTTCGGTGCAGCGCTGCACGAATAGTGGAAGTCTGCCTCGCCGGGTAGACGAAATACAACACGCTTCTCTCCGCACTCGATTGTTGCATGGCAAGAACCTAACCAGTCCATCCCAAGAATAACATCGTAATCCTTAATGTCTAGCACAATGACATCTAAGGAAAGATTCCTTCCTCCGATGCAAATGTAACCGTCCCTACATATCGCATTGGCGGGCATGTCGACTCCCGAAGGGGTACTCACGCAAAGGTTCATATTTAATGGAGTAGAAGCTAATTTATTCTTAACAATAAAATCAGCAGATATGAAACTATGCGTAGCACCTGAATCGAATAAGACTATAGCAGACCATTCTTGGAAAAGTAAGGTACCTGTCACAACAGTGTCGGAGACAGATGCTTCATCCCGAGTCAATGCGTAGACTCGGCCTTGGGAACCTTGGCGTTGTGGGTTCACTGGTACAATATTGGCACCGTGTGCTGGAGGTCCCTTATTCTGATTCCCGTTGTTCTGATTCGGCTGATATCTGACGACCGGCCTGGGATCTCGATAGTCAAAAGCTTTATGGTCTACTCGGCCACATTTGAAACATCCAAAGACTCGGCACTCATTCATCCGATGCCGCATCTTGTCGCACCTATGGTAATACGGTCCCTGGGGCGGACCCCTATGCTCTGATGTATTCGGACGCTTCGGTGCTCCGGACCCTCCCGTTTCATGAGGCCGATTGTTGAAATTGGTACGGGAAGTTTGCACATTGACCTTTTGTGAACTGTGCCCAAAGATCTGTTCGCTATTTAGGGCAGCTTTATAACATTCCATGTAGGTTTCACACTTCTAATTTATAACATCCCTAAGTAGGTCGTCATTCAAACCTTTCTGAAAACGGTAACACCACGTCTGCTGGTTAGGCAAGAAGTGTCCGATAAACTTGGCAAGTCTAGCGAACACTGAATCACAATCATCAACAAACATACTTCCTTGCACCAGATTGCTGAAGTCATCTTCCTTTTGTTGCCGCATGGCCCGGGGGATATATTGTTCAATAAAGAAAGATTTGAACATCTCCCAGGTGATCTTGTAGTTGGGATTGGCATCATAAATCCCTTGCTTGGTGGCTTCCCACCAATCATGCGCCCGTAGTTCCAGTTGCACTGATACACAAGCCACTCGTTTGGACCCCTTAATGCCAACCAAGTTGAAGAGTCCCTCTAGCTTTGTAATCCATCCCATCATCACATCCGGTTCTGCTCGCCTGTTGAACGTTGGTGGATGCATTTTGGTGAACTCCGTCGCTCTACAGGTATTCCTAGCAGGGGCCTGCGTTTCTTCGGATTTGTCTTCTAGCGCCACAGCCGGTGGCGTGACAGGCGTCAACGTGGCTCCACCGTTGCTGGGTACCAAGGATGCGATCAATTGCATCATGGTATCCATCTGCTTTTGTTGAGCAGTGAACTGCGTCTGGATCTGCGCCTGTTGAGTGGCGGCTTGCTGTTGATGCACCTCCATTAGATGCATGAGTCGTTCGGTCATATCGATTGAACCCTCTCCTCCGGATTCTCCAGAACTTGTCGGATCGCTCTGAATGGGCTGAGCACTGCTTGCAGCGGCAGTGTTTTTCTTAGCCATTGCTACAAAAGAGAGTAGCTTGTCAACGCTCCAAAAATAATAAATTCTTATCTATGGGCTCATTGTATAGGCAATTCATCTCATGCAGCGGACGTCGAATGCAACTCAATCGAGAGGCGCATCAAACTCCTATATTATCTTTTGAAAACCCAAGAAAGTGAAGCCATGCTCTGATACCAATAGGTCATGCCCCGATTCCGAAAGGGTTAATCGTCCTCGTTGGATCCTTTATGGAACCGATCATCCTCGCTGGGGAGTGATGTCGTGCGAGCCTGGAGTTACGCTCGCACAAGGCAAGAACGTGCAGTGATAGAAACCCATTTGAAAGCACAAGTTAGAAAATACATTCACAGATAGTTGAACATAGGTATAGGAAGAAACATGCTTTTCATTGATAATTCAGAGTAATTTACATAGAGTTTACATTTGATGTGCCTCTCGGCTACTTGGTTTGTATTACAAAAAAATAACTCAAAAGGCAGGACGCGCTCCATCAGATAGGCCTAATTGTTCATACATTACGCCCTTATATAGGTTGAAAATTCATGCCTCCAAAATGAACTGACTTCAACTATACTTCAAAATAGTAGAGCTTCTAATGCCTCATCGTCTTTCTACTAGCGTTGCACTGCCTGAGTGCCTGAAATAGTTGCCCACAACGTAGGTCAGTACTCAGCTGTACTAGTGAGCGGGATGAACCCACTCGACTAAATCAACACTTGCTTATTAGGGCGAGCATGCATTAAGATGATCTTTCTATAGAGAACTAAGTGAATTCAATTCATATCAGTTGCATGTTTTGATAGGAAAGAAAACATTGCATGTTTTGATAGGAAAGAAAACATTGAATCCATTAAGTACATCGGTTTCTTACTCAATCGATGCATGCCTTCTCTGCAACGAAACACAAGTATACTTTATCACGACTTGATTCCGTGGAATCGATAGTCGTCCCCCGGGCGTGACGCCGTGCGGGCCTAGGTTGCGTACCGCACAAGGCTAAGGTATTTTGCATAACGAGCACATATTCAGAGTACGCAGATAAATTGAAACACAAAGTTGAAACATGGAAAAGTTCTCTTTATTGATAATGTACATATTTTTTTTTACAAACTCTTGAACGAGTCCGAAGGTTGCCGCACGGGCTTACAAAAGTTGACACAAAATGAGATACCTGTCATGTACATTATATCCTTTACTAAAATTTAAAAATAAGGGACCTCCAGGTGGGACAATGGCTTTTCCTCTGAGCTGTATTAAGTTTAGGTTGCTAGCTCCTGGCTTCAAAATGCTTCAAGTAAGGCACGAATAGGGCGTGCCGGCAGCTGGACTGGATTGGGAAGTGACTTCAGCTCCTCGCATGATCTCCTTGGTGCGGAAAACCTGTTTCAACGAAGGTCAGTACATCAAAATATACTGGTAAAGGCGAGCTAACCCAACTATACCAATCAACACGTTATTTAGATGAAGCATGCAACTTATTTGTGGCCTTTTTATCTTGTCTTAGTTCATTTTACAAGCAAGCAATATATATAAAAACTACTGAAATGAACTTGCCACCGTTCAATGACTTTTACCTGTCCGTCTGAACCACCTGCACAATACTTACCATGTCCTTCCCTGCCATGAAGACACAAGTTAGCTTGCACAGGTTTAAATATACGAAGGGATCACTGGCGTATGCCATAAATGACCAGTTATAGTCGTTGACGAGGATGGCATACAACAAAAGATTTATGAGTGGCTATAAACTATCCCGTCCAGATAATTGAGACTATTGTGAAGTTCCGTCCGGATCAGATCGGTGCCAGTGCCCTAGCGACCGTCCGCAGGAACCATTGACCTTGTGCACAAGTTGCTCGTGATCAACGACGTTCATATTAAGTTATCAATTGATGCAATTTAGGGCGACATGAATACGAGACTAGTGACATGGCACGATTCATTTTGCATAGTCTTCCTGAATAATTTATTGCATGACAAGGTGTGTTCTATACTTAGCATAATTTATAGAAGAAATGTACATTCTAACTAAAATTGAAGTATAGGAAGAACATTGAAAACGAACTAGCATACAACATGTAACCGTTCACAAGTTGATTGACAAGCATAAAGTTATTCAAGTCTATTCCTTTTTATCTTTACATCTTTTAGTTATTACTTGGTATCGTTTGATCGGGCAAGCAAGAATACAAGATTTTTAGATGTGAAGACTTGGAAGAAGGGCCAACTGAATCGAATATAAGCCAATCACAAGTTGGTTGGAGAAGGAAAGGAAAGAGGTGCTTTAGGACTCCGTTCGTACGTCGCCTACTGCTCGTTCACCTGCATTGCCATAAACAACTGATCAATACCTCTTTCACTCTTTCTAATCTCGGAATTGAAGTGCAATTCAATGAACGAAAACAATAAAATCCATCAAAACTGTTCAAGAAAATGCAAACAAATCCGAAAACCAACTCAAAGCACGAAAGCAACAAAGCGACAGCGAAAAACTAGGCAAGAAAACTTGCAGTGGAGCTGTACCTCTTGACTCTGCCGCTAAATTGATCCTCGGAACAAGGTCCACTGAATATGGAAATCGATTCCGAAGAAGCAAATCCATAACGAGGATGGTTTCTTGATTTAATCTATCCTGATCGAACGATACCGACTTGTATTTCTTAGCCGCGCTCCCCGAATAAGGGAAACGGGGCACCACATACTTACCATCTGCATAAGATAATAAATTAGCATGTGTTCTATTCTATGCGGTCATTGGTATGATCGACACCATGGAGACTTATCCAAAGCATTGCGGCGCGCCCTATCAGCCCGGGTAGCAAGCCCTGCTGAAGGTCCCGCAATGCATCACGACTAGCACGATCAAATATTCCTCCCGGGTCGATACGGTTCCAGTGCCCCAAAATACCATTTCAAGGAAATGCCAAACCTTATGCATAAATTGTCCCAGACCTTGCAAATGCATGAACAGTTCAAATATCATACAATGCATAAAATAAAATAGAAAAAGTAAAGCAGCAATATATATACTTATGCAACAGTTCATATTTTCTCAAGTCGTGTTCCGATTTTGGTATCCCGTGGATCCAAAATCTATCTGAGGCACCAGGATGCAACCAATAACCAAATTACTTTATAATGAAGCTCATTTTTATAAGGTGTTATGAATACAAGTTAGTCTATAATTCCCATGTTCCTTTCTTAGTGGCTGGTATGCATTGTGGCTAAGGATTTCCTAGGCGTTCAGCCGGGCATCTTCGATTGAACGTTTGAAATATTAGAGATGTGGACATGAAGAAGTAGAAAAGAAGGGTCCGAACCACTCACTGGTTAAGGAAACCGAACGACTTCGAAGCAGCTTCTCCTTACGATCCAAGATTTTCACAGATTGTTCAACATAAGTCAAGTCTGCCTTTAGATCCAGTTGATCAAGATCCACCACATGACTCGGGCCGTACACGTACTTCCTAAGCTGTGAAATATGGAAGACATCGTGAACTTTAGATAGTGACGGTGGTAGGACAATCTGATATACGACCGAGATGACTCGCTTCAGTATCTCGAACGGACCGACGAATCTTGGACTTAGCTTTCCCTTTGCTCCGAATCTGGTGACTCCTTGTATGGGCGAGACTTTGAGAAATATTCGATCATCTTCTAAGAACTCAAGAGGATGTCGATGCATGTCTGAGTAGCTTTTCTGGCGACTCTGTGCTACCTTTAGCCGTTCCCGGATTAAACGAAACTTTTGGACGGTTTGCTCCACAAGCTCCGGGCCAAGAATTTATCGTTCTCCAACTTTATCCCAACAAATCGGAGATCTGCACTTCCGCCCATACAATACCTCATACGACGCCATCTGAATGCTGGATTGATAGCTATTATTGTATGCAAATTTGACTAACGATAGATGCATGTCCCAAATCGTCTTCAAGTCCAAGGCGCAGAGTCGTAACATGTCTTCGAGGATTTGGTTGACACGTTCTGTTTGACCGTCTGTCTGTGGATGGTAGGCAGAGCTGAACTTCAACCTTGTCCACATTGCTGACTATATGCTTTCCCATAAACATGATAAGAATCGGCCATCTCTCTTGGAGATAATGGATACAGGCATGCCGTGGAGCCGAACGATTTTATTGAGGTAGATCTGAGCTAAGCGGTCGACACTCCAAGTACTTTTGATAGGCAGAAAGTGAGCATACTTGGTTAGTCGATCGACGATAACCCAGACGACATTATTTCCATGTTGCGTCTTCGGCAAACCAACAATTAAATCCATAGTTATGTGTTCCCATTTCCACTCTGGTATAGTGAGGTTCTGCATCTCTCCGCCCGGCTTCTGGTGCTCGGCCTTTACCCTCTGAAAGTCATGCATTATGACACGAACAATGCCACATCTTTTTTCATGCCGTGCCACCAAAACGTCGTACGGAGATTGTCACTACCCCATTTTCACGGCAGGATATTTTTTATTTTAATTTGGTAAATTATGTATTGATCATAAATATTTGTATTAATATTTAATTAGATGTATGTATTTATATTTATTAGTTATTTTAGGCTTTTGGCTAGTCTGGACCCATGTCAGACCCTAGTGGACCCATGTCAGACCGTAGTGGACCCTTGCCAGATCCAACCAACACCCTTGTCAGACTTATTTATTGGTTTAGAGTAGTTATTTATATTCTAATTAGTTGGTTGGAGTGATTAGGATTTAGTTAGAATGCATTTGGAATCCCAAACCTAAACCCTAATTAGTATGACTTTAGTTGATGGGGTATTTTAGACTTTGTACCAAACCCTAACCCTAATTTTTCCTATATGCCCCCCTTCCTTTCCATTTCCTTCTTCTTCAATTTTCCACTCTTTATTCTCTTTCCTTACTTCCTTCCTTTACTTCTTCCATTTCCAAGTAAGTGTCTTCACCTTCCCTCTCTTCTTTCATTTACTTCTCTCATTAATGCAAACTCTAATCTTCCATTCTTTCTAACCTAGGTGTGTAGAGCCTAAATTTGGTGTAGAAGCTTGGTTTGGAGGCTTGGTGTGGTGAATTTGGGGTTTTTTGAGGACTTTGGCCTTGGAATTCCAACTTCCAAGAGGTAAACCCTAACTTTCCTCTTAGTTATTACCCTAATATAATGTAATTAGTAGTTTAGAACCTTCCTAGACCTTAGGGCTACCTATGGGAGAAAGTTAGAACTTGTTTGGATAGATTTGGAGACTTTGACATAGGGTTTTGTGTCTATTTCGAATGAAATCCGAGATTGGCCCATTTTGGGTGTTGCCCTAGGTTAGACGGACCTAGGTAAACGTGCTTGGGTGTCTTGAGGGTAGGTTCGTGTCCCCGATTGGACACACGAGGTCGTATTACGGAGTTTTGGGCGTTTCGGACGATTTAGGAGTTTTCCTTCGACATGGGTTCCACACACATGTAGAATTTTGTCATGGACCTAGAATCAAAGAGTTAGCATTTTTGTGAGGTTTTAGACATCGATTAGAACTTGTGAATAAATTTTGGGTTGATTCCGATTTGGTTTGGCGTGCGTTTCGCGAGGTATTGCAAGCCGCACACCAAGTGTTCATCGAAATGACCAAATGGTCATTTCAACTTAGTTTCTAGGTTTCGGGCTTGTGCGCGGGTTGGTTTAGCCTTGGGGAGTGTGTATTAGAGTTTATATATATATGTATTTATATATATATATGGGTGAGTGTGTGTGTTTATGTGTATTTGTGTGTGTGTTTGTGTGTAAGTGTGTGCATATATATATATATATATATATATATATATATATATATATATATATATATATATATATATATATATATATATATATGAGAGTTGATATATATATGTGTATATATATGTATGTATGAGAGAGTTTATATATATATATATGGGTTGTGTGTGTATAGGGTAGTGTGTGTGAGTGTGTGTGTGTATACATACATTTATATATATATATATATATATATATATATATATATATATATATATATATATATATATATATATATATATATATATATATATATATATATATATATGGGTAGTGTGTGTGTATAGGTGTAGTATGTGTGAGTGTTGAGTGTGCCGAGGGATACTCCGCCCTCCCCCTATATATTAAAGAATCTATTCATTTCGCGCATGAATTAGTGCTGAAAGGGATCTCCCCACAAAAGAATCCCCTAGTGTGTTTGTGTGTAGGGTGTGCGAGTGTTGAGTGTGTAGTGTGTAGTGTGTGTGTGTTTGTGTGTAGTGCATATGGGTGTTTGAGTGTATAGGTGTGGTAGTGTGCGTGTTTGTGTGTGATATATATATATATATATATATATATATATATATATATATATATATATATATATATATATATATATATATATATATATATATATATATATATAGTGTGTAATGTGTATATATATATATATGTATAGTGTGTAGTGTGTGTATATATATATATATATATATATATATATGTATATGTGTAGTGTGTGTGAGTGTCGAGGTGAGTGAGTGAGATGAGGGAGAGGGAGCCACCAGCAGCAGCAGCATGTAGGAGCAGCAACAGTAGGTAGTAGCAGCAGCAGCAACTTGTAGGAGCAGCATCAGCAGTTAGCAGTAGCAGCAGCAACAACAACAGCAGGTAGTAGCAATAACAATAGCAACTATAACCCCCCTATTAGCTATGAGTTGAGAGAGAGAGAGAGAGAGAGAGGTATATATATATATATATATATATATATATATATATATATATATATATATATATATATATATATATATATATATATATATATATATATATATATAGTTAGTTAGGTGTATAGTTAGTGAGATGTGAAGGGCAAGGTATTGGATTTCAATACCTTGAGGTATTGAATATAACTTGAGATATCAAGGTATTAAGGTAAGTTGAGGTATCGGAGATGAGGTATTGAGGTTTTGCCTATATACTAGGTTATATATATATATATATATATATATATATATATATATATATATATATATATATATATATATATTGATGTTTACATATAGTAGTATATATAAGTATATATATAGATAGTTAGCTAGTTAGTTAGAGTTAGAGATGGGTAAGGCTAGAGATATCTCAATACCTTGAGATACTCAAGGTATTGGGTATCGGGACGAGGTATTGGATTTTTGCCCGTGTATGGGATGAGTGATGCTTATATATATATATATATATATATATATATATATATATATATATGTTAGGATATATATTAGTGGGTTTAGATGGGGTATATAGCGTAGGTTGAGATATCGGATACCGAGGGTATCCCGGTATCTCAAAGAGGCGAGTTTGTGGGTTTACTAGATTAATGAGCTAGTTTTGACCTAAAATTTTAGGGGCACCCTAGTTTGACCTAGAGTTGACCGTAGTTGACCCGATTGACCGCTAAAGTCAACCTTTGACATAGAGTTGACTTTTTAGGCTTTGAGTTGACTTTTTGACCTAGAATGGACCGGTTTGACCCGTCTGACCTAGAAAAGTCCTAGAAGCTTGTTTTTAGTTTATTTAAATATGTTTATCTCTCTAGAGCACCAAGTAACCTTGGATTTTCATATTAGGTCTTCGCGACGCCAATTCAGATCTTGATCCTCGCCAGTTGCCCAGGACGTCAGGCGAGTACATTCTCTGATAGTTTTCATCATTTGATAATTATTGTGATTCAGCTTCTAGTATAGTATTATCTGATTTTCTGGCACGACACTGACTAGTATTTCTGGATTCATTTACTTGCGACACATATATTTTATGTCTGGCCTTTATTTTTGGAATCACCTACTGGCATCACATCAGGACTCACTACAGGCACCACTCATGTTTCTGGCTGGACTCATATTTATTTTATGTGCCGGGTCTTGGAATCACTTGTACTAGTCGGGACGAGAAAATACTCGAGTAGATATGTAAATATTCCCAAATCTGGAATCACTCCCTCTAGTCTAATCTGGAATGATAGCAGTCGCACACCCAGTGTGCGGTAAGCCGTACTTACCCCTAGTCGTTTACATGTCGAAACAGGTATTTCAGAGACACTAGTTCATTCTTTCTAGGCTGGACTTACTTACACTTCTTGACTGGTCTCACTTATACTTTATGGACTAGACTCATTATATTTACTCTTGCTAGACTCACTTCACGTCATTGTGCACCCACTTGCTCTTAGTTTAGATTTATTGTACCCTGCAGTGTCATGCCCCAGTCCCAAAATATCGAGGGACTAGACATGTGGCAATGGCCAGCAGCACACACCGATGGACAAACCCAGTTTAATGGACCCATCAGAGTGTACTTAAGCTGTAAAACAATAATATGGGCTATGGTACTAATCTCATCCACAGAAATAAATACAATCAATATCAGAATTATAAAGCAATATCAAGTTTCAATAAAACATAACTCGGGAAACAACCCGATAATGACTTTGATACATCAACTCAATAGACTGGAAATAAAGAGTCTAACAATAGAAATAGCTGAGTATAGAATATGCATATACTCAGGAGAAATCCTCAGCGATCACCTCGTCCTCGGGTTCTGGTACTGCTCCAAAGACTGCTCCTGTCCCGTACACCTCGGGGTCGATCTCCTCCTCTAAACCTGGGGACATAATCCAGATCCAGGTCCTCAGGGGATATAGCAAAGTACAAGAATAACTCAAGCCCAAAATAAATGCAGTACAATAATAAATGAATCATTAGGGTAAACTTTGTAACCAGCTATGTGATATGCAAGTGAGAGCATTATTTATACTCAGGCTGAGACTACTACAGGCTCTGTGTCGGGGAAACCCATAGCAGTATTTTCTCGAAGGGCCAGTAAATGCGCCAAAGCTCTGTGTCATAGTCTAAGGCACCTCCAGTAAAGTAATATATATATATAATCAGCCTTTTGTATGGTAAAACTCTCCTCACCCAATGTAATCACACGTCTCATGTTCACGATGTCTCATGTCCATGTCACTTAAGATCATATCTAATACAACAAGTCATAATAAGATCTAAGCATGTACCAAGTATATGTCATAAATATATATCCTATACAGAATCACCATGAATATCTTAGCAAGATTCTGTCTCATGAATAGTATCAGGTGTCCTGAGGTATGACGTATTTGATAAGACAAGCACAAAATGTATAGTGTCTCGATATCCATGTCTAGGTGACATTACACAACTCTGTGTACAGTGTTGACACCCGAATATTATTCGGATGCTAAGTAATATCACACGGTCCGTAGTTGAACAGAGATCTTACAGTCATAAATCAAGATAATAGTATAAACAGATGCTGCAAGTAGAGCAAGGTACACTTGCCTGGGGTTCTGACTCCAACTGTAGCTTTGGTATCGGTGGGATTTGCAGGTACTCCTTCGGTTGCTGAAATAAACATCACCATCAGGTTCAAAAAATATCAAATAGCTAGAAACGCCTGTTCTTGAGTCCAATTTGGACACAGGGGCAAAAGTAACCGTTTCTGGTCAAAGCGGGGTCCACATGTGGCCCACTTCGCACCGAAAAATGTGTCAGAGACAATATTCTCCAAATTCGTTAAACTTAGTGTCAATAAGTCCAGAATGACGATACGAACCCAACGGAATGTCCAGAACTGGATTCCGATGAGCCGATCACAAAATCGTCCGTCAAGTGGAGCCGTGGGGCCTACGATACTCGATTTTGTCAACGTTCTCAGAATCGAACCAAACTTGGGTCACAGGACCAGCGTATTACTACGAGTCCGATGGCATAAGTTTTATTTTAATACAACATGCGTACACGAAGTTACAATGAGTTCCAGAATAGGGCCGATACGGGGTGTTGTCGACGGATACACGTTGATTCCGGTGTGCATGCACATCCATATCAACTTCCGCGAAATTCCATACGTCCGTATTAACGGTGCATACCTTTCGGTTAAGTCCATACACGACCAAGTCGTCCCGTTTAGCGGGGCGCACTCAGTTCCGGAGAAAAATAGGGCAAATATTTTTCTAATTTTGGATCGCAGTTCGCGATCGCCACAGGACGCGACACACCGAGCTAATTGCACGGGTATCGAGAGGGCCACGCAGGGTTCGTATCACAGCAGACGAAATGGGAAACGGGGCAGCGAGGAGAGAGAAACGGCTACCTGAACAGGGCTCCACAGAGGGCTGAAACGCGCACTCGCGAGACGTCGCGACACGGAGGCGGGGCTGCTAGGGCTAGGGTTTCCTGTTTGCCGCCGGAGATGGCAGGAGCTGGTGGCTGCTCGTCGGGGTCGTCGTCGACCGGGGCTGCCGGAGCTGGAGGCGGCGAGGCGGCGTGCTGACAGAGCTCGAGGGCTGGTCGTCGAGGCGGTGCTCGACCTGCCGGCTCTGGTCGAGGGGCAGCGGAGGCGGTGGCGCTCGTGGAGGCTGAAGGCGGAGGAGAGAGGTGGCCGGGGCTGCTCTCGGAGCTGGGGAGAGGCGAGGACGACGGTGGCTAAGAGTTGGCTGGGGTACGGTGGCGGCAGAGGGTGATCAAGGGAGAGTGGTGGTTGAGACGGCGATGGCTGGGTGGGTTCTTATAGGGCGAGGGGAGAAGTATAACCACCGCTAGGAGGCGGGGGCAGAGGCTTATTGGCAGGGAGAGGGGAGTGAAACCGCCGCGGGGCATAACCGCCGGCGGGCGGCGAGGAAACGGGAACGGCTGCGGGAATCGGGGATGGCGGTTACTGTAGCAACTATAGTAGCAGGTCAGGTTCTGGATTCGGGTCCGGATCCGACTCGCTAGGGTACGGGTCAAGTATGGGTCGCAAGTACGGGTTCAGATCCGACCCGACCCGCTAGGGTTTAGGGCTTCGGTTCAGGGTCGGTCCGGGTTGGTTTGGTTGAAAAATAAACCGGGTTTATTTAAGGTTTATTTTGGTTTAATAAATAATTAGTTTTTAGGTCATTAAAAATGTTTCCGGAGTCCAATAAATTTCAGAAAAATTACCCTATGTCTAATATTTTATTTTACACCCAAAAGTATTATTTTCATAATATTTTAATATTCAATAAACATATTTAAAATTATTTAAAACCAGAATACCTTGATTTTAATTAGTTAAAAAATCACAAAAAAATCCAGAAAATTCTGAAAATTGATTTTTAAATTCTGAAAATTCTGAGGGTTTACATGCAGTCATTATTATCTTGCTTCTGATTTTCATGCATCTTTACCTTTATGCACCAATTGATATATATATATATATATATATATATATATATATATATATATATATATATATATATATATATATATATATATATATATATATATATATATATATATATATATATATATATATATATATATATTTTCTTGTTCATACTTCATTTCCTTTACCTTGTGCTACTTGCTACAACTGCTTTATAGTTTTTATCATTTAACTGGAACTGCTGTTAGAGGTGTACTTGCTCTAATCCTGACTGGTTATATTTTTCAGAGGATCCAGAAGATTGGTGTCCGACGATTTTTGGACCTCAGTCTGTCGATGGTGCAGACAGGGACCCCCTAGTTCAGGAGTGATTTTCGGGTTGGTAGCCGGGATCACTAGGACCTCAGTTGTATTTATTAGCTTTTGGTACCAGATTTGTCCCCGGCTTTTGGTTTGAGACTTTGTATTGTATTTAATTCAGGATATTGTTGTTATTATTATTGTTGTTGCTGTCTTTAGTAGTAGTTGTTGTTTAGACTTTATAGTTGTTAGACTTCCTTGTTATCTTATCATGCTTAGATCGTGATTGAGTATTTGTATTATCTTTATCATATTGTTCCTCTATTTGGAGTTGAGATCTTGGCAGGTACTTATATTATTGTGTGAGATTGTTAGCTAGATAGTAGACCTAGACAGTGTTCTACCGCCGATCCTGCGGCGTAGGCTGGACGTACCCATGACTCATGCCCTATTTTTTGGGTGTGGGTCATGATAGAGATCTCGATACATCTTTGTGCTACCCGAATGTGAGGTATAACTTGCATAGTGGGCTTCCGTTAGTATCTCTTTTCTGAGGGCTGCATCGTTTGGAACGCATAATCTTTCCTTCACTCGGATTATCCCGTCCGTGCCTACCGCAAAGTTGGTTGTCTTTCCTGCTGAGATAAGACCTTGCATCTTTTGCAGGAACATGTCATCCTTCAGAGTGGACTTGACTTTTTCTAACAAGTCGGGTTCGAGGCGCAACTGAGCTACTTGCGCCCCCTTTTTGTATCTGATTTTAAGTCTAATACCCAAAGCTTCTATATCCCGATACAGCTTGTCATCAATAGCCAAGCTCCCAACAAATACTCGACTCAGTGCATCAGTTACAATATTGCCCTTGCCAGGGGTGTATCTGATCATCAAGTCAAAATTGCTAAGGAGTTCAAGCCAGTGCCGTTGTCATAGATTCAAATCCTTTTGGGTATATAGATAGTTTAGGCTCTTATGGTCTGTATATATCTCGCATGGCACATCATAAAGGTAGTGGCGCCACAACTTCAGGACGAACACCACCGCTGTGAGCTCCAGATCATGGGTTGGATAATTCTTCTCGTGAGGCTTTAACTGCCTCAACGCGAAGGCTATCACTTTGTCCCGTTGCATAGGGACACACCCCAATCCCTTTCCTGAGGTGTCACTGTATATCTTGAATTCATCAGGTCTGTCTAGAAGGGTAAGAATTGGTGTTGAGATGAGGTGCTGCTTTAACTCCATAAACGAAGCTTCACTGTCGTCCATCCACGCGAACGTTACCCCTTTCCAAGTGAGCTGAGTTAGAGGCGAGGCGATCCTCACAAAATCTTTAATAAATCTTCTATAGTAGCCTGCCAGACCAAGGAAACTCCGAATATCGCTAGCTGACTTAGGCCGTTTTCAGTTTACGATGGCTTCTATCTTCTTTGGGTCAACTGAGATGTTTGTTGCAGAAATAATATGCCCGAGAAAGGCTATGCTATCCAACCAAAACTCGCATTTACTAAGCTTCACATACAACTTATTATCTCGAAGGGTTTGAAGCACCATCCGCAAGTGTCCTGCATGTTCATCCCTATTCTTCGATTACACTAAGATCTCGTCTATAAAAGCGACCACGAATTTATCCAGGAATGGTCGGAACACTCGATTCATCAAATCCATAAAAGTGGCAGGGGCATTCATCACTCCAAACGGCATAACAGAAAATTCGTAATGTCCATAGCGGGTTCGGAATGCAAACTTGGATATGTCCTCAGGCCTAATCTTCAGCTGGTGGTAGCCCGAGCGAAGATCAATTTTCGAGAACACCGTTGCCCCTTGCAGCTGATCGAAGAGGTCATCTATCTTAGGCAGAGGATACTTGTTTCTGATGGTGACCTTATTCAGCTTCCGATAATCGATGCAAAATCGCAATATTCCGTTTTTCTTCTTTACGAAGAGCACAGTCGTGCCCCAAGGAGATACACATGGACGGATGAACCCATGATCCAGCAGCTCTTGAAGTTGGCACTTTAACTCCTTCAGTTCAGCAGGGGCCATTCTGTACGTCGCCTTGGAAATCAACTGAGTATTTAGGAATGTGTCAATGGTGAACTCGATCTCTCGGTCAAGTGGCATGCCGGATAGTTCGCTCAGAAACACATCAGGGAACGCCGCTATAACGGAAGAAGACTCATCGTTTGCGTAATCTAGCTATGTGTCCCGAACCGATGCTAGGTATCCCTCGCAGCCAGTGTGTAGCATCCCCCTAGAAGATATCTCAGAAATCACCATGCAGGCCCTGGACACATCAGTTGTTGGACTACTCGTGTAGCAGAATTCGGCTTCTCCTGGCAGGCGAAAGACGACTCATTTCTCTGCACATTCGATATTTGCCGAGCAAGCACCGAGCCAATCCATCCCCAAAATGATGTCATAATCCCGAACATCTAGGACTAAAATATCTAACGATAGCTTCCTTCCTCCAATACAGACGTAACCACCTTGGCATACTGAACGGACATATATTTTTGTGCCTGATGGGGTGCTAACACTAAGGTCTAGATACAATGGTGCCATTTCTATATTATTTTCCATGACAAAATTTGTGGATATAAAACTGTGCGTTACACCAGAATCAAATAGCACACGTGCATGTATGTTATTAAAAAGCAAAATACCTAACTCAATGGTGTCTGAGGCCAGGGCTTCTTCTCGTGTCATGGTGTACACCCGACCTTGAGCTTGTCGACGCTCTTGCTGAGGCGCAACTCGGTTGGCCTGGGGTACTGGAACTTGATTTGGATGTTTAGAGCGACGTTCATCGTAGAGCGGACAGTCGGGCGTGGCATAGTTTGGATCTCCATAAATGAGGCATAACTTGAGTCTCTTGTGACAGTTGTCAATCGTGTGCCCTGGCTTCTTATAGTAGAAACATGTCCTGCTCATATCTCCTCCCTGTTTACCGCCGTTGTTTGGACGCTTTGGAGCGTTGTTTCCTTTCTTGTTGCTATGGCGTTTGTGATTGGAAGTATACACAGTGCTGACAGCAACAGGAGGATACTGCGGTTTAAGAGAAAGAGCATGATTCAGGACTTCCCGTATAGTCTGGTATTGGGAAACGACCACGTGCGCATGGATGATAGGTCGCATGCCTACTTCAAATCTTCTGGCACGACTCGCCGCATCAGGTAAATAGGAGCTTACAAATTTGGCGAGCCGGTTGAATTCGACAGAATACTGCTTTACTGTCATACTGCCTTGTCGTAGTTGCACGAACTCGTTCTCTTTATGACGACGTACGGGAGGGGGGTATAAAATCCTCTTCAAACGCGCCACGGAAGGTAGCCCATGCAATCGTCTCTTCTTCATCGTCAATTGGAAGAGATCTTTGATGCACGTCTCACCAATTGTGCACGTTTAAGCGAAGCTATAGTTGGGCATACACGACATGCTTCTACTCGAGTACCTCTAGAAGTTTGAAATGATCCTCAAGTTCGGCCAACCAATCTAGAGCTACGATTGGATCCTCAGTCCCTTTAAATGGCATATTGCAGACCTTCTTGAAGTCGGCAAAGTCGAAGGCGGTCACTTCCTTCTTCTTTGGAGTTTGAGGCATTTCAACTTCAAGCGCGGGTTGCTCCACCGGTGTCGCTGCTGTTATCGCGGACTGGTTGTAGGCCAAAGTCTGCACGATCTGTTACAGGGTATCTACCTGCTTTTGTTGGACTGAGAACCGAGCTTCTATATTGTCTTGGAACTTGCTCTGCCTTACTTTCGCTCGCTTCTCAGACCGTTCATAATGAGCCTCCTCCCTCTGTTGGTTAGCCTCCAACATCCGCATCATTTGCTGAATGGGATCGACACGGGACATGGCTCGCTGGCTCCAAGAACTTCCTGAAGTGCCGAAACTGCTTTCTTGGGCTTATGTCTCGCCCAGTGCTAGCGCTGATGATTATGCTTGTGCCATTCCTTTAAAAGAAAGTAAATTACATCGGGATCATAATGTATTATAGACTCATTGTATGAACGTATCTCATTTTGGCCTAACGAGTTCAAGAGTTCACATAGGAAATAGATCGTTAAAGGAACTTTTCCGATATGAGGGTCAAAGAAACTTGAAGCTGTGCTCTAATACCAATATGTCATGACCCGATTCCGTAGAATAGATAGTCGTCCCCCGGGCGTGACGCCGTGCGGGCCTAGGTTGCCGCACCGCACTTGTCTAAGCTATTTTGCATAACGAGCACATATTCAGAGTACGCAGATAAATTGAAACACAAAGTTGAAACATGAAAAAGTTTTCTTTATTGATAATGAACATTTTTTTTTACAAACTCTTGAACGAGTCTGAAGGTTGCCGCACGGGCTTACAAAAGTTGACACAAAATGAGATAGTTGTCATGTACAATTACAACCTTTACTAAAACTTCTAAATAAGGGACCTCCAGGTGGGACGATGGCTTTTTCTCTGAGTTGCATTGAGTTTAGGTTGCTAGCTCCTGGCTTAAAAATGCTTCAAGTAAGGCACGAACAGGGTATGCCGGCAGCTGGAATGGGTTGGGAAGTGACTTCAGCTCCTCGCAGGATCTCCTTGGTGCGGGGAACCTGTTTCAACGAGAGTCAGTACATCGAGATATATTGTGAAGGCGAGCTAACCCAACTATACCAATCAACACGTTGTTTAGATGAAGCATACAACTTATTTGTGGTCTTTCTATCTTGCCTTAGTTTATTTTACAAGCAAGCAGTATATAAAAAACTACTGAAATGAACTTGCCACCGTTCAGTGACTTTTACCTGTCCATCTGAACCACCTGCACAATACTTACCATGTCCTTCCTTGCCACGAAGACACAAGTTAGCTTGCATAGGTTTAAATATACGAAGGGATCACTGGCGTATGCTATAAAGGACTAGTTATAGTCGTTGACGAGGATGGTATGCAGCAAAAGATTTATGAGTGGCTACTGTCACGCCCCAGTCCTAAAATATACGAGACCTGGCCACGTGACAATGGCCAGCTAATACGACTCCGTGGATTACCCAATTTAATGGACCCAACGAAGCGTACTACACTGTCCTAAAATACTAACAAGTCTAATATACTAACATACATCAGGTAATGTCTAATCTCATCCACAATATAAAGAAGAAGTACTGAAATAAATACTGGAAAATAAGTGCGGAGTCTGGAATATCATAGTACAATCTAGATATGTCTGATGGGAACAAACCCACTACAATGATGAAATAAGAGTACTAAAAGACAGATAAGAGAATACGACTAGAGCATCAGCTAACTAGATAAGGATGCTCTAGCCCTAGGCAGAAGGCCTACCAGTGATCATGAGAACTCTGATGGTAGCACCTCAAGCTCCTCCTCGGACGCGAACCTCGTCTCCTGCCCGGGCCCGTACACGGTAGGATAGTAAGCCTCATCCAAATCTGGAAGGGAACCAGGTCCTCAGAGGGACGTAACAAGATACATAAATACATGCCAATATAAATACTAAATAAATAAAGGGGGTGTGCTAACCATCTAAGTGAATGCAATGTGAGGACACCTTAGGTATGTATAGGTAGGTGTAGGCATAACGTTCGTACTCCCAAGAGCGTGGTATATGTACATGTAACGTCAATCATTCCGAAGAACGTGGAATCTGCATAGTATAACGTCCATATCATTCCATAAAACGTGGAATCTGAATAGTATAACGCCCATATCGTTCCGTAGAACGTGGAATCTGAATAAAGGGGGTCATCAGTCCCTGTAGCTCCGACGGATACTACGGGTACTAATGTGTGTGTCCCATACGCCTACCAGCTGTCCTCCCTGCCTAATGTAGATATACAAGTCAAATACATGACGTGCATACCACGTAACTACATGCCAAGTCTCAAGTAATTAGATAACTCTGCTTACGCACTAACCGTGATACATGTTACACGCACCGATAGCTAGTCGGGTACGCGAACCCGCATCCCAACATGAGTTTGTCATCATGATGCGTGTAAAAGTGTCGGGGTCTAGGAAGATATCATAATATCCTCACAGTGGTAGGTGAGTCTGCTAGTGACTAAGTCAATTATACTACACATCGATGCATTCGTTGACTGCACCCGAGTCGTTCTCGGATGCGCACAGTTATATATAATATTGCAACAAGATATCATGCTACATTTTATAATTTAAATTAAACAGTAAATTGGGCAAGGTATACTTGCCTGGTTCCTCAAGCTGCGAGTGCCAATAACCTGCTCCCGAAGTCTCACCTGAACGGTCCAGCGACCCTATACATATAATATAATATAATATAATATAATATAATATAATATAATATAATATAATATAATATAATATAATCATCAGTCATTACAATAGTACGCATAGGAAACACTATGTTGTACTTAGAAACTGACGTAAGGGGGTCACAACTGGTCAACTAGCAGGGTCGCGTGTGCACGCAGCTAAGACGGACATGTGTCATAAAACCAAATACCATGCACAACAAGACAACGAATTATCAAAATACGTTATAATACCAAATAATGTATAATGCAAACACAGGTCCTAGCTGACATGTTAGTGTGCACAAGGCCAGTATCTAAACCTTTAGGTCAACACAGTATTCCATATTAAATAACCATATTTTTCTATGAGGTAATTTCTAACACTAATTTCTATTCTAAAATATGCACACACAACACATTGCACTAGTGTTCACATTACACATGTCTATTCAACAACACATCTATACATTCGTTCATGAAGAAAGAGAATGCAATATGTATATACCTAGTCGATCGTGGCCGAGGGGGGTGTCTGCGGCTCTACGGCGGCCTACCTCCGACGAAGAAGGGCGGAGCTCCGGTGTGCACAGCACGCAGTAGCAGCAGCAGCTCTGGCAGCAACTCGCAGCAACGTAGCACCTCGCAGTGGCAGCGACGACGGCAATGGCAATGGTGGTGGGTTGCTGGCAGTGGGGGAATGGCCTTGGGCATGGTTGGCTAAGGTGGCAGTTCTCTACGGCAAAGGTAGGGGAAGAACGGATGGGGTGCGGTGATGGTGATGATAGTGTTGGTGATGGTGATATTGGTGACGGGGACGACGTGCTAAGGTGGCGGTGGTGATGATAGTGTCGAGGGAGATGGTGATGACGGTGGCCGTGGAGGTGGTTGCATGTGGTGGCAGTGGATGGTGACTGGGAAGGAGGGGAGCCGGAGAAGAAGAAGAAGTTAGGGGATAATGATCGGGTGGTTGATGTTGATGTGGTGAACGGAGGAGGAGAGACGGCTGGCGGTGGTGCTGTGGCGGGTTGACGTCGAGGGGGGGGGCAGGCGGAGGCAGGCGGAGGACAAAGGTCGTGGAAGGGCAGGCGGTGGAGGAAGGCGGTCGGAGGGAAGGGAGGTGGCCGGGTGAAGGGTGGTGCAGAGTTTTATAGGTTTTTGTTGAAGATGATATTGCTGTGATGTGGGTTTTAGATAGAGGAAGTAGGTGTATATGTAGGAGAGAGAGGGGGGCTCTCCTTGGGATTAGGACCGGCTAGATTTTTTTTAGGGTTGAGGGAAGCCTCCACATGATGAATAGAGGGTGGAGATGGCCGTGGTGATGGGGGTTTGAAATGGAGGGTGGAGATGTAAGGGGATAAAGTTGTAGGAAGTACAACAAGTGGGGGGAAATATTTGGTGGACCGGTCAAAGAGGAGGGAATGGTTTCTTCATGACTAGGATCCAATGAGGGGTGGACACCTTATTGCATATTTGCATAAAAGTCCCTTAACAATTGGAAAATTGCACAATTAATAGAATTTGGGATTGGATGAGGCAAAACACCATATTTGGTGTAATATAGTGGGCTAAAATAGTGTGTGGTATTTAGTATGAACCTTAAGGGTCTGAGTGGGGGTTTGGGTTGGAGTTGGGTCTAGTTTTGGGTGAGGTTTGGGTCATTACACCAATTTAATTAAAATTAGTGTAATTTGTGCTCTTAAAATAATTGGAAATACATAGGATTAAAATTGGGTAGAACACAAGTGTCATGGACGTAGTATGCTCAGGATAGAATATTGTCATAAATTGGGTTGTACAAAACGGGTTGAGATTGTGTCTCCAATTTCGATTGGAACGGACAAAGATGCAAAGTTGCATTTATTTGGATTTAAATATGGACGTTTGTAACGAATATTGTGCGACTAAAATAAAGCACAAAAGAGGGTATTTATGAGTTACACAAGGGTCAGAATGGAAGGTTGACTCGTCTTGGAAAAGTGTGTAAAATTTGTTTGAAGGCAAATGCTAGTGTAGCACTCCAAATATCGAAGCAACGGTAAGGTGCACTAAGTGATACAAATATTGCGTAATAAATCTAAAACACTATGTTCTAATTCTAATTGGCTTCAAACTAACCCTAGTCTCTCTATCTAAGCTAAATAAACCTAAATTTAGTCGAGGGGGTTTACAATCTACCCTCCTTAGAGCATTTCATCCTCGAAATTAAAACAGACATATGGTAAAAACTATTGACTGAAATTAAAAGCTACCACATACCTAGGCCTTCGAAGAGATGGGGGAAACGCTGTCGAATATCATCCTCCCGTTCCTAGGTTGACTCGCCTGGTGCATAATACCTTCATGCGACACGAACTAGAGGGATAGTCTGACCTCGCAATACCTTTTCGCTTGTGTTCAGAATCTCTACAGGCTCCTCCTGGTATTACAAACTCGGCCCGATTGTGATCTCTAAGTGGTCAAGCATATGACTCGGATCTGGCATGTACCTCCTTAGCTGAGATATATGGAAGATGTCATAAACTCCCTCTAATATCTGTAGCAAGGCTAATCTGTAAGCAACCTCTCCGATGCGCTCCAACACATTGAATGGTCCGATGTACCTTGGACTCAGCTTTCCTCTGCCTCTAAACCTGATGGTTCCTTGGGTAGGTGAGATTTTCAGAAACACATGATCTCTAACCTGGAACTCTAGGGGTCGTCGATGCGCGTTTGCCCAATGCTTCTGTCTGTCCTGTGCTTCTCGCAGGTGCCCTTGGATCTTCTTTACCTTCTCCACTATACGAACAACCAACTCTGGTCCAAGAATCTGCCTCTCGTCCACATCGCTCCAACACACTGGGGAACGACACTTCCTGCCATACAATGCCTCATAGGGAGCCATCTGAATGCTCACTTGATAGCTATTATTGTAGAAAAATTTGACCAAATATAAATGGTCCTCCCATGATCCACTGAAATCAAGCATGCACGCCCTCAACATGTCCTCCAGTGTCTGAATGGTGCGTTCGGATTGGCCATCTTTCTGCGGGTGATACAATGTACTGAACTTCAGGCAGGTACCGAGACTCTCTTGCATACTCTACCAAAAGTAAGATGTGAACCTCGTATCCCTGTCAGACACTATACTGTCTGGCACTCCATGCAGTCATACGATCTTCCTCATATACATATCTGCTAAGACCTCTGTAGACTGCCCAACTCTGAAGGGTAAAAAGTGAGCGGACTTAGTGAGTCGATATACGATCACCCATACCGTATTACGACCACTAGGACTCCTCGAAAAGTCTGTAACGAAGTCCATAGTGACATGCTCCCATTTTTACTCAGGTATCGGGAGCGGCTGAAGTAAACCTGCAGACCTCTGATGCTCAGCCTTGACCTGCTGACACACCAGGCACTTCGCCATAAAGCGGGCTATCTCCCTCTTCATTCCATGCCACCAATAGTACTGCCTCAAGTCTCTGTAGATCTTTGTGCCTCCTGGATGAATATAGTATGTTGAACTGTGTGCCTCCGACATCAGCTCCTGACGAAGTTCTCCATTAGGAACATAGAGACGATCTCCACATCTCAAAGTCCTATCCTCGTGTATACGTAATCCTGTCTGCATCCCGGCCTCTGTCCTCTGTCGAAGCCTCTGAAATCTGGCATCTGTTGGCAATGCAGTCTTGATCCTCTCGACCAATGTTGATTGCACCTAAAAACTCGACAACTGGCCGTCAGCTCCGGACATAATGACCTCTATACCCAACTGCTCTAGATCTTTTAACATGTGTTACTGGATAGTCAGAAAGAATGACATGGGTCTCTTGCTTAATGCGTCAGCTACCACGTTGGCCTTTCCCGGATGGTACTGTAGCTCAATCTCAAAGTCTGTCATCACCTCGAGCCAACGTCTTTGTCTCTGGTTTAGGTCCTTCTGAGTATAGACGTACTTCAGGCTTTTGTGATCCGTGAATATCTCCACTCGCTCTCCGTATAGGTGGTGCCTCCAAAGCTTCAGGACAAAGATCACTGCGACAAGCTCCAAGTCGTGAGTGAGATAGTTCTTCTCATGGGTCCTCAGCTTCCTAGAGGCATAGGCCATAACTTTCCCTTGCTACATCAAGACATATCCTAATCCTTTCCCAGACGCATCGCTGTAGATCACGAATCCTCCGGGTCCAGAAGGTATAGTCAAGATAGGTGCTATAGTCAGATGCTTCTTTAGCTCATCGAACACCATCTGATACTTCTTTGTCCAAATAAACTCCTGCTCCTTGCGGGTCAAGTGGGTCATCGACTATGCGATCCTTGCGAAGTTCTCTACAAACCTCCTGTAATATCCGGCAAGTCCTAGGAAACTCCTCACCTCCGAGACGTTGGTAGGGGTTGGCCACGTCTATACTGACCAAATCTTCGCTGGATCTACCGAAATACTGTCACGCCCCGGTTTCATGGATAAGGAACCGAGTCGCGTGGCAATGGCCAGCAGCGCACTTCGACGGGCATCCCAATCTAATGGGCCCGTCGGAGTGCACCTAAGCTGTAAAGTACAATAAATAACCCATCATATAACACATAAATAGTTAATCTAAATCTCATATGCAGGCAACAAATATAAGAGCACATAGAGGTAATCACAACAACTAATGTGCAGCAAGGAAATGTCCAAGATAAAGTATCAAGTACAAATACTAGAATAGTCACACGGGAATAAACCCGCTAGTACAAAATACTGGAATGAAAGTAAGCAATAAGATAACTTGGAGCGGCATCAGGTAACTAGATAGTAATACCGTCCCAAGGAAAGAGTCACTACCAGCGATCAGGCAAAGTCCTCAGGAATGACCTCATCCTCGGCAGTGGGTACAGCAGCTGGATACGTACCCGGACCGTACTCCTCCGGGTAATCCTCGTCGCCTAAACCTGGAAGGGAACCAGGTCCTCAGAGGGATGTAACAAGGTACAAAAATACAGCATGCCAAGTAAACAGAAAGTACAAGTGCAACGACAGGGTACTATATCATAACCAAATAAGTGTGACACAGTTTGAAGACAATGTTCGACGCGTGGCTATCTAAAATAAAACCGTAGCTCCGGACACGGAAACACACGGGACGTACCGCAGCTCCGTGAAAGAGTCACACGAGTGATACCACTACATTAGATACAAGATCACTACATAGATACTACATAAATATATAAGCGCGTGCAGAGGAACCCAAACGTCTAGTAACTGTCTTCCCCTTCCCAAGCGGTCAAAGATTGTGCGCTGAACCTGAACCTCTATCTACAATCTCGACACATAGAAATAACTCAACAGACGCGACCCTAAGGTCGTCCCAGTCGCTGGTCATGATGTCAGTATCAGGATATAGGAGTCTGGCACGATCACAGTGTGTGAGTGTGTCCTGGGGTATCGATATACTCAGGTATGTACATCGAGGTGCTACGAAGCATCTAACAATTATTCTAAGACGTTACGACGAACGTCTGCACCCGGTTGTGATCCGGACGCGAAGTATCAAACATCCACATAAATACATGCATAATGTACATAAAGAAACAACAAATATCTGTAATATGAAATACAGGGTGGCAAGGTACACTTGCCTGCGTGCGGCTGCTGATGACGGGGATCCGGTACCACGTCCAAGTCCTCAGATCCCGCAGTACCTAGAGATGAGATACAAACCAAAATCAATAATCTATTCTACGTCAAACAGGGATGCGACACACATCTATACCTAAGCTCAGTCTCAATCTCAAATAATTAACTAATATTTCACAGTCATCAATCTCTGACTTATGATCCGATATAATACCTATTTCAAAATCAATCACCTGCTCCCCATGTCCATCAACCTTTTAATTATCAATTTATTTTCAGTAATAGTTTTAAAATAGCTAAACAACAAACCAATATGCGTTTAATAATTAGGATAACCGTCTCATATGGCATTAACATCCAACCTCATTTTATATCCAAATTTCCATCCTCGCATGTATGTATTTCATATCCTCAATCAATTCCTATTTAAACCATAATTATTTGATTTAGCATTTATTTTTCAACCATGCATAATATTCATAACCTCTAATTGAAATCAAACCCTAAACTCACTATTAATCTTAAATCTCATATCATCATCACATGCTCATCTATACTACACTACATCAACACAACCATTATTTAAACACAAACCTACACAAATCCATATATATCAAGAACCCTAATCTTAAACACATTATATGTCAATAATCTTAACTAAACACAACCCACAAGATTATATAAACAAATAAAAACCCTAATAATCAATGACACAGTGAATAAAATCAAGAGAGGGGGAGAGGTATACCTAGGCGATGCGGCATCGACCGGGGTTGGCCGGAGTACAGCAGGTGGAGGTCGGATGGGGTGATACAATGGTGGTGGTGGTGGTTGGTCTGAGATCGAGGGGTGGCAGTCGGTCGGACAGGGTGGTGGTGGTGGTGATGCAATGGTGGTGATGGGGGAGACCGGAAGCTCGCCGGAGTGGCGGGCTGCGCAGTGCCGGAGGGGCGGTCAATGATTGCAGCGGGTTGGCCGGACTGGACAAATCAGCCGCCGCGGGTTGGTCGGATGGATAGATGTAATGGTCAGCAGCTCGCCGGAGCAATGGCTGCAGCCGGAGAACAGCGTTTCGTCGGGGGACTGAGGTGGAGGTCTTGGGGTGGAAAGCAGCGAAGTCGGGGGAGCTCGACGCTGTAGTGTCGTCGGATAGCAGCGGGTCGTCGGAGTTGTGGCGGGATGTTGCGATGACCGCAGTAGGCCAGAGCGGTGGTCAGTCGGAGTACGGGCTACACAGGCCGGAGTCGGGGTCAGCCGCCGGACGACGCCGCGGGCTGCACAGGCTGGAGCTTTCCTCCAGGAAGGAGAAAGGAAGAAGAAAGGAAGAAGAAGGAAAAAATGAATATATGGAGGAGGAAGGCTCAGTTTTCTAGGTGGAGGAAGGAGGAGGGAGGAGGGAGTGGTTTCCAATGCCTAGGGATTAGGGCCTGCATTGGGGAGAGGGGGAAAGGATACTTTATAGGGGTTGGTGTGGAGGATGGAGAGTTGTGATGCTCCCAATTTGAATGGAGGGTGGGGATTCTACATGAAGGGTTAGGTTTCTTCATGCAAAGGAAGGGGAGAGTGTTGACTACGGTCAAAGAAGGGTAGCCTCTCCATTTGGCCTTGGCCAATGAGGTGAGGACACATAATTCAATAATTGCAGCTAAGCCCCTTAAATTTGGGTAATTGTACAAACACATAAAATAATGCAAAAATTATGGGGAAAATGGTGTTTGGTGTTTTATATGGTGAGGGGGTGCTGTGTGTTTGGCATGGACTTAATTAAATGGGCATTAGAATTAATTGGGGATTAAAATAGGATTAGTCAAAATTGGTGTCCCCGATTTAAATAGAATTAAAGTGTCCTACGCTTTTAAATTAAATGGGGGCACTTGGGATAAAAATTTGGAAATGACGCAAAGGTCAAAAATGGTAGGGGCTTGGAGTCAGTCTTGGACCCTTTAGTTGGTCCGGCTCAACGGGTTAAGTTGGTATCTCAAAATTGAGGGTAGCGACACAGGTGTCCGACACCGAATTAAATCATGGGATTTAGGATACGGGAAATTGTACGATTAATTTAAGGCACAACGGATTTGATTTTGTGTGACAAAAAAATCCAGTTCCTAAATTGGCGAGTCAAGTCAGAAGTATAATAGTTCGATAGAATTTATGGGCTGATATTGGACTCCAAATAAATCAACAATGGTAGGGCGCGCCAAAGGTCTAATTAATAAATAACAGACAAATGCAACCCTACTCTAAATCTCAAACATCTGCTGCTAAACCAAAATTTTCCAATCCATACCTGACTATCTTTAGAATTAATTGAGGGGGTTTACAAATACCATCTCCTGCAATAACGTGTCCGAGGAAAGAGACACGATCTAGGAGAAACTCATACTTGCTCAGTTTGGCATAGAGCCTCTTACGCCTCAGCGTCTCTAACGCTAGCCTCAAGTGTTCCCCGTGCTCCTCGTGGCTTTTTGAATATACCAAGATGTCGTCGATGAAGACTACTATAAACTGGTCCAGATACTGGTGGAAGACTTTGTTCATCAGGTTCATAAACACTGCAGGCGCATTCGTCAGTCCAAAAGGCATCACCAAGAACTCGTAGTGGCCATAACGAGTCCTGAATGCCGTCTTTGAAATATCTTCTCTCCGTACCTTTACCTGATGATAACCCGATCTCAAGTCAATCTTCGTGAATACCACTGCTCCTGTCAGCTGGTCGAACAAAATATCAATCTACGATAGGGGGTACTTGTTATTGATAGTCAAAGCATTAAGGGCTCTGTAATCAATGCACATACGGAATATCCCATCCTTCTTTGGTACAAACAACACTGGTGCTCTCCAGGGTAATGCACTAGGACGGACAAATCCCTTGATTTGCAACTCCTATAACTGTAGCTTCAGCTCATCCGGTTTCTTTCTTCGCCAACTGGTACACATTCGAAGATACCGGTGCTGCTTCGGGTACCAACTCAATAGTGAACTTCACCTCTCTATCTGGCGGTAGGCCTGGCAACTCCTCCAGGAAAATATCCTCGAACTCTACAATAATTGGTGGGGGTGCCATCTCCATAGCCATGTAAGCTCCAGCTGTCTGCCCTACTCCTTGCTCGATGGTACCCCGCATGTACTCGAACTCTGGGTGATCTGGCGGTCTAAATATGACGCTACCCCTACGGCAATCCAGTATGGCATTATACTGGCTCAACCAGTCCATGCCTAGCACAACGTCGAAGTTTGGCATCGAGAATACCAAAAATCGCGCTCTCATCTCCCGATCACACATGACTACCGAGCACGTTCTAATAGTGCTGGTAACCGGTATGATGCCTCCTCCGGTAAGAATCTTCCAACTCTTAGGTAAGGAGGAAGTAACTACTCTATGCATAGCTACGAAACTACTATATATGAAAGATAGTGTAGCACCAAAATCAAACAATGCAGTCGCAGGCAATGAGGCAACTAAAATGGTACCTGTTATAGCTTCCCCTTCTGGTTCCTCCTCAATCGCTGCTGGTGCAAAGGCCTGCCCGCGCCTCTGCCCTCCGGCCTGCTGTCTGGCTCGATTAAACTGCGCCTTCTGTGGGGCCAATGGTGGTCCCCTCTGAAATCCTTCGGGTGCTGGTGGACGCTGACCTCGTATCGGGGGTAGTATCCTCTGGACTGGTGCTGCTGGCCTCTGTCCTGTCTGCGGTGCTGCATCCCTACTCTGTGGACAGTCTCGGGCTTGGTGCTGGTTTGCTCCACAAATCATGTATGTCCCCAGTCTCTTTCGATAGTCCTTCTGGACGTGCCCTCTCTTACCACTGTAGTGGCAAGTCGGAAGCTCCTTGGGCTGGTACGGTACTATCCTCTGTTGTGTCTGCGTTCCCGGACGACGGATCGGTCCTCCTGCTATGGGCTGAGCTTTGGCTGGTACGATCGAGCTGGAACGTCTCAACCCTTTTCCATTGGCCTCTTGGATCCTCGCCTCTGATAGAACCTCCTCATAAGAGATCCTCGCCTGGGTGGTGGTGTATCTCTGCAGCTCGAAAGTCAGGCCGTGATGGAATCTCCTGGCCTTCTCCAGATCATTGGGTATCAAGGCGGCACCAAATCTGCTAAGTTGGAAACTCTGCATCATACGCGGCTACGGTCATATTCCCTTGCTCCAGATACAGGAACTGGGAGTATAGGGCATTCCTGACCGTAGGCGAGAAATACTTCGCATTGAAGTACTATAAGAACTGCTCCCATGTCTGCATCTTGTCGACGCTGCGCTCTATGGAGTCCCACTAGTGATGGGCATTGCCTTTCAGTTGGGCCCTCACTACGGTCTTCCAAAGGTCTGGATGTAGCTGAGAAGCCTTCAGTAGCATCTTCATGTTGGCGACCCAATCGAAGATCTCCTCTGCTGTCTCGCTGCCCGAAAAGGTATCCGGGCACATCTGGAGAAACCCTCGAACAGTACCAGCTGGTTGAACAGGTATAGGTATTGGTGTGGGTGCTGGTGCAGGTGTCCTCTCCAGAACTGCCATTAAGCTTTGTCTCAAGGTCTCGGTCTGGTGCCACTGTGCCTGCATCATAGCCGAGAAGAACTGGAACATCTGCGACTGTCCCTCTGGATGCGGCATCTGAGGTGGAAAGGGTGGAGGTGGTGGCAGTGGAACCTCCGACTGCATCATAGGTGTCTCCTCAGATGTCGGTCTCTCGATCTGCGGCATCGGCGTAGCCCTCGAAGTCTGGACCTCGAAGTGCTGCATCGGGATAGTCTGAGAAGTCTGACCCTCGTGCTGCTGTGTCGGGTCGTCAGGAGAAGTCTGGTGCCAATGTATCAGCGGGGCCTGTGGGATCAGCGGGGCCTGTGGTGGTGGCTGCTCTCCGGTGGTCCCTAGGATGTCTCCTCTTTGGTGTGATGGCGGATGGCACTATGGCACCGTATGCCTCGCGTCCGCTGCGCAAGTTCATCTCGCTACAAGAGAGAGAACTTCATTAAAAGAGTACGAAAAAAGCAAACATGATGCATATATTCAAATAATTTAAATATGAAGGAGGTTCAAAGACGTAATCAAAGTGGATGAGATCTAGTAATTTTTATCCTATTGCAGGCTCGCTGGGCATGTTACCATACCACAAGCGATAAACAAGAGACCTGCATGGGCCACCACTAAAACCATGTCACGCCCCAGTCCTAAAATATACGGGACCAGGCCACGTGGCAATGGCCAGCTAATACGACTCTGTGGAATTACCCAATTTAATAGACCCGACGAAGCGTACTATACTGTCCTAAAATACTAACAAGTCTAATATACTAATATACATCAGGTAATGTCTAATCTCATCCACAATATAAACAAGAAGTACTAAAATAAATACTGGAAAATAAGTATAGAGTCTGGAATGTCATAGTACAATCCAGATATGTCTGATGGGAACAAACCCACTACAATGATGAATAAGAGTACTGAAAGACAAATAAGAGAATGCGACTAAAGCATCAGGTAACTAGATTAGGATGCTCCAACCCTAGGCGGAAGGCCTACCAGTGATCAAGGGAACTCTGATGGTAGCACCTCAAGCTCCTCCTCGAACGCGAATCTCGTCTCCTGCCCGGGCCCGTACACGGTATGATAGTAAGCCTCGTCTAAATCTGGAAGGAAACCAAGTCCTCAGAGGGACGTAACAAGATACAGAAATATATGCCAATATAAATATTAAATAAAATAAAGGGGGTGTGCTAACCATCTAAGTGAATGCAATGTGAGGACAACCTTGATACGTATGGGTAGGTGTAGGTATAACGTCCGTACTCCGAAGGGCGTGGTATCTATACATGTAACGTCCATTATTTCGAAGAACATAGAATCTGCATAGTATAACGTCCATATCGTTCCGTAGAACGTGGAATCTGAATAAAGAGGGTCATCAGTCCCTATAGCTCCGACGGATACTACGGGTACTAATGTGTGTGTCACATACTGTAGCGCCCCATTCCTCCTATTCGAGGAGTGCGGCTAAGAAACACAAGACGGTATCGTTCGATCAGGATAGATTGAAATAAGAACTCGTCCTCGTTATGTATTTGTTTCTTCGGAATCGATTCCCATATTCAGTGGACCGTGTCCCGGGGGTCGACTTAGCGGTAGAGTCAGGAGGGACCACTCCGCTGCTATCTTTTATTGCCTCAAATTTTGATGTCGCTTGTTGCTTTTGTGCTTTGAGTTGGTTTTAGGATTTGCTTGTTTTCCTTGAACGATTTCGATGGATTTTATTATTTTCGTTCATTGAACTGCACTTCAATTTCGAGATTGGAAAGAGTGGAAGAGGTATTGATCGAGCTGTTCGTGGTGCAGGTAAACGAGCAGTAGGCGGCTTGCGAGCGGAGTCGTGAAGCGCCTCCTTCCTTCTCCCTTCCAACAATCTAAGTGAGTGGCTACCAACCCGATTAGCTAGCCCTACTTCCAAGCTTCACACCCTAAAATCTTGCATTCTCCTTTGCCCCGATCAAACGATACCAAGTAATAATAAAACATACCAAGATAAAAAGAGAATAGACTTGGTTTGTATTGCTTGTCATTCAACTTGGGAACGATTACTTACACTACATGCTTATTCGTTTGGAATATTCATCATATGTTTCAATTTTAGTTAGAATACATGTTTCTTCTATAAATTGTGCTATGCATATGGAACACACTTTAATTTGGCATAGATTGATCAGTAAGACTATGCAAAACCATTTGTGCTATGGAGCTTGCCCATATTCGTTTGAAATTTTTATAAAATAATTTGAACTAAATGTGCTTGATCACGTACAACTTGTGCACAAGGTATTTTGGCTTCTGCGGACGGTCGCCAGGGCACTGGGGTCGATCCGATCCGGGTGGAAGAGTTCGTATAGTCGTTTGTCATGGACGGGATACTATGTAGCGGGGCTCGCCACCTGCGTTGCATATCATTCTTGTCCCAAGACTATAAACCGTCCCTTTGTGGCATCATGCCAGTGATCCCTATGTATATTTAAACCTGTTGCAAACTAACTTGTGTCTTCGTGGCAGGGAAGGCATGGTAAGTATTGTGCAGGTGGTTCAGACGGACAGGTAAAATCCACCAAACGGTGGCATATTCATTTCAGTATCATATATATATACTGTTGCTTGTAAATAAACTAAGGCAAGATAGAAACCCACAAAATATGCATGCTTCATTAAAACAACGTATTGATTGGTATAGTTCGGTTAGCTCGCTTTCACCAGTATGTTTCGACATGCTGACCCTCGTTGAAACAGGTTCTCCACACCAAGGCGAACCGAGCGAGGAGCCGAAGTCGTCTTCCCCGATCCAGTCCAGCTGTTGGCGCATCTTCACCGTGCCCCTTAAAGCATTTTGAAGACTGAAGCTTGCAACTCTTCATACACAAATGCAGCTTCGTGGCAAAGCCGTCCTCCAGTCCGGAGGTCTTTATCATTTTGAAGTTTATAAAGGGATATAATGTACATGACTGTTATCTCATTTTTAGTCAATACCTTTGTAAGCCCGTGCGGCAAATTAGCTAACTCGTTCAGGAGTTTGTAATAGATGTTCATTATCAATAAAAAGAACTTTTCTATGTTTCAAATCTGTGTTTCAATTTATCTACGTACTCTTAATATCTGCTTGCTATGCCAATCATTAAAGCCTTGTACGGGCGCAATCCCAGGCCCGCACGGCGGTCACGATTCGGGGGACGCCTCAAACGATTCTAAGGAATCGGGTCGTGACATAATGGTATCAGAGCACAGATTCAAGTTCCTTATACTCGTACTGGAAAAGTTCCTTTAACGATCAAATTCATGTGCGAACTCTTGAACTCGCTAGGCCAAAATGAGATACGTTCATGCAATAAGTCCATAATACATTATGATTCTAATATAATTTACCTTCTTTTGAAGGAATGGTACCAGCGCAATCTGCAGCACAAGCACCGAACAAAATGCAAGGCCAAGAAAGTAGTTCGGGCAATTCGGGAAGCTCTCGGAGCCAGCGAGGCATATCTCAAGTCGATCCACTTGAGCGGATAATGCTAATGTTAGAAGCACAACGACAAGGAGATGATGCTCGCCAAGCCAAGTTCGAAAGCAATTTAGAGACCCGATTCTCAGTCCAATAGAAGCAGGTAGATACCCTGCAACAGATCGTTCAGACTTTGGCTTCCAACCATTCCGCTACAACAGTAACGACTCCGGTGGAACAGCCCGTGCTTGAAGTAGAGACGCCGCAAATCCCAAGGCCGAGGAAATTGACTGCCTTCGACTTTGGCCACTTCAAGAAAGTCTGCAACACCCCATTCAACGGGACTGAGGACCCAGTGGTAGCTCTAGATTGGCTAGCCGAACTTGAAGATCACTTCGCTCTGCTAGAGGTCCCCAAAGAGAAGAGCGTCACCTGTGCGCAACTTCAGCTCTGCCTCAACGTGCACGATTGGTGGAACGTGCATCGATGATCTCTCCAATTTGATCACGGAGAGGAGACGATCTCGTGGACGACTTTTCGTGCCGTGTTTGAAGAGGAGTTTATACCCCCTCCAGTACAACGTCAGATGGAAAATGAGTTCGTGCAGCTGCAGCAGGGCAGTATGACAGTTAAGCAGTACTCCGCCAAATTTAACCGACTCTCCAAATTCGCTAGGGCCTATTTACCTGATGTAGCGAGTCGAGCTAGAAGGTTTGAAGGTGGACTACGCCCTGCCATCCATGCTTACGTAGCCATTAATCAGTACGGGACAATGCGTGAAGTCATGAATCACGCCCTATCACTTGAACCGCAGTATCCTCACGTTTCCACCGGCGTTGTGCATACCTACAATCACAAACGCCAAGGCAACGAGAGAGGAAACAACGCTGCAAAGCGATAAAACAACAGTGGCCGGAATAAGAGAAATGCAGGAGTGCGTTGTGAACACTGTAATAGGCCGGGGCACACCATCGTTAATTGTTACTTGAAGAATGGGTCTTGTTACAACTGTGGCGGAAATGGATACTTGATTCGAAACTGTCCGCTCCCAGATCGCCGCCAGCAACAAAATAATCCCTAACGATTGGTTCTATTCCTAAGTTTCGGGACGAAACTTCCAATTGGTTAGGTAGGATGTAGCGCCCCGTTCCTCCTATTCGAGGAGCGCGGCTAAGAAACACAAGACGGTATCGTTCGATCGGGATGGATTGAAACAAGAACTCGTCCTCGTTATGGATTTGTTTCTTCGGAATCGATTCCCATATTCAGTGGACCGTGCCCCCGGGATCGACTTAGCGGCAGAGTCAGGAGGGATCTCTCCGCTGCTATCTTTTATTGCCTCGGATTTCGATGTCGCTTGTTGCTTTTGTGCTTTGAGTTGGTTTTGGGATTTGCTTGTTTTCCTTGAACGGTTTCGATGGATTTCATTATTTTCATTCATTGAACTATACTTCAATTTCGAGATTGGAAAGAGTGGAAGAGTTATTGATCGAGCTATTTGTGGTGCAGGTAAACGAGCAGTAGGCAGCTTGCGTGCGGAGTCGTGAAGCACCTCCTTCCTTCTCCCTTCCAACAATCTAAATGAGTGGCTACCAACCCGATTAGCTAGCCCTGCTTCCAAGCTTCACACCCTAAAATCTTGTATTCTCCTTTGCCCTGATCAAACGATACCAAGTAATAATAAAATATACCAAGATAAAAAGGGAATAGACTTGGTTTGTATTGCTTGTCATTCAACTTGGGAACGATTACTTACACTGCATGCTTATTCGTTTTGGAATGTTCATCATATGTTTCAAATTTAGTTAGAATACATGTTTCTTCTATAAATTATGCTATGCATATGGAACACACTTTAATTTGGCATAGATTGACCAGTAAGACTATGTAAAACCGTTTGTGCTATGGAGCTTGCCCATATTCGTTTGAAATTTGTATGAAATAATTCGAACTAAATGTGCTTGATCACGGACAACTTGTGCACAAGGTATTTTGGCTTCCGCGGACGGTCGCCAGGGCACTAGGGTTGATCCGATCCGGGCGGAAGAGTTCGTATAGTCGTTTGTCATGGACGGGATGCTATGTAGCGGGGCTCGCCACCTGCGTTGCATATCATTCTTGTCCCGAGACTATAAACCATCCCTTTGTGGCATCATGCCAGTGATCCCTGTGTATATTTAAACCTGTTGCAAACTAACTTGTGTCTTCGTAGCAGGGAAGGCATGGTAAGTATTGTGCAGGTGGTTCAGACGGACAGGTAAAATCCACCGAACGGTGGCATGTTCATTTCAGTATCATTTATATATATACTGTTGCTTGTAAATGAACTAAGGCAAGATAGAAACCCACAAAATATGCTTGCTTCATTAAAACAACGTGTTGATTGGTATAGTTTGGTTAGCTCGCCTTTACCAGTATGTTTCGACATGCTGACCCTTGTTGAAACATGTTCTCCGCACCATGGCGAACCGAGCGAGGAGCCGAAGTCGTCTTCCCGATCCAGTCCAGCTGTTGGCGCATCTTTACCGCGCCCCTTGAAGCATTTTGAAGACTGAAGCTTGCAACTCTTCATACACAAATGCAACTTCGTAGCAAAGCTGTCCTCCAGCCCGGAGGTTTTTATCATTTTGAAGTTTATAAAGGGATGTAATGTACATGACTGCTATCTCATTTTGAGTCAATACCTTTGTAAGCCCGTGCGGCAAATTAGCTAACTCGTTCAGGAGTTTGTAATAGATGTTCGTTATCAATAAAGAGAATTTTCCATGTTTCAAATCTGTGTTTCAATTTATCTGCGTACTCTGAATATGTGCTTGCTATGCAAATCATTAAAGCCTTGTGCGGGCGCAATCCCAGGCCCGCACGGCGGTCACGATTCGGGGGACGCCTCAAACGATTCTACGAAATCGGGTCGTGACACATACGCCTACCAGCTGTCCTTCCCGCCCAATGCAGATATACAAGTTGAATACATGACGTGCATACCACGTAACTACATGCCAAGTCTCAAGTAATTAGATAACCCTGCTTACGCACTAACCGTGATGTATGTTACACGCACCGATAGCTAGTTGGGTACGCGAACCCGTACCCAACATGAGTTTGTCATCGTGATGCGTGTAAAAGTATCGGGATCTAAAGATATCAGAATATCCTCACAGTGGTAGGTGAGTCTGCTAGTGACTAAGTCAATTACACTACACATCGATGCATTCGTCGACTGCACCTGAGTCGTTCTCGGACGCGCACAGTTATATGTAATATTGCAACAAGATATCATGCTATATTTTATAATTTAAATTAAACAGTAAATCAGGCAAGGTATACTTGCCTGGTTCCTCAAGCTGCGAGTGCCAATAACCTGCTCCCGAAGTCTCGCCTGAACGGTCCAGCGACCCTAAACATATAATATAATATAATCATCAGTTATTACAATAATATGCACAGCAAATACTACGTTGTACTTAGAAACTGACGTAAGGGGGTCACAACTGGTCAACTAGCAGGGTCGCGTGTGCACGCAGCTAAGACGTACACGTGTCATATCCTCAATTACTGTACACAGCAAGATAACGAATTATCAAAATACGCTCTAATACCAAATAATGTATAATGCAAACACAGGTCCTAGCTGACACTTTAGTGTGCACAAGGCCAGTGTCTAAACCTTTAGGTCAACACGGTATTCCATATTAAATAACCATATTTTTCTATGAGTTAATTTCTAACACTAATTTCTATTCTAAAATATGCAAACACAACACATTGCACTAGGGTTCACATTACACGTGTCCATTTAACAACACATCGACACATTCGTTCATGAAGAAAGAGAATGCAATATGTATATACCTAGTCGATCGTGGCCGGGGGGGTGTATGCGGCTTGACGGCGGCCTGCCTCCGACGAGGGAGGGCGAAGCTCCGGCGTGCACAACAGCTGCTCCGACAGCAACTCGCAGCAACGTAGCACCTTGCAACGGCAGCGACGATGGCAGTGGGAGTGGTGGTGGGTTATTTGCGGTGGGGGAATGGCTGCGGGGGTGGTTTGCTAAGGTGGCGGTGGTCTCCGGCGAAGGTCGGGGAAGAACGGATGGGGTGCGGTGATGGTGATGATGGTGTTGGTGATGGTGATATTGGTGACGGGGACGACGTGCTAAGGTAGCGGTGGTAATGGTGATGATGGTGTCGGGGGATATGGTGATGACGATGGTCGTGGAGGTGGTTGCCTGTGGTGGCGGTGGATGGTGACTGGGAAGGAGGGGAGCCGGAGAAGAAGAAGAAGTCGGGGGAGAAGGATCGGGTGGTTGATGGTGATGAGGTGAACGTAGGAGGAGAGACGGCTGGCGGTGGTGCTGTGGCGGGTTGACATCGAGGGGGGAGGACAGGCGGAGGAGAAAGGTCGTGGAAGGGCAAGCAGTGGAGGAAGGCGGTCGGAGGGAAGGGAGTTGGCCGGGTGAAGGGTGGTGTAGAGTTTTCTAGGGTTTTGTTGAAGATGATATGGCTGTGATGTGGGTTTTAGAGAGAGGAAGTAGGTGTATATATAGGAGAGAGAGGGGGGCTTTCCTTGGGATTAGGGCTGGCTGGGGTATTTTTCTAGGGTTGAGGGAAGCCTCCACATGATGAATAGAGGGTGGAGATGGCCTTGGTGATGGGGGTTTAAAATTGAGGGTGGAGATGTAAGGCGATAAAGTTGTAGGAAGTACAACAAATGGGAGTGGGGATATTTGGTGGACCGGTCAAAGAGGAGGGAAGGGTTTCTTCATGACTAGGATCCAATGAGGGGTGGACACATCATTGCATATTTGCGTAAAAGTCCCTTAACAATTGGAAAATTGTATAATTAATAGAATTTGGGATTGGATGAAGCAAAATACCATGTTTGGGGTGATGTAGTGAGCTAAAATGGTGTGTGGTATTTAGTATGAACCTTGAGGGTGTGAGTAGGGGTTTGGGTTGGAGTTGGGTCTAGTTTTGGGTGAGGTTTGGGTCATTACACCAATTTAATTAAAATTAGTATAATCGATGCTCTTTAAATAATTGGAAATACATAGGGTTAAAATTGGGTGGGACACAAGTGTCATGGACGTAGTATGCTTAGGATAGAATATTGTCATAAATTGGGTTGCACAAAACGGGTTGAGGTTGTGTCTCCAATTTCGATTGGAACGGACAAAGATGTAAAGTTGGATTTATTTGGATTTAAACATGGCCGTTTGTAACGAATATTATGCGACTAAAATGAAGCACAAAAGATGGTATTTATGAGTTACACAATGGTCAGAATGGAAGGTTGGCACGTCTAGGAAAAGTGTGTAAAATTTGTTTAAAGGCAAATACTAGTGTAGCGCTCCAAATATCGAAGCAACGGTAATGTGCACTAAGTGATACAAATATTGCACAATAAATCTAAAACACTATGTTCTAATTCTAATTGGCTTCAAACTAACCCTAGTCTCTCTATCTAAGCTAAGTAGACCTAAATTTGGTCGAGGGGGTTTACAACTACAAACCATCCCGTCCAGATAATTGAGACTATTGTGAGGTTCCGTCCGGATCAGATCAATGCCAGTGCCCCAGCGACCGTCCGCAGGAACCATTGACCTTGTGCACAAGTTGTCCGTGATCAACGGCGTTCATATTAAGTTATCAATTGATGCAATTTTGGGCGACATGAATACGAGACTAGTGGCATGGCATAATTCATTTTGCATAGTCTCCCTGAACAATTTATTACATGACAAGGTGTGTACATTCTAACTAAAATTGAAGCATAGGAAGAACATTGAAAATGAACTAGCATGCAATAAGTAACCGTTCACAAGTTGATTGACAAGCATAAAGTTATCCAAGTCTATTTCTTTTTATCTTCACATCTTTTAGTTATTACTTAGTATTGTTTGATCGGGCAAGCAAGAATACAAGATTTTTAGATATAAAGACTTGGAAGAAGGGCCAACTGAATCAAATATAAACCACTCACAAGTTTGATCGGAGAAGGAAAGGAAAGAGGTGCTTTAGGACTCCGTTCGCACGTCGCCTACTGTTCGTTCACCTGCATTGCCACGAACAACTGATCAATACCTCTTCCACGCTTTCCAATTTCAGAATTGAAGTACAGTTCAACAAACAAAAATAATAAAATCCATCAAAATCGTTCAAGAAAACGCAAACAAATCCGAAAATCAACTCAAAGCACGAAAGCAACAAAGCGACAGCGAAAAACTAGTCAAAAAAACTTGCAGTGGAGCTGTCCCTCTTGACTCTGCCGCTAAGTCGATCCTCGGGGCAAGGTCAACTGAATATGTGAATTGATTCCGAAGAAGCAAATCCATGACGAGGATGGATTCTTGATTCAATCTATCCCGATCGAACGATACCGACTTGTATTTCTTAGCCGCGCTCCCCGAATAGGGGGAACGGGGCACCACATACTTACCATCTGCACAAGATAATAAATTAGCATATGTTCTATTCTATGCGGTCATTGGTGTGATCGACACCATGGGGACTTATCCAAAGCAATGCGGCACGCCCTGTCATCCCGGGTAGTAAGCCCTGCTGAAGGTCCCGCAATGCATCACAACTAGCACGATTAAATATTCTTCTCGGGTCGATACGGTTTCAGTACCCCATAATAATATTTTGAGAAAATGCCAAACCTTGTGCACAAGTTGTCCCAGACCATGCAAATGCATGAATAGTTCAAATATCATACAATGCATGAAATGAAACAGAAAAAGTAAAGCAGCAATATATATACTTATGCGACAGTTCATATTTTCTCAAGTCGTGTTTCGATTTTGGTATCCCGTGAGTCCAAACTCTATTTGAGGCACCAGGATGCAACCAATAACCAAATTTCTTTATAATGAAGCTCGTTTTTATAAGGTGTTATGAATACATGTTAGTCTACAATTTTTATGTTCTTTTCTTAGTGGCTGGTATGCATTGTGGCTAAGGATTTCCCAGGCGTTCAACCGGACATCTTCGATTGAACGTTTGAAACATTAGAGATGTGGACATGAAGAAGTAGGAAAGAAGGGTCCGAACCGCTCACTGGTTAAGGGAAAGTGATGAAAGAAGGAGTCCCGCCTAGCGACGATCAAACGTCTGTTACGCGGACCTGCAATAGCACGAGCACCGAGTTAGAATCATTTGCCTATCCTTCCTTCCGAACTCCCCAAGAATCAAAGCTCCAAGCGATAAAGCCAACAGCGAAAACCAAGCAAATCGAAAGCAATGGATATGTATTTCATATTATTTGGAAAATAGCAAACAATAGTCTTTTAATTTGTGCTACTCGAAAAAATTAAGTCTTTTAATTTTTTTACCACTTGTGAAGAGCAAACAACAACAACCTTTAACTTTTGTTCTATGCGTAATTACCTAACTACTCATTTTAAATTTAATGAAAGTAAACATAGATAAGGATTTTTTTTTCTTGGAACAAAATCTTCTACGGTGAAGCCTCAACTTTTCTTACTACTAATATATATACTACTATAGATGTACGTATGTTGCACGTATTTTAATTATTTTTAATTATTATTTATGTATTTAAAAATAGCAAAGGGTACCATAAAAGTAAACTATATTTTTTTTTCTAACATAATTATCTAGTTGTCCTTATTAAATTTTATGAGCAATTTTAATTAGTAAAGCTAGGTAAGGGTATATTTGGAATAAAAAATTTACGGTGAAGCCAACTTTTCTCATTATATATACACACATGTGTTGCACGTATTTCATACTACTTTGGAAGAGCAAACAATACTCTTTTAATATTTTTACTACTTGAAAAGAACAAAGTCTCTTCATTTTTTATTACTTGGAAAAAACAAACAACAACCCTCTTTTTTTTTCTACACATAATTACATAACTACCCATGTTAAATTTAATGAACAATTTAAATTACTAACATAGATAAGGATATTTTTGGAACTAAAACTTCTACGGTGAAGCCTAACATTTATTATTATTATTATTATTATTATTATTATTATTATTATTATTATTATTATTATTATTATTATTATTATTATTATTATTATACTTGGGAAAAGCAAAAAATTTAAAAAAATCTTCTTTATACTGCTTGAGAAGAGCATAATCTATTAATTTTTTACATCTTTGGAAGATTAAACAACAATTCCTTAAAAAAACACATGTAATTACCTAACTATCCAAGTTAATAAAAGAAAAAAAAAATCCACGATGAAGCCTCACTTTCCTTATTATATAGTAGTATGGATATAGATATAGTAGTATAGATATATATATTAGCATGCCTCCGACTTTTTTTCTTCCTCCCTCACTCGTGCTTCTCCCTTCCCTCTTGTGCTTCTCGGACGAGCTCAATAATAGACCACCTAAGGACGATATGATAGAGGGAGCATAGGAGTATGAATGCTCCCAAATATTCAGGTATGCATACGTCAATACGCCTGACTTACATTACAGTATTAACGATAGTACGTTGTCTATGTAACAACCCGCTCCGCTCAGCTCGGAGAGCCAATTCAAAAGGCATAAATGCGACGACCCGTCCCGTCTTGCTCGGTGAGATGACTCGCTTGATGCAAAGGCATTCAGACTTGGCCCTTCAGAAGTTCAGACTTAGACTTTTCATATGCATGCTCGGAGTCTCGCTCGGCCGATGCGATACATCGCTAAGGTGGGTGGCTCCGATGAATTTGCCTTTGCTTAGCCAACACATCTAAAATATGGACGATACATGTTAGATCGTTAGGCGATAATTCTTGTATGATAATAAATGAATTCAACGCACCTAGTTAAGGGAATAATCACATCTTGTATTACTTGTATTGAACATGGAATGTAACATGCTGCTAGAAGATAGTAACTTCCTTATGATTTTCGTATATGTGAGTAGAGTTTTCATTATGGGCCGTAGTATACATCTCCATATAATTTTTATGCTTGTCACGTAGTCTTGTGCCATAATCAGGTAATACGATACATGACTTGATTCACCTAGTTTCGTCGGAAGACTATCGAATAGTCGTTCAGTGCAAGTCTGAACCTGGAAGTATTCAGAACCGTTAGGTCGCCAAGGCAGTTCCCGAACTAGGGGACTGTAGCATGACAAGTCAAGCAAGATATGATCATGACAACTCTTGGAGCAACACTCGTTATGTACTGAATCTAACGACTCGGGGAGTCAATAAGTTTGTGAACAAGATCCTGACTTGAACCTGTACCCGACAAGATATCTGGAAGACTGGAGACTTGCATGGTCATGGATAACTCATGCACGAGGTATTTTGCATTCCTCGGACGATCGTCGGGGCACCAAAATTGTTCCAGCCTAGGAGGAATTTCGGGGTATTGCATTCCCAATGGTGGCTAAGTGTAGATAGCTCGCTGGGGGCGACGCAATATCAAGTAGACGGGGCCATGGTAGTTCACACCTACGTTTGGTTACCTGAGTCTACCATACTGCTAGTCGCATATTAGTGGACGGGATGGCGTGTAACGCCCTATGTTCCTTGTGTTGCACTCCATTTTAGTCCCGGGCGAGATGACGTGTAGAGATTCTTGTACCTCACGCATCTAACTGCCCAGAGACTATAACTCGTCCTTTATGGCTATGTCAGTGACCTTTCATATTGATTTAGTCAGTTCGATTACAGTAATCCATTTGCGAGTCATTGCATTGAGGCAAGTAACGAATGCGTAAAACTCAGCGTGTAGCTCGTTAATTGTCCAAGGTAAAGAATGCACGACACAAATGTATATTCACAAAACGGAGGCACGGTACTTTATACCGTTCAAGCGCAATACGCCCGAGTCGAGAACACATTTCTAACACTAAGTTCATATGCGCACCCCTTTCACTTTATTTACTTATAAATATGTTGGTTTAACTTGGTTTACCTTGGACAAGGAAGAAAGAATGGCAAGATGGTAAGTTGTGCATGTTATTCATATCGTACGACGTACTGCAACATAAATCAGGTTTTACATCATATGCCATAAAACTGATCCTAAAGCAAGACTAGAAAGACAATAAAATATATAGTGCACATAACTAATTCAACGTGTTTGGTTTTGTTGAGTGGACGAGAAACCTCTCCACCAGTGCATTCAATGTACTAATTACCCACCGGATTCCTTGTAGGGTTTAGGAGAACCTCGTTCGGTATGGAGTTTCTCCTAGTGCGCGCTAAAGCGTGGAGCTAACCTTTGAGCCTTGGAACGTTGCGGCATTAGCTGAAGCATCATATACATGACGTAATGTATTGGAATATCTCATATGTATCATCCCATGTTGTAAGTTTCTTGGCACATTTCTTTTGTTTCAAGAGAGAGAGAGAGAGAGAGAGAGAGAGAGCATGACCGATCTGTAATCTCGGCCAAGTGATCAAAGTCCACCAAAGATCGGACTCTCATAGCAACATCAAGTAATATACCTCGGGAACAATCCTGGTTAAAAGTATATATTGTTTAACAAGTAATATATAAAATAATTCAGATACATGAAGGATGAGGAAACATGCACTATAGACTATCAATCTTTAGATAAAGGGAACAAGGTCACGAACATCAGTCTTAACATATAAAAAAGCAACAATCGCTTAAGTTCTCATGTGATATACAATCATGATGGAGGGTACAAATACAACATATGACAAGTAATACGCTAAACATGATAACAGGGTAACATATACGAGATGCATATTACATATGTAAAATAAAAAGTAGTAGTGTCAAGTATATATCAAGACAAATATGAAATAGCCACAAATCCACGCTACATTTTTGTGTATTTAGTAGTCAGTTTTTGCCACATGGATGGACTTGGAATTTTAGTAATTAACGTTGGGAATGGTGTTATCATGTAAACGAGAGAATGGTATGCTATTGTGTAAATCCTCAAAACTACGCTATTGTGTAAATCCACGTGCCTAGTGATTGTATTTCTTCCTTTATTCGCATATCTCACTAACAAAACACTATCATGATAACGATATACTATTATGAGTAAAACAGTCATTCGTATAATACTCTATATCTCTCGAGTGTGTGAACAATCATGATATGGAATGTAAAACATGCATAGACGAACTATGAACAATATAAAGTAATTATAACGAACCAGCTTGTAAGTGTGCATGCATGATCCTCTAGATGATAAGGTAAGTGACAACCTTGACTATGCTATCCAAAGCAACCCTCTAGTTATCAAGCATCATCAAAGTCCAAAACATCTAGCACAATCTGAGAAACACATAAACAAAGTAAAAAACAATAATATTATTTAGACGACTTTCTTTTTCAATAAGTTTCTAGAAAACTTATTCGACAAGTTACCAAACCTAGGTTTTTCTAGTTCATATATACACTTATTCGTTAACCTAAAGCATGAAACTTTTAAAATTAGCGTTATTAACCCTACGACACTCAAATCAAAACAAAATTGTTGACCCAAAAGTCAATGATCTCATTTAGCGATCAGTACTAGGGATGTGCATTATTCGGTTTTGGGCTAAAAATTGAACCTAACTGGACCGGATAATAGATTTGGTTTAGTTTAAAAAAAATGGCTCGGTTTCAGTGTTGAAAATACTAAAATTTCTTATTAAATTTTGATATTTGGTTTCGGTTTCGGTCCAAAACCGCAAACCGAATAAGACTTGTGTAATTATGTAAATACCCTCATTTTTATGTATATATTTTTATTAAAAATGTTTATATTTTGAAAACAATAATTATATATATATATATATATATATATATGTTTTGAAGTCCAACTTTGATAATTTAACAACTAGTCCAACTTTGGACGCAACTTTGAAATAGAACAAATGTGTATATAAAAATTATAATTTTTAATATAATTTAACCACGATTCCAATATTGGACTCGATCCATTAAATAATAGAAATATTCCAACCGAATAAACATAATTGATTATTCGGTTCGGTTCGGTTTTGGCTATTTTTTTGTTTTTGATTTTGAATTTTAGTTTATTTGGTTTTAACTATTTAGGTTCGGTTGAAACCGAATGCTCACCCCTAACTCGTGCAATCGGATCAAATATTTTTGCGACACGAGTTCGCTGGAATCAACATATCTCAGTTTAGATGTATGAATTTCGAGACAAAGTCTCGTTATGATCAAACTAGAAAAGAAAATGCTGGATAAACGCTCTATCGAACGATACTGGATTAAAACAAAGGTTGAGATTATGGGAGAAATTTTCATCGAGGATTACAACAGTGAAAACGAATCGATGATCCAATAGTTGAATCTTCCGCAATTGCAAGGATATTAATTTTGGGAAGTCAGCAATTTTAAGGCTTGCAGCCTGTGCATGAACCATTTTTTCATGATCCAACCATATAGATTAAATTAGACAAAAGAAAAAAAAATTGTCACTAGTTTGAGGTCAATCGGACATCGAACTATGAAGGTACGACTCTTGGAATATGAAGGTGCTAATGGACATGTCGTAGACACGGCATACTATTATGATTAGTAATCATCCGTCAAGCATCGTCATGGTCGCATGAATTATTCCATAGAGGTAGAGGGTGGTGCCACAAGCACGACGGTGAAGAAGAATATCAAAATCGACGTTCATGCCGATTACAACGAGTACACAAAGGTGATAGCGACAAAGGGGCTTTGTGTCTTTGTTACCGCTACGTAACACCTTTTTTGGAACATCAATATAGGTCAAGGATAGGCTCGTACAAAAGGATGGCTTTGGTGGCATTTTTGATGGATTTAGAGTTCAAGAAGTTTCAGACAAGTGGTGGGTATGGTGACGTTACAACGGACACGGGGTCAATTTAGGGTTTTGAATCGAGAACGTGAAGGACACATTGACTGCTAGTTACGGGAAACAAACCGGGTTTGGGTCGGTCAAATAGGTTTTGGCCGATGTGAGTTTAGTTAGGGATGAGCATTATTCAATTTTGGACCAAAAATTGAACCAAACCGAATAAGTGATTTTGTTCGATTTGAAAAAAAAATTGGATGGGTTTTGAAAATAGTAAAAAAAAAATTTGGATTGGTTTTGAAAATAGTAAAATTTGGAGCGTGTCGTATATCCTCTATATTAATTTCTAGGTTCACCAAAAATATCCAAACAAGAAGAAAAAAAATAAAGAGAAAAATCTTACCAAGTAAGGAAGAAAATAAAGAGAAAAAAGAGGAATAAAAGAGAAGAGATTAATTTGGAGTGTTTATTTGAAGTGTATCATTGTGCCAATATCATGGGACACTCAAAAAGTAATAATTTTCATAATTTTTAACAATTTTGAGTATGCGTTTGGATTATTCCCATTATGGATGCTCTTATACCTCTATTTGTCAAGTTTCATGAGATTATATGATCAAGATTCGAAATGGTAAATTCTCTAAGTTATTAGAAATTTATTTTCCTTAGTAATTTGTAATGTTTCAATCATGAGAAAAATCTATAAAAATATTCTGAGATCATGTAAAAATATTTGGAGCTACAATATGATGTTGTAGCATAAGGGTGCTTCTAGGCTATGTTGGGCTCTACTATAAGACGATATAAAGTTATAGGCTCAGGTTAGAATCATAACCCAATCACACAACTATTTTGATCTCATTAGTATTTCTGTTAGTGATCAACTTTTTATTTCGCAACAACTTGTCACTGCAAAAAATTTGGCTTCTACCTTTGGAATTTTTTTTCACAGTGCAAGCGAAATCCGACAGTAAAACCAAATATAGTCAAAAAAATGCCCGACGAAAAAATTATGCGTCACTACAAGTTTTTGTTGGCATTTTTTTAATTATTTAATTTGGCGTGAAAATAATTCTGTCAAATTATTTTACCGTCACGTCTTAAATATTTTTCGCAGATAATCCAACAATATATATGAATAAATATTTAATATTATTTTAGTTTTTAGCAGATGTATATGTTGTCTGTCAAATATAGTTTGACTGTAATTATCGATAATTAATTTATATTATTCTCCAAAAAAGAAAGACTAAAGAGTGTTGTTTTCATCAAAAGACTACAGAGTGTTGTTTTCATCAAAGAATACAAAGATAAAGAAGGATCATGTTTACAAAAAATAGAGTATATCACACGTTTAACATGAAGACCATTCTGATGATTGAATTAAAATTATATATTTAATTTAAACCGAACTATTATTTCAATTATAAGAATTTTAAACTATAAATTATATTTGATTCAAATTTTACTTTTAACTCAATTATATTATATTCAAGATTGCTAAATTATATTTTGAACGAAAATCTTATTGCTAGATTTTTTTCATAATTACAACATCCTTTTCATTGAATTAAAATTATAAACTGAACTACCATTTAGATTATATTGAAAAACTATAGATTAGACTGGATTCAAATTTTATTTCTAACTCAATTATATTGTATTCAATATTTTCTAACTTATACTTTTGCATGAGAACTTATTGGTTTAAAAAAGATACATTCATAATTACAACTTATGTACGAGGCCTGAAAACAGATACATTCATAATTACAACATATGTACGAGGCTTGAAAATAGTTAAAAATGAGCTGTCCAAGCCGTCCTCACATAATTAAAAATTAATAACCTCTACTATTTATAAGGAGGCTTGAAGACGGCTAAAAATGAATCATCTAAACCGTATGTATATCCTCACGTAATTAAAAATTAATAATTTTTAACTAATTGTTTAACTACCTAATATTATCTAATTATAGTCAGACACTTCTAACCCATGTGGTTAATATAAAAGATATTATATTTTGCTAGGTGGGTTCGATTCCATGGGCCTATGTTATTTATAAGAAAAAAATTATGTGCGTGCAATGCACGTGTACGTTACTAGTTTATATAACAAGGAAGGGTGATATTTTTCTCTTATAGATAAAAAGAAAAGATTAATGAATAGAATATACAAAGTACTCAAGATCCCTCACATTGAATTAAAATTATAGATTTAATTAGAATTAACTACACTATATATTTGATTCGATTTAAATTATAGATTTGATTGTATTTGAATTTTATTTCTCGATTTGACTTAATTATTATATTAAATATTTGTTAAATTATACTTTTGGATGAGATCTTATTGATATAAAAAAAAATCATAATTACAACATTTCTATCATGTTAGGCTGTAATATAAAATATAAAATATAAAATATTATATTCAACTGGATACTTAAATGAAAGTTTTAAAAATACACCCAAAAAAAATCATGGGCTTAAACTACAGAATAAAGAAAAAATTTATTTATTTTATTTATCAATCGCATCTATTTTGAATCACACATTTTTTACTGAAGAAAAATAGCTTGAAGTGCTAATGACACGAGTACACATAGTTGAAGGATACATCACATTATATATGATTTTTTATAAAGCTATTCAAAGTTTATAAAATGGTTGTACACTAACAATGAAGTTGGTGAGAGGAAAGAATAAAGAAAGGTAAATTCTATAGGTCAAATTTTTTTGTTAGCTATTTACAAGTTTGTCATAGAAAATTTTGTTCCAAACTATATAATTTTTTTCCCATGACTGTCACAATGTTGTCAGTCCTTCCAATTGGAAGGACTGTCAACATAGTGACAGTCCTAAGAAGGATGAGGATAGAAGAAGCAACAACAGTAGGGGCGGACGACGGTGACGGGATGAGGGCAGCCGGAGTGGCAAGGGCGGGCCGGTGAGCGACGGCAGCAGCGGGGGCGGGGCGGGCGGTGAGCGGTAGCGGAGGCTGCCTCCCGCCACCTCTTCCTCCCCCAGACTCCTCCTCCTCCTTCCGCCGCCTCCTCCTCCTCCTCCACCTCCTCCTTCGTCCTCCTCCGGCGGGTGGGGTTGGGGTTATGGTTGGGTTGTCCTGAGTAAATTTTGGGATGTCATGAGTAAAAATTTTAAAAACCTGGATTGTCCTGAAGTAATGGGCTGTCCTACGTAAAATGTGGAGTGCCTATTGAATTTGCCTAAAGAAAATACAAGACAGAGAGAGAAATCGCTTGATGAGAAAGTCTTGAAGAAAATTTTCTTTTTAAAGTGTTTGAAATTTTTAGTGGAGATTTGTCCGTTTACGAGGAAACCAATGGAGAAAATAGATAGATAGTTCAAAAAATAGAACAATTATAGAGGACAAAATGGTCAACGAACACAACAACGTTAAATACAATAGAATATATATATATATATATATATATATATATATATATATATATATATATATATATATATATATATATTTAAATAAATTAATTTAAACAAAGGGACTCATTAATCCTCGGGCTATTTGATATTACCCTCCTCTTAGATTAAGTATATTGATATTACTCCCCTGTTAGATTAAAAGTTAAGAATACCCTCTGAAAGTGTCGTTAATGAGTTTTGAAAGTGTTGTTAAAGAGTTTTTAACGACACTTTCAGGGAGGTATTCTCAACTTTTAATCTTACAGGGGATAATATCAATATACCTAATCTAAGATGGGGATAATATCTACTAGTAATGTGCACGTACAATACACGTGAGTAAAAATAAATAAATATAAATTTATTATAAAACTGTCATCCTTATGATTTGAACTCAAATAACAAAAGAAAATGTCTTATACCTTAATCACTTAAGTTAGAGTTGTTTAGTTATAAATAAATCATATTAGATTGCTAAATATTTAGCTAATTTTTTATATAATTTATAGAGTATTTAGATAGTTGTTTAGTTATCTTATTATTATTTTCTTAATTTATTTAAATGATACTGTTTTGATGGCTTATTTTTGAGTCGTTTTCAAGTTGTATTATAGGATTAGCGATTAGAGATTTTTCTCTCATTTAAAAGATTTATTAATAATTCATAAATTATGGATGACTTCACTAAAAAAATAGATTAGATTTTAAGGACTTATATGAAAAAATAAATAAATAAAATATTGGAAGCTGATGCAAAGAGTGCATCATTGGTGGTGATAATGTGTGAGCTGGAGGTGGGAGCTGCATGAATTATTCTGTTATGTCGACCACCACATTCCACCTGTATGAGATCAGTTCATGACACTGAGACAACACATACTTCAAATTCATATTTAGATCCAAAGTACCACCAAATTTTCATTCCAGTCCCTGCAACAGATTCCATTTAATGTTGGAGGGCGCGTACTTATTATTAAAACTCAAAGCTTAAGTCTAAAACGGTTGAAATAATGGCAAACATGATGCATGTTATTTTGCATAACAGTCATAGTTTGTAAAAACATTCCCGTTGGACCACTTAACATTTAATATTTACATAAACAAAATATGTAAGATTTTGACACATTTGAATGTAAACACTCTTTAGCAAAATAAGGTTATTTTTAAACATATTTGAAAAAAAGAAACACTACTTTATTATAAATTTTATTCCAATATAGATTAGATTTGATGTAAAAATTTAAAAGTTAAATCTTCATTTCAATGAAGTGGGTTTGATATTAAGTTATATGTCAGGTGAGCTTGAGACCGTGTTTTTATTCCTGAAAATCGTGTTTTTCTAAAACATAAGTAATATATACACTACTATATCCAGTAAAAAAAAAAGCCACGCCCACATGTACATATGTTTGTCTTGAGAATGATATATACTAAAAATATATTTAATAAGAAAATAAACTCATATCCCTTCTTTTTCTTCATCTTCTCCATGTATACTTGTTATCTTTCTTAAGTCAGTGTCAATGACCCCACAAACAAAATTTGACACTCTCTTCTCCTACCTTTTTTGTCACTCTACATCTTCTGTGCAATAAAACAACAATAAAGGGGTAAAACTTGAAAGAAACAATTAGGTATCTCAATATGTGCAACATTCATGGTAACTCTAGCTAGTTAATGGTGACATTATTTTGGTGTTATTTTGATACAAAATACATGATTTTTTGCATGGAGATGGTGGGTTCATCAACTGCAAGATCAAACTTTTTTCATGTCGAGAGCGAATGAGAAGTTATGGCTAAAAGTAAAATATACATCGTCAAATTTTTATTATTTCCATATATGAATTTATTTTACCCATGTACTAAATTATTTGGTTGTGTCGTTGTCACTCGTCCATCTTATCATTATCATATCAAAATTTTTTATTACAGGTTGTTTATGTTGTTATACTTCATAGTCGACAACATTACGATGGGATAAAGCTTGGACGATGACGATAATGTAAGTTGCTTGTAAATGACCAAAATTTTGATCTTTAAACAAGACTTACCTTAAAGACAACAAAATAGATAGACCATATTTGTTATAGTTGTTTGGAGAGAATGATGTATTTGCTCTTAGTTACAAAATACTAGCGTTCATGCACGCACGATGTGTGGGCAACGTATTTTTTTTATTTCGTCTGAAATATTGATACATAAATGTTACTATTGTATACCTGAGCTTCTTTTCCATTCCACTGAAACATCAGGTAGATTGCTATGTCTTTTATTATATCTAGCAAATAGATATTAAATGTGCATATTTGGTCTGAGCATCATTGATTTTGCTTGTCACAACTGAAGAATATGTCTGATTTTAGAAGTATAGATCATATTTTATTAAAAAATAGTTCAGTACCCCCCAAACCAGGCATCCTAGTGTTGAACTTATAGCTATAGTATTGTTAAGTAACCAACGAAAACTCTAATCTCCTGGTACCGACAATAACTGTAATCTATTTATCTTTTAATGCCAAACAACGAAGACATATTAGCAGCTCTAAACTATATCACGCCCCAGAACCCGAATACTGGAGAGCGGGGACAGACAAAGCCAGCTACGTATACCAGAGTACTTTCTACCCCGAGATACGATCACAGTTGTCTAGACATGTAAGGGTTTACTCTACAATCCATCAGGCAATCCAGGGTCAAGAATCCCAGGTGTCTCAATCTCAAGCAAATAACAAGTTACAAGATATATGATCACTAAACATATAATAGTAAGGTATCCTAAACTATACATATACAAATGATTATGAAGCTAGTTACCAAAATGAATAACTAACATAGTACCATATTACATTATCAGCTATAGTTATAGTCTAGGATATGCTTTACATGTAGGCACGCAGGCTGCAGTATGAAGAATCCTAAAACACGAGCTAAACACGTGCTCGGTGGCTAAATGCCTCAAAAGTATAATATATAGGATCAAGTGGGTGAGGAAGAAGAAACCCACACATATCCTTGGGTGCTCCTCGTGTTCACCATATTGAGGAGGAAAGTACGGGAGATCCTGCGGTCCTGCTCCAAAATCTGGCCATACAAAACTAGTGGGGTCAGATGTAACGCCCCAGTTCCAAATATAAGGAACTGAGCTACGTGGCAATGGCCAGCGGGTACACTTCGACGGGTATCCCAATCTAATAGACCCGACGGAGTGCACCTAAGCTGTAAAGTACAATAATAAAATCTAACATACAAAACATAAACAATGAAACTAAATATCATCCACAGATATCTGAATATAGAGCACATAGAGAAATCATATCTACTAATGTGCAGAAGAAAAATAAGACTAGAAATATATCATAATACAAATACGAGTAGAGTCACACGGGAACAAACCCGCTAATAGAAATACTGAATGAATGGAAGCAGTAAGATAACTAGGGCCGGTATCTACAAACTAGATAATAATACCGGCCCAGGGTGAAGTCACTACCAGAGATCAAACGAAGTCCTCGGGAAGGATCTCGTCCTCTGCAACAGGTCATGCTCCTGGATATACACCCGGTCCATACTCCTCCGGGTAGTCCTCATTGCCTAAGCCTGGAAGGGAACCAGGTCCTCATAGGGACGTAGCAAGGTACAAAAATAGTATGCCATAGTATAACAGAAAGAAACAAGTGCCACGCCGGTGTAATCTAGCATAACCACCTAAGTGAGACATAACTTTGAAGATAATGTTTGACGCGTGGGCTTTCCAAATATAAAACCGTAGCTCTGAGGCACAGAGACACACGGGACATTCCGTAGCTCCGAGCGCAGAGTCACACGGGTGATACTACGACTCTGGATACATGATTACTACATAAATAGGAACATATACATATATATATAACGCGTGCAAAGTAGCCCAAACATCTAGTAACTGTCTTCCCCTTCCAATGCGGTCAACGAGTGTTCACTGAACCTGAACCTCTATCTAACAGTCTCGTCATACTGAAGTTGCTATCAACAATCATGACCCTAAAGTCATCCCAGATTCTGGTCATGCTGATAGTATCAGGATACAGGAAGTCTGACACGATGACGATGTCTGAATGTGTCATAGGGTTCCGATGTAACCAAGTAGGTACATCAAGGTATCGCGAACATCTATCAATCAATACTAGACATTACCAACGAACATCTGCACCCGAATATGACCCGGACGCTAAGTAACGATTTCGATCCAAACCGCACACAATGCATAGTTAGAATTAACAGTAAATCTGGAACTGAGATACAGAGTGGCAAGGTACACTTGCCTGTATCCGGATGCTGAAGACGGGGCTTGGTACAATATCCAAGTCCGCGGATCCCGAAGTACCTAGAGACGATATATTAAATTAATTAATAATCAAGCTTGATACTATTTTAAAATATGAGGTGACAACACGTCTAGTATAGGCTTCTGTCTTAGTTACATGGCTCACATAGATACTAACTAGAGGGTTGTTCCAAGTTGACTAGGGTAACGTTACATCAAATATAATCAACAATCAGTATAACATCCTCAAACAAAATCTCCAACCCCTAATATTCATCAGAGTAATTTCAGTCATTCAAGTTATGCTCATCCTCAACCATACCATCCTTGTATTCACAGACGTTATTTTATATACCCAATTTATTCTTCCTCAAATAATTAGTTATAAATTATCAAGTTCACAATAAATAACCTAAATAACCGTAATTAAAATACTATATAACCATTTTCACATGTATACCTAACCTCACCATTTACCATAAAAATGCATGTAATGTATTTATGTAACCCTAACCCTAACTAGGGCTTCTCTAACATAAACAACATACTACACAAAAAGAGAAGGGTGAGGAGTTACCCCGGTGGCTGCGGGTGGTGGCAACGGCGGTGCTGCGACTTCGGTCATGTATGGCGTCGACCGCAGGGGTGGCGCACGTGTCGACCGAGGTGGTGGGGGTGCTCGGCTGCGTGAAGGTGGTGTTGCTCGGCTACGTAAGGGTGGTGGTGCTGGAGGTGGTGGTGCTCGGCTACGTGAGGGTGGTAGTGCTGGAGGTGGTGGTCGTGGTGGTGGTGATGCTGGTCGTAGAGGTTGGTGTGGTGGTGCTGGTCGTTCATAGTAGTGGAACTGGTCGTGGAAGTCGGGGTGGTGGTGCTGGTCGTGAGGCGGAGATGGTGAAGGTGGTGGTGCCAGGGTGTTGACAGTAGGTGGTTCATGGTGGTGGTGATACTGGTCGTGGAGGTCGGGGTGGTGGTGGAGCTGGTCGTGGAAGTCAGGATGGTGGTGCTGGTCGTGAGGCGGAGGCAATAAAGGTAGTGGTGCGGGGGTGTTGACAGTAGGTGGTTCATGGTGTAAAGATGACAGTGAGGCAGAAGCGGTGAAGGAAATGGCAGCGGCGATGCTGCTCAGGTCGGGGTGTGGTGCTGGTCGTGAGGCGGAGCTGGTCGTTCGTAGGGGTGGAGATGGTGAAGTACAACGACGGGTGAAGGTGGTGGTGGCCGGAGGCAGTGAAGTACAGCGGTAAAGGTTATTCATGGTGGTGGAGATGAAGGAGATGGCAGCAGCGATGCTGCTCAGCTCGGGGTATGGTGAAGACGGTGGCGACTGCTGAAGGTGGTGGTGGCCGGAGCTCGGCGGCGGGTGAAGAAGAAGGTGATTGAAGAACTAGAAGAAGAAGAATTAAAGAAGAATGAAGAACAATGAGTGTTCGGCTGGATTAAGTAGATGGAGGAGAGAGAGGGGGGATTCCTAGGTTTTTTTAGGGATTAGGGCCGGCCACATGTGAGGGGGGTTGAGTGTGTGTTAATATAGAGTGAGGGTGTGGTTGAGATGGAGTAGGGATTTGAATCAAGGGTCTTGATTAATCATGAAAGAGTTGTACAAAGCATGGAGAAGAGTGACCGACCATGTGAGGTTAGGGGGGTTTCTTTATTTGCTTACACCAATAGGATGGTGACACCTAGCACCCTTTTTGCCATTAAGCCCCTTAACATTTGGGTGTTTGCACACGAAGGAAAATAGTGAGAATTTGGTGTAGAAAGTAGTGATTGGTATTTTGTAGGGTGAGGGGGTGTTGTGTATTTTGTATGGGCCTCATGGATGGGTGTTGGGTTAAATTAGGGTTAGATTAGGATTAGTTTAAGTTAGTGTCCCCAATTTAATTAAATAAAGTGTCATGTGCTCTTAAATTAAATGGGGGCACATGGGGTCTCAATTAGGAGTGACACAAAGGTCATGAACGGTGTAGGCTTGGTGTCAGTCTTGGGCCCTTTAATTGGTTTAGTGAAACAGATTGAGTTTGTGTCCCCAAATCGATGACGACGACATAAGTACACGCATAGGATTAAAGAATTAATTTTATGACTGGGAAGTTGTGTAATTAAATTAGAGCACAAGGGAGTGTGTTTGTGAGTGACAAAAATATCCAGCGCCTAGATTGGCTTGTCAGGTCAAGAGTATAATAATTTGTTGGAAATTAAAGGCTATTGTTGGGCTCCAATTATTGTAGCAACGGTAAGGTGCACCAAGGGTTTAAATTAAAGAATCAGTCTACGCAACCTAATTTCTAAACCTTAAAAACCCGTAACTAAACCAAAATTTAACAATATCTAGTCTACCCAAAAATAATTTGAGGGGGTTTACATCCTTCCCAACTTAGAAGAATTTTATCCCCGAAATTAAAAGTAAAGCACGAATGAGAGTTACGAGAATTTAAAAAGTTTAACAGGTAATCGAATGCAGTACGTAAATTCGTACCTCGGTCCTGAAATAAATACAGGAAATACTATCGAATAGAATCCTCGCGCTCCCAGGAAGACTCGCCTGGTGAATGATGCTTCCATGCAACCCTGACCAGTCGAATAGTTTGCCCCCTCAAAATCTTCTCACTGCGATCGAGTATCCCCACTGGCTGCTTCGCATATGATAAACTGGGCCCGAGTGTAATCTCTGAATGATCGAGCATGTGGCTAGGGTCTGCCACGTATCTTTTCAACTGCGATACGTAAAATACGTCGTGCACTCCTTCTAATGATGAAGGCAATGGAAGACGATAAGCCACTTCGCCAACTCGTTCCAAGATATCAAAAGGTCTGATGTACCTTGGACTCAGCTTGTCTCTGCCCCCAAATCTGATGGTACCACTAGTAGGCGATATCTTCAAAAACACATGGCCACCTTCCTTGAATTCCAAAGGTCTGCGGTGCGCATTTGCCCAATGCTTCTGTCTGTCCTGTGCTGCGCACAGGTGGCCCTGAATCTGCTTTACTTTCTCGATTGTCTGTGTCACCAACTCTGGACCAAGTATCTGACGCTCTCCCATGTCACTCCAACGTACCGGCGACCTACACTTCCTGTCGTACAGTGCCTCATAAGGTGCCATATGTATGCTTGCTTAATAGCTATTATTGTAGGAGAATTCCACCAAGTTGAGATGGTCCTCCCAAGATCCTCCAAAGTCGATCATGCACGCTCTCAATATATCCTCCAGTATCTAAATCGTGCGCTCTGACTGACCATCAATCTGTGCATGATATGCAGTGCTGAACTTAAGGCGAGTTCCTAGACTCTCCTGCATACTCCGCCAAAAATGTAACATGAATCTGGAATCGCGATCCGATACAATGCTGACAGGCACTCCATATAGTCGTACTATCTGTCTCATATACATGTCAGCCAATATCTCCGTGGACTGCCCAACTCTGAAGGGCAAAAAATATGCCGACTTGGTGAGTCGGTCCACAATAACCCAGACTACATCCTTCCCGCTAGGGCTCCTCAAAAATCCTGTGACGAAGTCCATGGTAATATGTTCCCACTTCCACTCGGGAATGGGAAGCAGCTGCAATAGTCCTGCAGTCCTCTGATGTTCGGCCTTGACTTGCTGACAGACCAAACAACTCACCACGAATCTTGCAATCTTCCTCTTTATCCCATTCTACCAGTAGTATTGTCTCAAATCTCGGTACATCTTCATACCCCCGGGATGAATAGAATAAATCGAGCTATGGGTCTCGGTCATCAACTCCTGGCGTAGCTCACCACTCGGAACGTATAGGCGATCTCCATACCTCAATATTCTATCTTCATGAATCCGGAGTCCCGTCTGTATGCCAGCCTCTATCCTCTCACGCAGTAGTATGAATCTCGCATCGGTAGGCAGGGCTGCCTTAATCCTCTCAACCAAGGTAGACTGAACCTCTAGACTGGCCATCTGTCCATTCTTGCCTGGCATTACAATCTCTATCCCGAGCTCCTGAAGATCCTCTAAAAAATGTCATTGAGTCGTCAAAAAGTATGCCATGAGCTTCCTGCTTAAGGCATCTGCTACAACATTTACCTTGCCAGGGTGGTACTGTGACTCAGTATCATAGTCTGTCATCAACTCTAGCCAACGCCTCTGTCTTATGTTAAGCTCGTTCTGAATGTAGACATACTTCAGACTTTTATGATCTGTGTAAATCTTAACCCGCTCTCCATAAAGGTATTGTCGCCATAGCTTTAGTGCAAATATCACTACAGCTAGCTCTAGATCTTGTGTCAGATAGTTCTTCTCATAAACCCTCAGCTGTCTCTATGTGTAAGCTATTACCTTGCCGTGCTGCATCAGTACACATCCTTATCCACTGCCAGACGCATCTCTATACACCACAAATTATTCGATTCCATAAGGAAGTGTCAAAATTGGTGCTGTCGTCAGATGCTTCTTCAGCTCATCGAAAATCGTCTGACACTCCTCGGTCCAGATAAACTCTTCGCCTTTACGCGTCAGCCGCGTCATAGGCGCAGCGATCCTCGAGAAGTTTTCCACGAACCTCCGATAATATCAAGCAAGTCCGAGAAAACTCCTAACCTCTGTAACTGATGTAGGGGTAGGCCACGTCTCCACTGCAGCGATCTTCTCTGGGTCAACTGATAGTCCATCTCTAGTGATTAGTGACCCAGGAATGGTACTCTATCCAAGCCAAACTCACATTTGCTGAGCTTGGCATATAGCCTCTCCTGCCTCAGTGTCTCCAACACGATCCTGAGATGCTCCTCGTGCTCCTCCTGGCTCTTGGAATATACCAAGATGTCGTCGATAAATACCACCACAAACTTATCCAAGTATTGGTGAAAAACCTTTTTTATTAGGCTCATAAATACTGCTGGCGCGTTGGTTAAACCAAACGGCGTGACTAGAAACTCATAGTGCCCGTACTTCATCCGAAAAGCTGTCTTCGGAATATCCTCCTTTCGTACCTTGATCTGATGATAGCCGGATCTGAGATCGATCTTCGAGAATATACATGAACCGCTTAGCTGATCAAATAAATCATCGATGCACGATAAATGATACTTGTTCTTTATCGTTACAGTATTTAGCGCCCTGTAATCGATACACAAACATACCGTCCCATCCTTCCTTGGCACAAAAAAGATGGGTGCTCCCGATGAAGAAACACTAGCCCAAATAAAATCCTTGTCTAAGAGATCATCTACTTGGACCACCAACTCAACTAACTCCTTCGGTGTTAGTTTGTAGACGGGGGAAGTAACTGGCTCGGCTTCGGGAGTCAACTCTATAGTGAACTCTATCTCTCTGTCAGGTGGCAGGCCTGAAAGATCCTCTGGAAATATATCCTCAAACTCTGATATGAAGTGAGGGTACACCGGTTCACCTTCTGCAATGTGTGCCGCTAAGGTAGGTTGGACACCATGCTCTCGGGCTCCCCGATGAAACTCAAACTCAGGGTGATCTGGTGGTCTAAATATAACGCAACCATGTCGGCAATCTAGCGTCGTGTGGTATTGGCTCAACCAATCTATGCCTAGGACAATGTCATAGTCCAGCATAGAGAAGACTAGAAATCGGGCACGTATCTCTCACCTGCAAACAACTACTGAACAAGATCTACAAGTGTCACTAACTGGTACTATTCCACCTCCCGTAAGAATCCTCTTAATCTTCGGAAGGGGTACAGTGGCTATTCTATGGGTGGCCACGAAACTAGCAGCTATGAAAGAGTGTGTGGCACCAGAATCAAATAATACTACTGCTGGTAATTGTCACGCCCCAGTCCCAAAATACGTAGGACTAGGACACGTAAGCATGCCAACCGTATGAATATGGCACTCCAATATATGGAAACCATATCACACGTACGCTGTAATATGAATAACAATTCACCAGTAGTATAAACCATCATAAATTACTGGTATAATCTAATCTCATCCACAGAAAATCAAATATAATAAATAACCAATATCTATAACCAGATCCCAAAATGAAGTATCTAAAGATGATAGTCGGATGGAAACAAATCCACTACCTAACTAGAATGAAGAATAAACAAGACAAATACAATATAAATATAACCTCTAATAATCACGAGGCTCGAAGAGAAGACCTCTCGCAATATAAGTAGCCAGTCCGGATCTGCGCTCCTGCAAATACTCATGAACAATACACCTGGAAAGGGACCAGGTCCTCAGAGGGACATAACAAGATACATAAAAGTATGCCATAAAGTAAATACTGTAAAAACTCGAGGGTGACCTAACCATCTAAGTGAAATGCAACTTGAGGACAACTTTGAGTGTATGGGAAAGTGTAGGCTAGACATATGCTGACGTAATTCACCAATCGTGACAACTGGCTAGTATATGCCATATATGCCCCCATACTAGGGTACTGTAATATAATAACGTCCTTACCGCTCCGAAGAATGGGGAATCTACATAGTATAACGTCCATACCGTTCCGTCGAATAGAGAATCTGAATAAAGGAAGTGGGTGTCCCATACGCCTACTAGTTGTCCTCCTTGTCCAATGCAAATGTACAAGTCGCGAACACGACGTGAACATCTCGTACTAAAATGCAAGTCTTTATAGAAACAAACACTAAGCTAAATACCGTCACACGTGATGCTCACACCGATGGCCAGTCGAGTATGAGACACGCGTCCCTACATGAACTCACTCTGCGACGTATAATGATACGTGTTAAGGCCTGGGGAGTCATACCATAACTCCACAATTTTAGGTGGGTCTACTAGACTCTAGGTCAGACACAAGTCCTAACATCAACGCATTCGTTGACTGCACCCGAGTCTCTCTCGGATTCGCACAGTTTTATAATATAAAATAATAAATATGCAACTAAATATACAACTGAATTTAAATAGTACAACAAGACAAGGTATACTTACCTGGCAAGAAGCTGCAAAATGTAACGTCCAGATGTTCAACACGCAGGACCAGAAGCTATGGCCACAGAACAAATGTCTCCGAATGATGAAATAGATATCACCAACGTTTTCAGAATAAGCAAAATAGCTAGAAAGCACTTTCCTTTGGTCCAATTTGGACACAGGGGCAAAAAGGTAATTTTGGGTCAAAACGGGCTCCACATGTGGGCCATTTTGCACCAAAAAATGTGCCAAGGGTAACAGTCTCTAAATGGGACAAATTATAGGTCAAACAAACTCTAAATTTCAATAAGAACTCAACGGTATGTCCAGATGTGGATTCCGATGAGCCGAACAGAATTTTGCCCAAAAAGTCAACCGTGGGGCCCGCCAATTGGCATCTTGGTCAACTGTCTCAGAATTGCGTAAAAATTGGGTCACAGGACCAGCGCGTTACCACGAGTCCAGTGGCATAAGTTTTGTCGTAATCTGATGAGCATACACAAAATACGTACAGCTTTTGCAAAAGTTACGACACGGGGTTTGTCCGCGGATACAGGCTAATTCCGACGCGCACACGCGTCCGAATCAGTTTCCGCGAACTCTCACGTGTCCGGGTACACTGCATGCACCGTTTGGTATACTTGGTACACGGTAGGGCGGTCCCGTTTGGCGGAGCGCGCTCCGTTTCACAACTTTTAAAAATCTGGAAAAAGTGTGTTTTCGGGATTTTCCAACGAATTTAATTTTACCTACGGCAGTTAATAATCTAATGTTAATTAACAGAAATTAAACTAGGTCAAGTGGTCTCCGTATACCAAAAAGAAAAATCAGATTTGGATCTCTGTGGTGGGAGATACGAATCCGGGAACATAGGTGGTCACCACAGTTTTCTGCGATACCCAAAAATTGTCATTAAACGCCAACTTTGACGTTATTTTTGCCTAGGGTTACACGTTGTTCGAGGTCTACTATCATACAGATATTGGAGAGGGTTAAGTGGTGAATGTACCGGTGAAGACGGGGTGGTGTTTGGTTCAGCGAGATGACGGGAATCGGAGCGGGAACACATGTACGCTGTAGATCAATTCAGCAGCTCGTGGGGTCGCGGTCGTCGGTCGACCGGTGTTGGCAGGACGGGGCATTCTCCGGGGGTGGTCAGGGCTCGGTGGCGGCGGTGTCAATGGAAAGAGGAGGAGAAAGGATTAGGGTTAGGGTTTGATTGAAAGGGATGTTATATATAGAAGAGAGGGAGAGGATTAGATACCCGCGGGGGGGGGGGGGGGTTCTCGCGGGTCGCAGGGTGTTTAGGTTTGCCGCTAGTTGTTGTTGCTAGTGTCATGACCCGCATCCGGTATAGGGACACGAGTACGTGGGTACGTCCAGCCTACGCCACAGAATCGGCGGTAGAACGCTGTCTTGGTCTACTATACTATCTAAATCTCACACAAAGTGTATAAAGTACTGCCATGCCATCTCAATACCAAATAATACTCAATCACATATAAAACTGAAGGAAGATGAACGCACGATATAGAATAGAAAGAATAAGAAATACAAGTCTCAATACATCACATAACCATCTCCAAACTAACACAACTCCATATCTCAAACAATAATACAAACCAATGTCTCAAATAGAAATAACTAATACAAGGTATATAAATCAAAAATGCCTCAGTCTCTGGCACTATCCTCGGGTGACACTCCATCTGTCAGTCCATAGTGAGTGGGGCACATCCTTTCTAACCATTCATCTGAAAAATATTTTTCAGTCAGGAATGGAGCAAAGTACAACCCAATAGCAGTTCCAATTAATTGATATTGACTATAAACAGAAATAGAGAATATAATACAAGACGAGAAACAATGAATAATATCAACTATGGTGGAAGAACAGGTAAACAATGAACAATGTGGTAAAGAACTGTAACTATGCTAAGTGATTGAAAAACTAGATATATATGTGATCGGCTTGGGTGAACATTGTCTACTTTAACGTTGGATAAACATTGTCTAAGTTAATATGAAACATTGTCTAGGATTTAATCACATACCTAGCTAACATTTCCCCTTTTTCCCAACTAGTACAATGGATCCAACCATGACACGTTGTGATACAAGATACTCAACGCCATGTAAATAATAAACCTTGAACACGAAATATTGAACATTGAACATTAAACACGAAATATTGTCTATGTTAAACATGAATGTTGAACACAAAACATTGCCTAAGTTAAACATTGAGAACATGAGTAACAATGAACAATATATATGTAACATCCCATGACTGATCCATGTGTATACTAGTCCGTGTACCAATGTGTCAAGAGTCATGTAAAATATTTCTAAATTCTTGTATTATAGTAATTAGCAATTAATGGAAACTATCAGAGAATGTACTCGTCTGTCGTCCAAGCAATGAATGTCAAACTGTGTCCCAACTGGTGTCACACAAACCTATATATGGAATATCACATTAATACAAGGTGTTGGAATGAATTTAAGTTAAACTAGTCAACATCTAGGTCATAAGGCCATTTCTAAGTCAAACCGTTAAAATCTAGGTTGCAAGCGTCTAACACTAAGTCACTAAGTCAATACATTATGAAACTAGTCTATACTAGCTAAGCTACGATACAAAAAGTCTCTTAAAAAGTCGTATCCTAAGATACGCAAGTTTTCTTAATATAAAAATAGGTTTCATATATGTATACGAGTCAAATACTATAATATTATAACAAAATAGTTGAAATATGGTACCTTGGCCTTGCACCAATGCGTATCGCACCTAACTCGATATCCAAAGTCAATATCTTGGTTATCGACCCAATACCTTGGAAATACCCTGGTATTCCAAGTAAGACAAAACACTCATTAGTATAACTAATATATAGCTAATACCTTAATGCTAACTATAGAATATAACTAACTACTAACATGCATTATGTACCAATATACCACCAACTAATTACTAACATATTTTACAATCTAGTATACATAGACACATATATGTAGCTAACTATATACTAAACACTTAAACTAATCAAACCTTCCTCTTAACCAAACTAACTATTTTCTAACAAGTATACTAAACTAACATATCTTACCTATACTAATATACATATCTATCTAATAACATAAACAATTAATACCTCTAATACCCACTAACCACTATTATAACTAGTATATATAGTTATATACATACTAACTACACCATATAAACTACTAACCAAAACCTCAATACCTTAACTCAATAATACCCAAAACACCTTACCTGAATAAGATCCCTAATTAACTTTACTAAAACATGGATTCACTGACATTGAAAAGATACCCAAACTCAACTACCACTGAGACTATTAACCAAGTACTAAAACTACTAAACTACTAGTAAAACACAGAAAACCCAACTCATGACTGAACCAGAACCTGATACCTTATTGAACTACTGAATTGATACTTGTCTGATACTGTGTATGATACTGCTACTGTGCTCTTCAATGGTTGCTGCATTGTTGCACAGGCTCAAGATACTTGCTGTGCAGCTAACTCCACTTGCTGAAAGCCTGCTGCATGCTTGTCCCTTGCTGAACTACTAATTGCAGTGCTCTTTCTTGCTGAAACTGTGCTGGCCACACTAGCTGCAGATACTGTACTATGCTGATAACTGAACTAATACTCTGCAGAATACACTGCCCTCCAATGCTCCCTGCACATTGCTGTGTGCAGTTGGTCTCCTCTGCTGCACTGACTTAGTTTGCTGAATGCCACTGCTCATGTTGAATACATTGGCTGCTGATAACTGCTTCTCAATGCAGTTGTTCATTCCTTTGCTGCAGCTAGAACTACTGCACTTTGCTGTGCTGGTTGATGCATGTTTTACTCACTGTGCTGATGCTGCACCACAACATGCTGCAGTGAGTAGCTTCCTTGCTGTTGATCTTCCTTGTGCCCGAGCTCTTGATGCCCAGATTAATTTCTGTGCTACTGCCACTGCACTCATTGCTATATGCACAGTTTGTTGTGCCTCTCAAATGCTTGGTTGATACTGCTCCCTGCTGAGTAATGGATTTGCAGAGCTATTGCACTAAATTTTAGTCAAACCCGAGTTGGTGCAGTGGTTCCCCCACTGCAGAGTCCCTCAGTAGCTCCCTGCAGTTAGATGGATAGCTGTTGATGCAGCTAGCTGCTCACTGATCAGTGAGCACTGATACTCACTACGGTGCATAGTTTTTTCCTCGAGTCCATGAGCCATGTGCAGTGAAACCCCTTCAAGCCAATACTGTGTGTATTGACACTGTCCGAGCTGTGCAATGGATCTCTTCTGATCAGTTACAGATGCTGAGCCTCCCTCTTGAACTGCACAGAGCTGAAGCTCCTGTACATTGCTGTGCCTCCTCATGGTTGCCACTACTCCCTACTCGAGCTGCTGAGGCTCTCTGTGTGTACGAGTGGCACTTGCTTTTGTGTATACTCTTCTATCTTTTCCCTTTGCCACCGTGTATGAAGATCCCCTGCAGTCTACCTGGAACTGGGAATTAAACTGATACTGGCATATGCAATTACTGATACTGAACTACTCTGTATCCCTTCCTGTGCACGAGTTGTAGCTCTTGCTATACACTGCTGAAATGGTGGCTGCACACTGCTCATCTACAAGTCCAAGGCTGCTACTGGGCTTCCTATTTCCTAAACTACACAGTGCACTGTCCTCAATACTGTGTGCAACCATCACACAGTGAAATCATGCTGCAGCTGTTGCATCTCTTCAATTCCCTATGCACTGCACACAGCAAACTTCTGCTGTAGCTGCTGTGCTCCCCCTTGCCATTGCACTGCTGAACACAGATCTCAACTGACACACACACACACACACACACACACACACACAAAACACTGACACAAGGCTACACTAATTACCTATGTATATATATATATATATATATATATATATATATATATATATATATATATATATATATATATAAGCATCTATACATATAGTCACTATTATATATAAACACACACACATACATATATTCAAGTACACACACACACACACACACACACACATATATATATATATATATATATATATATATATATGTATATATACATATATATATATATATATATATATATATCACTATCTACTCTAGTATGTATACACACATAGACACACACACATATACACTAAACACAATATACACTATTATATGCATACATATATAGATAAATACCATATATATATATAATTACACATGCACGCATAGCAAAGAGGGCAAAACAACAAACACATGGAGTGCACCGCACCTGTATCACACTTGCTCTATGATACGTGTGCGATACGGCTCCAACACACAAACAAACACATCCCGGAGGACACGAACAAATCTAATTCATAAATTATGGGCAACACGTATAATAATTAGTGTGTCTACGTGTCCGTGTCTCAATATGATATGCACAAGGCCCCGTGTCAGGGAAAAATTCCCAAAATCAATCCGTTTTGTCAAATTGACGATGTACGACCTACACGTATCCAATTATGGACACGAAACTAGTCACAAACAAACAATTATATGTCAATTTGGTCTAATTGATCAATTAACAAATACAACATGTGCCAATCTCGAAATTCTCCCAAAATTGGCACAAAAATGCACGTAACTTCCACCGTAGGTCTCCGATCGTCCCAAAACCAAATCCTATGGGTAACCTATGCATGTGGGTTGATTTCTCATGGTAAAATCTCAGATCTAGAGTCTAATAGAAGGGGAAAAAACATAAATGTACCTATTGGGAGATGGATTCCCAATAAAAAGTCTCCAAATCCAAAGTAGCTCATCTCCTTGTAGACCTTGGCCTCCTCTTCCTTGCTCCTTGCTTCCTTCTTGTAGATCCTTGATGTAAAGGCCTCAATGATGAATTTAGAAAGATATTTGAGAAGAATTGATGGAGAATTGATAGGGGAATGGAGGGAAATTGGAAGAGGAAAAAGTAGATCTAGAAATTTGGAGAAGAAATAAAATGAGAGCACTCTCTCTCCTCCTAATTATGGCTGGTCATAAACCCCTCTCCAAGCAATGTATAATATCCCAAATACCCCTTGGGTCCTCTCATGAAGAAATTAATTAAGGGGGAAGGTTCTAGTCTAATGGTTTGACTAATTAAATAAATCTCCTAATCCATGGGCCTAATTCATGGGCTCAAACTAAACTCATCCAAATGTTGGGTTCATGCATCTAATAAAATAGGTTAGGTCCACTACACAAGTCTAAAATAAATACTACGTCTAATCAAACACTAAATAATACAACAAATAATTAATTACTCATGCATAATATTAAATACAATCCTTCTAAAAATAAAATACCTGTGTCAATTACCAAACTACCCTTAATTGGAAATGTGAGGGTGACAATCCTACCCACCTTAGAAAAATTTCGTCCTCAAAATTAAATATGATCGTAACCCCTTGTAGGTCAACCCAGTCTAAACTAAAACACACATCACTAACTATGATCTCTGTCCATCATAGTTTTTGCAGTCTCCGACAGGGTATACTAACTACACAATAATACACAAGCAGTCTATAAGGCAATAACTAACCACACAAACAACAGATAGAAAGAAATAAACAGGACGAAACTAGCTAACTGATCACCTGAAGTTTCATCCTCTCCGACTGCCATTGCAAATGCCCCGCCCTGCTGGGGTGGCTCTCTATGTTGGTGCTGATTAGTCTGCGGTACCACAGGTAGCCTAGCTCTACCTCTCTGACAGCGATCTGGTCCATATGGGTTGTTGGAACACTCTTTTACCTGATGGTCAGGGGAACCACAATATAAACATAGTCTGAGTCTCTTCCGACAGTTCTCCCAATCATGCCCATGCCTTCTACAATAGGCATAAGGAAAAGTCTATTGAATCTGCCTTTGAGGCTGTTGCGGTGCCTGATACACTAGTTTCTGAAACTGTTGCATTTGTTGAGCTGGTGTCCTAACTGGCACAAGGTACTGCTTATGCTGATATAACCTCGACTGCTGAAAATGGGTGGACTTCGCTGGGCCCACACCACTACTCGCTCCTCCGGTGTCTCTCGGCCTCTTGGAGCCAAGCTCCAAATCATCTTCCGCCCGCTGCGCATGTCTCAAAATTTTCTCAAACATAGCAGTACGGTCTCCATTAGTGTGAGACTTAATCTCATTGTTCAGTCCCTTCCTGAACTTTCTAGCTCTGGCTTGAGGATTATGTCCCTCAATAAATCGTCCTAATCGGTAATATTCTGCCGCATACTCGTCCACCGTCGAGTCCCCTTGGACGAGGTTCTGAAATTGACTCTCCAAAGTACTCTGAGCCACATCCGGGAAGAACTTCTCTTTGAACAGCTCCTTAAAAACTTTCCAAGTAATTCCCGGTGCTGATATCCTTGGGTCTGTCCTGAACCATGTCAAAGCAATGTCGAACATCATACAACCCGCTGCCTCTATATGTAGCATCTCTGGAATCTGCGCCAACCGCAGGTTTCGCTCGATGTCTTCGATCCACTCATCCGCATAGATAATCCCTTCTGTGCCCCTGAAATCCTTCGGGCCCATCCTCTTGAAGTCTATGATAGTACCCGGCCTCGGCTGATACGTACCCGGCCTCGGCTGATACGGAATAAACTGAGCTGATGCCGTCAGTGGCTGGGCGGTAGCTCTCTCAACTGCTGCGAGCGCGGTCCGATGAGCATTCTCCACACTCTATTGTAGGACCTCGGACTGTCACTGCTGCGCCTCCATCATCTGCTGGAAGAGTGCGAACATCTGCGTCTGATCCACTGCAGGTGGCGGAGGTGGAAGATCCTCGGAAACTGTCTGCCCTATCCTCGGTACTGGAGGTGGAGCACCTTCGAAAGCTGCTGCAGATACGCCCACCTGGACTGGTGAAGATGACCTCCTGAATGTAGGTACTGGACCTTCGTCTGAGGGTGCTGTCCTCAAGGGTCATGGAGTGACTGATCGTGCTGACATTACGCCTGAGCACTGGGAACGCGTCTTCGACGGCATTCTGAAGACAAATTCAAAATAAGAAATCAATATTGAGCAAGATACGATATCATCAAGGAAGGACAAATTTTTTCAATGAAAGCGATATTTAGAATGAAGATGACAAGATACAATTATGTTGGAATTATTTCCTAGTTGTGATTGAGTATCCCTCTCATCCTAGTGTCCTATATCCTATCCTATCGCAGGCTCGCAGTAGTACAACTAAGTCGTTGCAATACTATGACATCGCACTATTGCGAAGCCTGACCTGCATGGGCCACCACTAAAAATGGGTCACGACCCGCATCCGGTATAGGGACACGAGTACGAGGGTACGTCCAGCCTACGCCGCAGAATCGGCGGTAGAACGCTGTCTTGGTCTACTATACCATCTAAATCTCATACAAAGTGTATAAAGTACTGCCATGCCATCTCAATACCAAATAATACTCAATCACATATAAAACTGAAGGAAGATGAACACACGATATAGAATAGAAAGAATAAGAAATACAAGTCTCAATACATCACATAATCATCTCCAAACTAACACAACTCCATATCTCAAACAATAATACAAACCAATGTCTAAAATAGAAATAACTAATACAAGGTATAGAAATAAAAAAGGCCTCAGTCTCTGGCACTATCCTCGGGTGACACTCCATCTGTCAGTCCATAGTGAGTGGGGCACATCCTTTCTAACCATTCATCTGAAAAATATTTTTCAGTCAGGAATAGAGCGAAGTAAAATCCAATAGCAGTTCCAATTAATTGATAATGACTATAAACAGAAATAGAGAATATAATACAAGACGAGAAATAATAAATAATATCAACTATGGTGGAAGAACAGGTAAACAATGAACAATGTGGTGAAGAACTGTAACTATGCTAAGTGATTGAAATACTACATAGATATGTGATCGGCTTGGGTGAACATTATCTACTATAACGTTGGATAAACATTATCTAAGTTAACATGAAACATTGTCTAGGATTTGATCACATACCTAGCTAACATTTCCCCTTTTCCCCAACTAGTACAATGGATCCAACCATGACACGTTGTAATACAAGATACTCAAGGCCATATAAACAATAAACCTTGAACACAAAATATTGAACATTGAACATTGAACACGAAACATTGTCTAAGTTAAACATGAATATTGAAAACGAAACATTGTCTAAGTTAAACATTGAGAACATGAGTAACAATGAACAATATATATGTAATATCCCATGACTGATCCATGTGTATACTAGTCCGTGTACCAATGTGTCAAGAGTCATGTAAAACATTTCTAAATTCTTGCATTATAGTAATTAGCAATTAGTGGAAACTATCAGAGAATGTACTCGCCTGTCGTCCAAGCAATGAATGTCAAACTGTGTCCCAACTGGTGTCACACAAACCTATATATGGAATATCATATTAATACAAGGTGTTGGAATGAATTTAAGTTAAACTAATCAACATCTAGGTTACAAGGCCATTTCTAAGTC